>QJSC01009554.1:190195-276507 GCA_003697955.1 Calidris pygmaea
GGATGGCTGTGGGTACCGGGATGCCCATGGGAACAGCAGTGGCCCGGCACCTCAGAGCATCCCACGGCCATGCGATGAGTGGCAGTGCCTGGTCCCGGTTCAAGGCCGAGGCCACGGCGATCTGGGTGCACGGGAGGTGCTTCTCCAGCCCAGCCGTGACACGGGGCCGGCTGCGGGGCTCTGCCCGCCCCCGCCGGTACCGCTCGAGGGGCCCCGGTTTGCCTCAAGCAGGTGAATCCCGGTTCCGCCCGGGAGCAGGGTCCCCAGGCCGGTCCCGGGGGCAGGATCCCCGCCGCCCCACGCCCGCACCCCGCTGCGCGGATCCCGCTCCGGGCCCCGGGGCCCGGCGGTGCCGGCGGCGGCCGCGGTTCGGGCCCAGCCCCGGGGGTCGGCGGCGGCGCCATTGGCCGCGGCCGCGGGGCGGCGCCGCCCGCAGACAACGCGCCGTGGGCCGGGCCGGGCCGGGCCGCTCCTCCCCGCCCGGTTCCGGTGCGGCGGCGGCGGCGCAGGTGGAGCCGAGCCGGCAGCCGGAGCCCCGCGCTCGCCGCCCAGCGCGGCCCGGCCGGCGGCCGCCCCGCCGCCTCCGCCGCCGCCTCAGCCTCAGCCTCAGCCCGCCGACCCGCCGGCCTCGCCTTTGTCCCCGCCCGGCCCCGCCGCCGGCCCCCGCCCGAGGTAGGCACTGGGGCGGCGGTGGCGGGGACGCTTCCACCTTGGCGGGCACGGCTCTGTCACCCCCGGGGGGGAAAGGGGTCTCCCCCGCGCCGGGACCCCCATCCCCGGGGAGCGTTAGAGGCCTCCCCGGGGCCGAACCCCCATCCAGGGTCTCTCCCTGGCCGGGCCCCTCATCCCCGGGGGGATTTAGAGGCCTCCCCCGGGCCGAGACCCCCGTCCCCGTGCAGGAGAGGCCTCCCCCGGGTTAGGCCCCCCACCCCCGGGGGGCATTAGAGGCCTCCCCCGACTGAACCCCTGTCCGGGGGCCTCCCCTGGGCCGGGCCTGGCCCCATTTCCCCTCCAGTCCCAGGGGGGAGATGCTTCCCCCGGGGCAGCCCTGGCCAAACCTGGCTCTGCTCGTTCCCCTCCCCAGGCCTTGCACCCCCTGCTCCCCAAACCTCCCCCCCCGGGCCGGCAGGCTGCTGTGAAGGGGTGCGCTGAAGCTGGGTCCCCTCCGCAACTGGTCTGGGTCGGGGGGGGTCTGACTCCCAGGCGTGTTGGAGCCCTCCCTCAGGGTCTGCAGCCCCCAGCCAGGGCTGGGCAGGGGGTGCCGGTGTGCCCGGTGTGGATGGAGGGGTGTCACCCCTGGTGTCGGGGTGTGTGGCTCGTGCTGGCGTGTGGCGTGCCAGGCTCTGGGGGAGGGAGCGTCCCACGGCCTGGCACACGGGGGGCCCCGGCCGCAGTGGGGAGCCTGGGCTGGTGCTGGGGAAGCACCGGGTGACGGTGGCTTCAGGAGCAGCTGATCCACCCCGGGAGGGGACAGCGTCCCCAGCCCGCGTGTGGCTGTGGGTGTAAGCCTGGGCAAGCCGAGGGAGAGACTTCAGGCTCGTGAGTCCCAGGCTCCTCGGGTCCAGCAAGGTCCGCAGACCTGTCGCCGCCTTCGAGAGCGTGTCTTTAGATGTGGTAAACATGAGCCTCTTGTTTGCTGGAGCATTTTTGTTCTAACCCTGTCGCCTTTCCCTTCTGAAGGCCAGCAGTGCTTGCAGGGAGTGAGGCTTTAAGGGCGGAGGAGCGACAGTGCTAACTGGGTGCTGGGCTGCATCCTCCTTGGGTGTATTTGCTCAAAAAGCATCTCTTTTTCTCGCTAAATACCTTGTTGGGAAGGGATGTGAGCTGGGAAAAGAGCCGTCGATAACCTGAGTAGCCCGGATCTGTCTGGAGACTGAGCCAATGCAGCCCACAGATCTGTGAGTCGTCCAAGATTTACCCTTTGCTGGCAATCCCAGAGCTCCCGAAAAGCACATCTTCCCACACCTTTTTCCATGGTAAAGGTATTATCCGGGGTTTGGGCATGTCAGGAGGCTCTGCTGAGTAATGGGACGTCGGGAGGCTGCTGCGGAGGCGGCGCTGAGATGTGCGCCCGGGCTGGATGTGGCTCCGTGTGTGCAGGAGAGATGAGGTGTCGCTTGTCCTGGGGGAGGAAGGGAAGCGAATGGCCAGAGGATTTGGGCCGTGCAGTAGTTTTTGCCCGACTGGATGATCTGTAAGTGGTTTCTGCCCCGTGTTTGTTCCAGCAGCTGGGGAAAGCAGCAGGCTCGGGGAGGATGGGGAGGGTGGGCCCCGTGCTCTGAGGGTCCGGATGCGATACCTCTGACCAGATGTTTGCAGAGCATTTCCAGCCTGGAAATCACAGCCTTTCTCAGGAGATCTCCAGCGCTTCCTGGTTTGCAGCGAGGATCAGAGGATTTCAGCACTTCCTATTCGGCTGCCTGATGTGAGCAGGAAGTGGGAGCATGAAAATGGCAGCAAAAGTGCTTGCAGCGAGGCCGGGAGCTGAGCAGGCGTCAGCGCGTGGGACGGTAATGAGGTTAGACCTGTCCCAAACAGGGTCCTGCACCTTTTGGACGTGTCACTTGGGGATGGACCTGTCACAGTGTTAGAGCCAGTCTGTGTGAGCGTGTGTCTTGTCCTGGGACGGCGTAGCAGGGCGACGGAGGTGAGTGAGGCCGAATGTGTTTTTTTCCTGCAGTTTATTAAACAGCTTTGTTACATCCTGCTGGGGCTTGGACAGGAATGTCCCCAGGGCAGAGAGAGGCCCGTGGTCTGGGTTGGTGCTGGGTGCTCTCCAGAGCAGTTCTGATCTGGTGGAGGCGTTTCAATGTGACACGGTGTTATATCTGGACTAGCAAAGTGTGATAAACTTCATGTCCTTGTGAGATTGTGGGTCGGGGTTTGTGTTGTGGCTCTGGTGGGGACAGGGAATTCAGGCCCGTGATGGCTGGAGCGTGTGTGTCATGACTCTGGCCCCGGGTTCTGCCTTCGCACGTCGCTGGGCTGTGGACTGGAGTAAAGACCGGGTTATAACTGTGTTGGGAAAGGAGGCAGGTTGCTTAACGCCTTTTTGGGTAGGCTCTAGGGATGAGAGTGGCAGCACCAATGGCTTTGGGATACATGGCTTTGGCCGAACAGTTCTCCCACTGTGGGGTACTGGGATGGAAACAACTCTTGGGAGGCTGGAAGTCGGTGCTGCAACCCCCTGACCATTTAGAAACTGCTGAAAGAAAAATGAGCTTTGCAAATGTCACTAATAAGGAGATGTTGAGTATTTGGAGTCTTTGTGGCTTGGATTTTCAGGCTTTTTCCTGTTCAAATCGTGGGACGCAATGGTATACGTGCTTTTTGGAGTGAGTCTGTCTGGGAGATCCTGCGATCATGTATTTAACAGCTGGGACCTTGGGGAGGGGAAAAAACAAACAAGTGTGTTGGCAACGCTCCGAGAGAAGGCAGCTCCTCCTGCCCCGGTGCGACTCTCGCAGGGGAGGTGTGCGAATCTCCTCTTCCATCTCTGGTTCAGACATCAAGATCTTAGTTTTTCTGATCTGATTTATTACCTTTTGATCTCCATCCAGCCCCGGAGCTGCCGAGGGCCGGGGAGGTGAGTCAGTCCTGCGAGCTGCTGAGTCCGTGCCTGTGTCTCATTACCTCGCTCTGCTCCCTCAAGGCAGGAATGTGTCCGTCCCCGGCTCGCTCTGAGCAGCTTCTCTGCTGACTTTTGCATCGTCGGTGAAATTGGGGAGATGACAGACGGACGGAGCAGCGTGTCCTGGCCTTGCTGAGTTTGGACAGTCTGGTTGCAGCTGGGCGGGCTCGTGTCAGGCTTGAGCAGCCCGGTGTGACGCAGGCAGTGACAGCCCCACGCCTGGCACGGCTGGTCTCGTCTGCTGCTCTGACTGCCCTAAAAATACTGCAGAAACCCTGCTGCTCGCAGCCTCACAGCCTCGCTGAACGGCTAGGATGCTGATCTTGCTGATCCTGCTTTTGTTGGTGCCTTAATGTGCGTGGTTCATTTCTGGCCACCCTGCTCCCCTCTCCTTGGATGCGTACGGGGCTGCTCTGCTGAACTGCCTTCCCCAAAGAGCAGCACTTGGGGTATTTTGGGACAGTTTTGTCACCCAAAGGAGGTCTGAGTCAGTACCTTTGCTCTATGATGTGATGGTGCGGTGAAGCTTTCACGGGGGTGTACAGCTATCAGGAGGGGAGGGGCAATGTGGGCTTCTAATGCTTTTCTAACTTTTTAGCAGAAAAATTTGGGTCTAGTTGAGCCGAGGAAGTTTAGCAGAGCAGTGCTGTCCTGCAGAATGCAGGCAAAGGATTTGTTTTCTTTCTCTGCCTTGGAGAGCTCCATCTTCCTTGAAACCATCTTCCAGATATAGCAGCAGTTGCTCACACTGAATGAATGCGTGCTGGCTGCAGGCGGCTCTGAGGCTGCTGTGTGCTGCGCAGGGTTCGGTCGCTGGCTTTGAGTTTAGCCAGAGCACGCGGAGCTGGTGTGCTTGGGTGGCATTGTCCCCGTTGTCGAGCTATAAATAGCGAACGGAGCCCAAGTGCTTGTTGAACTGACTTTGGAAATTTCCCAGACTCACCTTGGAGGAGGAATTCGTGCCAAGGCACATCAGCCCTTGGCAGAGTCGGGGTGGGGGGCGGTGATGGTGGTAGATGCTCAGCGTGATGCAGAAGTACCCATAAGCGAGTTGATGAGGTGGCAGAGTCCGTGTGAGTGCCATGTGTCCGTGTCACTGTGGTCCCTGTGGGGCAATAGCTGAGGGTGCTGAGGAATGAGCCTTGAGTCACCCAGAGAGGTCTGCAGTGGGGGGTGAATGTCCTAAAGTGAGTGTCTCCATGGAGGTCCTGACCCCAGGGATGGGCTGGAGCAAGATAGTGGCTATCTGTTAGGCTTCAACAGCTCGGCACATCCATCGACACCACCTCATCCATCACATACATCGGTTTGTCCCCCCTCATCCTTAAAGTTTAGTCCATCCACGTTCAAGGCGAAGGGTGGTGGATGGTGCTCTCTGTTGTCAATGCAAGAATTATGAAGGTGTGTGGAGCCTTCCTGGGTGCCTGGCTGGCCTTTTGCACCTCAGCCCATGACAAACCCTGTGTCTCACTCGCAGGCAGATCCGTTGACTCCGTCCCGTGGGGTGTTTGTGTCCGGGAGCAGCAACGCGTGCCAATGGGAGAATTAGCTCTTCCACAGGGTTGCACTGCACAGTTGGATGAAAACACTGCTCACATCAGTGCAAAACAAATGCTGCTGCTGCTCTGGCTCACGCTAACCCCATGGCCTCTGCGCCGCAGTGAACGCCGGCGTGTGCTTCAGGGGGATGGTGGCCCAGGGCCGGGAAGGTGGATGCTAATGGCAGGGAATGGGAGGATGGAGATACAGTAGTTGGGGGAAGAGCTAGAAACCCAGAGTATCTTGTGCTGGCTTCCACAGGAGACTCATTTCTCCTGATTGAGCAATTTTTCACGTGTGCAGGGTGACCCCGTCAGCGGTGCCCACCTGGAGCGTCCTCCCAGTGCTTACCCAGGAGTGGGAGAGGAGCGGGAGTCGCTGCTGGCCCTGCCTGGCTCCCAGTTTGGGGCACTGGTGATTGCTCTGCTGGACTGTTTGTGCATCACAGCGTGTAACTCAGGATCAAAAAGGCCATACTGGTTTACTGGAGCTGTGCTAAAGTAATACCTCAAAACCGAGACCCAAACCTTTGCTTATTTTAGAAGTGACTTAATTGATGTGCTGCGACAGCACAAAGACTAATGGCTTTAAACTAAAAGAGGGAAGATTTAGAATAGACATAAGGAAGAAATTCTTTGCTGTGAGGGTGGTGAGAGCCTGGCCCAGGTTGCCCAGAGAAGCTGTGGCTGCCCCGTCCCTGGAGGGGTTCAAGGGCAGGTTGGAGGGGGCTTGGAGCAACCTGGTGTGGTGGGAGGTGTCCCTGCCCAGGGAAGGGGGTGGCACTGGGTGGCTTTCAAAGTCCCTTCCCACCCAAACTATTCTATAAGGCACGAAGTATGCAGGGAGGGCTTCCCGGTGTGTTTGGGCTTCTTGACAAGGTTCCTCTGGCCTGTACTGATTCATTGGGTCACGTTAGGTGACCCTGGACTTGTTGTCTATCTGCTCTCCCATCTTCCTCTTCTATTTTGCCTCTTTTATTCCCATTCTCTGCCTTTCTTTTACTCGAATACACCCAGTTCTCCTGCAGCTCCCCCTCTGTGTGGTAGGCATTTATAGAAATAAAATAGGACCGTGACCTGATCCGGTTCGTGTTCCAGTCATAGCTGGAAGGATATCAGCCTGTCACTCGGGTCATCTGCTTCTCTGAAGGAGAGCAGGGTGTCCAAGGAGCCTCTGGAGCATCCTGTGTCCTGCAAGTGCCTCAGAGTTCAGCTTGGTGGAGGGTGGGAGCGGGGCAGCCTCCGGGAAGGGGTGGGCTCCCTGGTGCTGCAGGAAGGAGCCCAGATGTGGTGCTGGGGGTTTGTGGGGGATGTTCTTGAGCCTTCGCGGAAGGAGAATCTCTTACGCAAGGGAGGGGAAAGAGTGCTGATGCTGAGGCTGCTTTTTCAAAAGCTGCTGTTTCGTAAGAGTGAAGCCTTTGGGCAGCACAGAAAATGTGGAAAACGTCACTTCCTCATGATCACTGGAGACATGAGAGGGTTGCTCTCTGAATTTCTTCCTTTATGCGTATCCTAAACTTCAAGGCTTATGTAAATTCTCCAGGTTTGCTCAGGGCTTGATGCACTTAGAGAGGATCTGTTTCCATCAATAGCCTGGGGGTGCAACTGCCAAGCAAAAATAGGCTCTTCTGTTCCTGCCATAGACTCTTTTCTTCATCTAGCTGCCTTCAGCAACACTTCAGAGGCCAGTGTCAGTGCCTGCTTTCCAGGATTATCTTCTAGTGGCTGTAGGGGGGGAATATTCACAGCAGAGAGCTGGCTCTGAGGAGGGAGCATTTCCCTGCTCCCTCCCTCCCATGACTGCAGGAGCAGAGGAGAAGCACCGTTCTCCCTCGTCCCTTGCCTTGCTCACTCATGGGTTTTGCTGTGCCCTTTTTGCCCTGCATGTGGGCTCACCCTTGGTCCTCTGGCCTTGTTGTCCTTGTCCCAGGGCTGAGGCAGGGACCAGCGCGTGGCTCCTTGCTGTCCCAGGGATGCTGAGGATGGACGGTCGACTATTTCTGCAGACGCTACAGAGCTCCTGGATGGAGGAGCCTCTGCTTCTCTTCGGGCTCATCTCCTGGCCTCTGCTGAGCTCAGGATGGTGCCTGTCTCCTCCTTTTCCTTCTTCCAAGCCTGCACTGGCTCCTCACTGCAGCAGTGGAGGGGTCCACAGGAGAGGGTGTGGAGGTGCTGGTGGGCAGACGTGCAGTAGGGTCCGTTGCCTTGAGAATTGCTTCCACAGATCCAAGCCTGAGAGCGGACGTGGTTCTCGGTGGCTCAGGGATCCATTGAAGCCTGATGAAGCTACTGGGCCCTCCCCGTGTGCCTGTGGTGGCCCTCTTGGTGGTCTTGCTGCTCCCCTCCACACTGGGGCTGAAGCAGCCTGGGTCCTCCCTTGCCTTCTTGGTGGCACTTCTGTCCCCAAGGCACCGCTGTAGAACAGAGCTGCAACAGCCAGAGGTGGCCGTGTCCCAGAAGAGGGGTTCCCCACACTGGGGGACAGTCCCTGCCGCAGTGCCAGGGTGGCTGGGGTTTGTCTGGGTCCCTGCGGCCGCGTGGCTGTCACCTGCTGGCGTGGGGCGGGTGGAGGGGACAGCAGCGCTGGCTCACGCCACTGGAATAATTGAAGTGCAGCGTTAAGCAAATCTGTGGCTTGTGATCTTTATTCAGAGTGCTCAGCCTCTTTGAAACCCTGGGTTAGTGCAGGCGGTGTGACAGAGGCCGTAACGAGCGGTTGCCGTTTGGATGACGACGGGGATTGGGGGTGCCCTGTTCCCTCAGATGCCCCCTGTAAGTTTTGGAGGAAGTTTCTATAACAGACTAAGCTGGTGGGTTTGGGGAATTCAGTCATCTAGCGCTGTCAGTCCTTGCTTATGACTTACTCTTCTCCAAAACCCAGTAGAAAATATGTTTTTAGGTTTTGAGTAAGCTGGAGAATACACTGGCATCACGAGTATTCAAACGCACACGCTGACGAGGTGGATGCACTGTGAACTGGCAGAGAGTGGCTGCGGGGACCAGTTTCAGGAGGTGAGTTGGATTTCCAAAAACCGTAGCTTGTCTGTTTGTTTTCCCAGTATCTAAGGGTTGAAATCGAATATGCTCCGAGCATCGCCATTTAAATTTCCCTACATTAATCTTAATGGTGGTTGCTAACCGAGACCAGATCTTTCCTAAACACATCTGGTGACTGGGCACGATCGCAACCCGTTCTCCTCGGGGTGTTCTACGCTGCAGAGCTGTGAGGGTCTGCGGGAGGTTTGAGAGCAAGGACAAGGTGTGGGGTTTGTGGGTGCTCTGTCCGGTGGCTTTGGTGGTGTTGGCTTCCTCTGGGGCTCGGCTTGGCTGGGTGCGAGATCTCTGGCAGCCCTGCTCCGCCACAGTGCCCGGGCAGGCTCAGCCTGTGGCGACACGCTCTGCTCCACGAGGGCTGCGCTGCTGCGATGAGACGGTTCCGTGGGGTTTTGCTGGATGCCAGGCGGGGAGAAGCAGTGGCCACACTGGGCTGGTGCCCAGGGACCGGCTGTACTGGTGGTGGGCTGAGCCGGTCTGGGGGATGCTCAGGGCACCACGGGGCTGGTGCTGTGCCAGGAGAGGACCCGCTTGGTGTCACGCTGTTGCAGACATAGACGCTGAGGCTTGGGTTTCGGGGAACGAGCTGGCGCAGTGGCGTGGAGGTGGCCTCGGGGATTCGGCACAGCGTTTACTTTGCCTCAAAAGCACGTGTGGTGCCTCTACCTTCTCTTACCCAAATCTTTCTTGGTGAGGTGAGAGTTGTTGTGCAGAGTTTCCTCTTTATATCCTCTTATGTCACGCTGCCCCGCCGGCTGAGTGCGCTCAAAATAGCTGCCAATCCCAGTAGGTTTCACTTCAAGGTCTCTATTCTTAGCTTGCTGGTTAGCTGAGCAAGCCGCCTTACTCAGTAGTCATGAGTTCAAGGACCGTGGGGTAAAGACGAGCAAACTTATGCCATGCCGGAGTTTTGTTTGCTTTTTGTGGCAGCTCTGAAGGGACGGCTTGGGCAGAGCCCTGCCCCGCCACCTCAGACCTGGGCGCTCAGAAAGAGCCGCGTGTGTGTGTGAGTATGAAATAAGAGTTGTCGGAGCCGGTACGTACTCCGGAGGAGGCAGACGCTCGGAGACGGGATGACTCAGTACAGGAGAGTCTGTTAAGTGGCCTGTGGCATCTGACCCAGCTCTGAGCAGCCTTATCGGATGCATCTTCCTGCTGTGCCGATGGCCAGATACGTGCGTGGCAGGAGTGAAGCAGAAGTGACCGTGGGATGCGGAGCAGCAGCTTCCCGGGAGCGGAACTAGCTGGGTGTTCTCAGAGCATGCACCGAGGCTGAGGATACCTGCCCCGCTGGTGATGTTCAGCCCGTCCTGTAAGTGCCTTTCCCGTCCCTGGGGGATTTTTAGCTCCCTTGCACGGCTGTGAATCCTGACCGCTCAGGTGGACCAGCTAAAGGTGTAGGTGGAACATCTTCTGCACAGCACATGGGGAATGGTTCACACAAGGGCCCGAACTGAAGCTCTGATCTGCATCTGGTGGACATGGCCACCACCGGGGCAGGTCGAGGGTTTTGTGGTTTTGATCACCCATACGCAGGGTCCCAGCTCGTAGCCACAGGACAGGATCAGACAGCGTCAGCCCCAGTGGTAGCAGCAAACACAGGGCAGGCTCATCTGTCACCTGCTCAGGCGGTTCTGGCTGTTCCACTGGGAACTCACATTTACCCACCAGCTCTTGCTCGGATCTGGTGGAGGTGCTGCCTGGATGGATGCAGGGGGACCCCTTGCTGATCCTTTAGCAGGACTTAGCTATTTTTGAGAGTGTGTTTGGGGAGGGATCTTGTTTTCCAGACTTCATTTAAATTCCTTTAACTTTTTCAAAGCGTGGTTAAAGCTGTCTGACTCCAGCTCTGTTGGGGTCAGATGGATTCCCACTCCAGAGGGGATCGGGCGCAGTGTGCTGGGCTTGGGGCACAGGCAGGAGCAGCGTCCTGTGCCCAAGGGACTTATGGCAGAGGAGAAATGAGCCCGTCCTGGGGCAAAAGGCACTGGCCATGGCCCTTGCTGTGTGCTGCGAGGTGGTTGAGGCTCCGTACGTGGGGTTGCTGGGGAGTGAGTGTTGTGTACCGAGTTCGCATCCTGCCTACGCTGTGGGTAACGGTCACGTGCAGACGAGGCCTTTGTCCTGTGCCTGGCTGCTTTTTTTAAAACTTATTTTTAGGTGCTCTCTGGCTTCCTCTTCCTCCTGCGCTGTGCTGCACTCCCTCTTTCTAACTCCCTCTTCTAGGATTGCTTTCTGAACAATCAGTTCCTCCTTAAACCCATTTTTGCAGGCCTTTGTCTGTGCTTGGGAGCTAGCCCAGTTTAGCATTAGCAGCTGCTGGCTTCTTCTGGGTAAGCAAGAACAAATAAAGGTTTACACTGAATGAATCATTTGAGCCTTATCTGTCGTTCAAATTCGGGACAGCTGTACAACTGCTGCGTGGAGCCTGCCTGGAGGGCACAGAGCCTCCTCAGAGAAGAACTTCTCCTGCCGGTGGCCGGAGCTTAATGGGTTTGTGCTGCTGATCCCGGCGCTGCCTCAGTGAATTCTTCTGGGTGCCTCTGAGCCTTATCACATGCTTGATTATGGAGCACGGCTCTGAAATAACTCCCTTTCCTTGAAGACTTACTCCATGCCGACTTTCCTGTGGAAATTCAGCCTTGGGGATGCTTTGAGTGGTTTGATCGCCGCATGAAAATGCAAGCGCTGGCTGCAGAGCATCGTGGTGGGACCTGCATCATGGAGAAGCTTTGAAGGCAGCCCCAGTGCGTGGTGTGTGGGGAGCAAGCTGTTGACACCCCCTTGGGCTCTGCGCTTAAGCAAAGGGACACGGCGGAGTGTCAACACTGCAGAACCGTGGTGTGGCTTTGCTGGTTTAAGAGGCAGGATTTGTAGATAAGTAGCGTTAGTTGGTTTAATAACAGAAATGTGGGAGAAGGGAGGGGAGCAGCAGATAAGCCTTGGGCTCGTGCCTGAAAAGTTTTAATCTGATAATAAGCTGGGGAGTTGCACCAGAGCTAATATTTTGCTGAGATGAACGGGACAGGCTTTCCTCCCCTCCTCCTGCTGTCCTTGTCTTCTGGCACTCCAGATTAGACTTGGTTTATCCTCTTTCTGTGCAGAGAGGAACCCTGTCTAACCGTAACGAAGGTCTTGCCAGCAGGTCTGGTGGTGGTTGGTGGTTCGGAGGAAGTGCTGGCACGTAGTGAGCCTTGCCTGCAGCCTGGTTCTTCTCCCACCTTGTGTCCTCCAGTGCTCAGAGCTCATCAGAGAAGCAGCATGGCTTAGACATGGGTCACAGTCATGGCAAACTCCTCATGGCTTCTTGCAATTTCCTTTTCTTTTAAAAAATTCTTCGAAGTCTATGTGCTGCAGAGCCTGCCCGTTTCTCTGCACCCCCTGCAGATGCTGCAAGGAGGTTTTGGCTTGGTGGCTGGATAAACCATTTGCCTGTTGCGATGGTGGGAGCCACCACGCTCTTGCAAACTGGAGGCGTCGGTGGAGCTTCCTTCGTGCGTTCATAACCTGCCTTCCCAGTTTCTCATCCCACGCCCAACGCCGTGTGTTGAGACCAAGAGAGGGACGTGGTGGTTTGGTGGCTTCAGTACTGTAAGGCATTTAAGGACACATTTGCAAGAGCGAAGTCCATGGTTTCCAGTGGGCCAGGCCTTAGGTGGTGAAGTTGGCTCTGGGCAAGCAAGAGGCGAACCTTGCTGTTGACTCAATGAGAAGAATTAGAGGGTTAAAGTTGGACTTTGGCTCCTTAATGCAAGGCCCCTTGGCACTTTGACTCCTCTGTAGAAGTTTTGCAGGTTGTCCTGGCTTCTCGGAGCTGGGCTTGTAGCTTCCACAGAGCGTGTTGAGGTGTATGGAGGATCATGGGTTGGCAGCAAGGTCTTCTCCTGCCCTGGTGCTCCCTGTAGCTGGGCTTGCTCTGAAGTGGTGATGGCCAAGGCTCTTGGGATGCTTGGAAGGGGATTTTAGGACTAAGGTAAGATCCTGGGTGAGGCACCAAGCAGATGCTTCTGACAGTGGTGGCAGAATAAGGTTGTGTCATTGCAGAAACTGTTTCCTTAGTTCCCCGTGAGCTCTTTCCTGCAAACCCTGATGGATAAACTGCATCCCTTTCTTCTCTGGAGCTTGGAGGCACCTGATTGTGCTTGTGGAGCCTGGGAGCTGCAGTAGTGGGGAGATGCAGGGCTGCATGTCTTGGTTTGGGGAGAATAACCCAGAGACCCTTTCCACCTTAAATATGGAATTTCAGAGGGGGTCTGCAGGGTGCTGAGATGGGACAGCCAAGGTATGCACGGTGAGCTTGGCTATTATCTGTATCTTTGTCTGTTATGGAGGTGGCACATCAAGCTCGGTTATTGGCAGGAGGCTCTTCTTCCATGCTTTGGTTTCCAGCCTAGGATGGGTGGACCCAGAGACTCAGTGGGAGATGGGTCTAGAAAGGGGAGTAGGAGGCAAACCTTGCTATTGTGAACACGAAGGCTGGCTCCTGAGGTGCAGGAGGTCTTACTCTGAAACTGAAGAGCCATTGCGGGGAGGAGCAGAGCACAGAGGTGGCACCAAGCCTGTGATGCTAGAGAAGGGGGAGCCAGGGGACACAGCAGCGCAGACTTCTCAGCCAGCATAGTTTCTTTTTAAAACTGAAGTTTTCAGTCTTTCTGAAAGCTCCCTGTGCATTCGGTTGGCTCTCTCAGGCCCAGGCTGGGGCAGTTTGGGGCCAAACCGGTGGATCCAAGCACAGAAGGTTTCTGAGGGGTGCCCCCCACTGCTTGCCACGAGCCGGCATCAATTACTGCTTAACTTCTGGCCTCCCTGCCCGTGTCGGGCAGGCTCCCAGTGCCGGGGAAAGCAAACAGGGCTTGTACAACCCTCACAAAGCCGGGGCTGGAACCTGCTTTTCTCGTATGACAGACCAGGTCTCAGCCACTCTGCCTCTTTAAAGCAAGTGTACTCAGAGAGGGTTTGGCTTTTCTGCCTATAACTAATTTTTTAGCCATTAGGTAGACGGGGCAAAAGTCCCGGCTGGATTTGTCCCAGTGGCTAGTTGCGGAGCTGTTGGAGGTTGTTGGTGTTGCAACGCCTGGTCTCGTGCGGCAGGTCCGTCCATGGCCATGTGGGATGCAGTGGGCGTGTGGTGATGCTGAATCCCCCCCTTGATGCTCCCTGAAGGGAGCAGGAATAGTTCACCTGGATTAAATCACAAATCTCTTCCATCCATCTTCAAGGCTCTGCCGTCGTAAACAGCTGCTTACTGGGGTAGGTAAGTGGAGGCAGCACGGTTCTGCCAAGCCCTTGTGTCCACAAATGACTAAATCCTGCCTGAAAAGTCAAAGTATGAAAACATTATTTTTTGGTTTTGGCTGAGCCTCGTGGATTGCTGGGATCGAGCCATCTTGGCTGCCCGGCGAGAGAGCAGAGCCGCCCCTTTGGATGCCGGCCGGGGCTCTGCCCACCTCCCAGCTGGTGGAGGGAGGCTGGTGTCGGGGGGCAGGAGGGGGTCTGGGCTCTGGGGGGTGCCCGGGGGCTGCCCCTGCCCCCGCGGCACTGGGACCAGCCGTGCAGCCTGGGATCAGTGAGCAGTGCTCTTGCAAAAATCTCTGTGCCCGTTGGCAAAGCGTGTTAGCAGGAGGGAGGGCGGGCGGCCACAAGCCCTCGCCGTTCATAAATAACTGTGGGGGCTGGAGAGCCAGGCTGGTGGCCCGGTGAGGAGCTGTCGTGCCAGCTCCTCTGCAAATGCAGCACCTTGCCTGTGTTTTTTGAGGTTTAAAGCTGGCTTTTCTCTCATGCACACTTCCATGGGGTGGGGGGGCTGCCTGCAGCTGGGGGTTCTGTGTGCATTTTCCTCCTGCTCTGATGTCCCACAGTGGGACGGTGGCTGGTCCTTGCCCGCTTGTGGGCAGCCCTGCCTGGAGCTGGGGCTGGAGCCTTGCTGAACCGTGCGGTGGGTCTGTCGTCCTGCCGCAGCCGGGCTGATGGACTCTACTCTGGTGGATTTGAGAAGGTGGATTTGAGATGGGAGACGCTGAGGTTTAATAGGACACTGGTCTGGGGAGGGAGAACTCTGAGCAGCTCTGTGCTAAAGACGCTTTGTGCTTTTTGATGCCTGTTTAATTCACGCTGGAGCAGGAGCCCGAGAGGGTGGAGAGCAGTCTCGCAGAAGCCCAGCCTAAGGAGGTGTCCCGGTGTGCTCCTGGGAGCATGGATCTCGCTGCCCGAAGCATCCGATGGCTCTCACCTCTGCAGCATTGGCTGCTGCTAGAGCAAACTCAGCCTCTGCGTGTTGTGTTGCTGAAGGACCTCTGGCTCTGGGCCCTTCTCCAAACAGTGCAGCAGCTCGTGACCTGCTTGGTCTGATTGTGTCTGTGCTGTGTTTTGAACGCAAGCAGTTGGACCAGGCAACGCATCACTGCCCCCTCACTTGTTTTCAGTTTCCCGTGCTCACATCTCCAGCTCCCCAGGCTTCCCCAAGTGTACCCCTCTTCTTCTTCACCCCAAACAGCCCTGGTAAAACATGGTTTCCCAGCTGGCCAGCAGCAATAACATGAAATGGGTATCTGCTGTCCTCCTCTATAAGCTCCAGCCCTTAGAGACAGTGCCTGGGTCCAGTTGTCTCTGCAAGGGAGACTTAGTACCTGCAGGAGCTGAGCAGGAGCCTGGACTCCTGCTGCCCGGCTGGGGCTGGAGGGAGAGGGCTGAGCAGTTTGGGGAGCTGAGGAGCCCATGGTATGGGAGGAGAGAAGTCGTGGCAGGGAGAGGAGGTGTCCTAAATGACGACAGAAGGGAAGGAGTGCTAGAGGGGTAGCACTGGCAAGGGGATGTCCAGCCCCCATCTCCCAGTGAAGAGGTGGGTGATGTGGTGTTTGCTCTAATACAACTGGCTTGCTCATAGCATGGTCATCCCATCATGTCACCAGTGACATGTAACTGGGGGACGTTGGTGCTTTTTCAAACCTCTTTAACTTGGCCAAATTTATAATCAGACTTTGCTTCAGAAGGGGTTGGGAGCCATGCTCGGGGCTGTCCATTTGCAGCTGGAGAGGACAAGTGTGCCCGTGCATCAGAAGAGCGAGCTCGAAGCTGGCCACTGGGCCAACTGGTCAGGGATGGTGGTGGGAAAGGACAGTCCCTTTGCAGCTCATCTTCCTGGCGTGCTCCACGGGCACGGCTTGCAGGGGCTCAGCCAGCAGACTGGGCACGTTGGGGGCGCTGCTGGTGGAGATGGAAATAGAACTTGGATTCAAAGGTTGGGTCTGCTCTGTCGGGGTCAGGCAGAACAGGAGCCTGTGATGCTGTGTTGGATGCTCCTCTGCTCCCAGTGGCTCTTGGTGTCCATTCCTTGCCTCCACAAAAGCAATTCCTCTCCACAGAGCAACCTCCATCACTGCTTGCAGGGCCTGATGCTTCTGAACGACTCTGCAGTGTCTGGGTGGAGATAAGGGTAGGGTTTAAGGCCAAAAATTAGGAGAATTTCCTGCTGCTGGAGATGGAGCCTGGATAATGCTGATTTAGGGCTTTGACTCCCATCTGCAGCCTTCCCCGCTCCCAGGGGAGTCTGACCCAATTCCCGTCTTGTTGGGTTCTCCCAGTTTGTGCCATCGGAGGGTCGGTGCCTCGCTGGATCTATAGATGGTTTGTGCATATGGATCCCCGGTTCTCTGTCTTCTGCGTTACGGCAGCACAATTCCCAGGTACGCGGAGCCGCCGACACGCCGCATCCTCCCGCGCCTGGCAGCCGAGCCACCCCTCCTGCCTGGCCTGGCTCAGTGGTGAGACGCTGGTATGCGAGATGTAAACTCAATACCAAAGTTTAGATTACAGCCCTGTGAAAAACATCAGCTCCCCTAAATGGAGCCCAGATGGTGGCGGAAGCCGAGCAACGCATCGGAGCCCGGGGCCAGGAATTGCAGGAACCGTGTGAGCGAAGGGACCGGGGCTGAGGGGGAGGGAGAGGAAGGGAGGTTGGGTTTCAGCTCCTGTGGCTGTGAGGCGGGCATTTGGCTACCACCGGCCACATCCAGTGTCAGTTCCTCAACCAGGCTGCTTAACCCACCTCGCCCCCTTAAAGACAACGAATGTCTCCCGAGTTGCATCACTCTAAAGGCAGCATTTCCAACGCTGAGGTTTCCCACAGCTCGTGACAGCTGAAGTTGCAGGCGTGAGAGGCTTGGGGCCCTTGGGCAGATTAGAGGAGACCGGGCAGATCTGAGGCAAGGAGCACACAAGCTGCGCTCGCCCGGGAGCTCTGCCAGAAGAGGAGTTTCCCGGTTTCCTCATTTCGGCAGGTTCAGAGCGGCTGAGCCCCAGGAGAGGGTCAAGTGTGCGCGGTGGGAGCCCGGAGCCGTGTTCTGGGTAAGACGAGCGCCCCAGGAACCGGGCGATTGCGCGGGCGAGCGCAGGCTACGGGGAGGCTGACGGTGACTCAATATCCTGGTGTTGTGAAAAAAGCAAACGTCCCGGGGCAGCGCCGAGAGCGGTGTCTGGGAGGCTGGGAGCCATCCTTCCTGCTGCTGCGCTCTGGGAGCCTCCACTGCAGCTTCTTCTGGGGGTTTTGGAGAGGCGCGGAGTGACGGAGAAGTGCTGGGGAGACCACAGAGCATCTCTGGTAGGGCTGGACCCCGTGAAGCCAAGTTGGAGACTGAGAGGGAGGTTTCCAAACGATGCCACGGTGATGTGAGAACAAGTTATTCCCTTGCCAGGAGAGGTGACAGCCTCAGCCAGCAGCCCTCCTCCCTGGGCCAGGACAGGTCCAGTGGTGAGGATGTGCCTGGAGGTTTCTCTGGAAGGTTTGGCCATGTTAGATGAACATTAGAAATGGCTGAGTTAATTGCCCCCTCTGTGAACCAGAGAGCTGGGGTGAGGTGGCAAGAGGTGAGGTGCTTACGTAGAAGTTGAGGCTCTTCCTGAGGTTGTTCTGGCAAGAGAAGTTGTGGGGAGACCCCAAACATGTCCAGGTGGGATCAGCGCTCCTTCATTAGGACCCCACCATCCCTCCTTCCTCCCTGCCCTGCCCTTCCCATGTCTCCATTCCCCTCACTGCTGCTTTTCCAGCGCCACTTGTAAAAAGGGGTCCGGGGCTGAGCTGGGGAGCAGGCAGGAGGGATAGAGAGGAGCAGGACTGCTCCTGCGGCCCCAGCACCGCTGCCGGGGAGCCGAGGCCGCACAGGTCCCACGCCGCAGGGCCCACAGGGAGGCTCACCCAGGCTCGCCGGGAGGAAGGCCCACATCCCTGGAGATAACAGTGTGTGCTGGAGCCACACACCCCTCCCCTTGGAGATAAGTTTGTGTGCAGACACGGCCCGGAGATAAACACCCAGGAAGGCAAACAAGTTGTGCACCTGCAGGGACACCCAACACCTGCAAACGCCCGCCGTGCCCGTCCTCCCGGGATGCGGGTGTTTGGCGTTCACCCCCCTGGTTTGGGGGCAGAAAATCATGTGTGGGGCTGTGCCCTACCCCAAAATCTGGGGATGCTCAGGGAGAGAGAGAGCAGGCGCAGTTTGGTGTCATCTTGGGTTGAGTTGGATGCAGCTTTCCAAGATGCTCAGAGCATCTTTCTACTTGGACCCCAAAGTGCTGTCACACCCCAGGGTTTTGCGTGCCTGCAGGACACTGGCAGCTTTAGGCTGTGAATTCAGTTTTCCAGTGGGTCCCACGTAGCCTCCACGCAGAGCCTGAAAAAAATCCTTTAAATTGCAGGAAGGGATTTTGTTAAGCATCTCCTGTCTCAGATAAGTTGTGAAATCCTCACAAATGAAACCATCACTGCAGTGGGAACCCTTTGTGGGGGATTTCAACGTGCATTTTGGGGACCCTGATTTCTGACCCCTGTAAAGGGAGCTGAACACTGAGCCTGGGCTCTGCGTCGGTTCGAGGGAGAGCAGATCCGTGCAGCCGACTGAGCTGCTGCTTCTTGGGAGTGACACATGTTGGGTTTAACTGCCCGAGTTTTAGGTGTCTGCAGCGATGGCATTTGCATCTGAGTCCGAACCACGTGTCACCGTGCTCGGGGCAGGCGGAGGAGGTGCTGGGGCAGACAGCGTTTTAGGATGTCCCCGACGGGAATATTGCTGGTGTCTCTGCCGCCAGCTCAGACGTCTGCACTGGAGTGTCCCCCCTGGCAGATGAATCCCAGCTGGAACCAGTGGATTTGGATCTTACCCTCAAGTCCGACTCCAGAGTTTTATTTTTCTGGACTGAGTGGGAAAAAGTTAAAGCAACACCATGTATGTCCCAGATGAGATAAGGGGGGCTGAGGGGGCTCTGGTGGTGCTCAGCCCCACAGGTGCTGTCTGCAGATCCCTCCCTGCATCTACTGCAGAGGCTGTTTCTGCCCTCCCCAGTTTGCCGTGCTAATTGTAGGGGCTCTGGAGACGTGCTTTGGCACTTCGGTCACACCATGCAGTTACTCTGATTAAAATAAATACCAGTAGTGGGTTGTAACCAAGCAGGGTGAGATGATTCCGTGCCCCATCTGTCACCAAGGGGGTTTGCTGCAAGACACCCCCAATTCTGGGGTGAGCACCCACTTGAGGAACCTGGTGCTGACAGGTAGGAGCCTTGCAGAGAGTCAGGAGCTGGACGTGAGCTCTGTGCTCCTGATTATCTGCGTAAATACTGCATGTTAGCCTTGTCCTTGGGAGGATAAACTGGTCCTTAGACTTTGAAGACTGGGAGCACCGTATTTGTGTCCTGCAGCTGGAAAGTGCTCCTGATGTGGCTGCAGCCGAGCAGTGAGGATGTGCCTGCAGAGTGTCTCTGCTGGGCATCCTCTGCCCCTGTCTCCCCCGACACATGGGACTGTGTGTGCTTCTTGCTGGTTTTGCTAAAAGAGGTTTATTTGTCCTGGATCAACAGCGTCTGCATCCGTGAGCGGGAACTGAGCTGTCAGGAGGGGCATGATACTGGTCCCGCTCAGGCAGTGCCCTGGTGGCTCTGCTCCATCCCAGCCTTCAAATACCTGAACAGGGTTGGATGCTCCACTGAGTCCGTACTTCTTGAATGATGCCAAGATACATCGCGTTAGGAGTAAGGAGATGTTGTGGCCTCTGTAGCTCATGACTCTCAGTATCACAGAATGATACCGGGTTGGAAGAGATCATCTCCCCTAACCCCCTGCCAGAGCAGGGTCACCCAGAGCAGGTTCCACAGGGTCGTGTCCAGGCTGGTTTGGAATCTCTCCAGAGCAGGAGACCCTCCACCCTCTCTGGGCAGCCTCTTCCAGGGCTCTGCCACCCTCACAGCAAAGAAGTTCCTCCTCATGTTCAGATGGAACTTCCTGTGTCCCAGTTTGTGCCTCTTGTCCTGTTACTGGGCACCACTGGGAAGAGTCTGGCCCCATCCTCCTGACACCCACCCTTTCAGTATTTACAAGCATTGATGAGACCTCCCCCCTCAGCCTTCTTTTCTCCAGCTGAACAGCCCTATGTCCCTCAGCCTTTCCCCAGCAGAGAGATGCTCCAGTCCCTCATCATCCTCGCAGCCTCTGCTGGACTCTCTCCAGCAGTTCCCAGTCCTTCCTGAACTGGGGAGCCCAGAACTGGTCCCAGTCTCCAGCTGTGGCCTCCCGAGGGCAGAGCAGATGTGGGGGGGGAGGACCTCCCTCTACCCACTGGCCACCTCAGGAGACCATTGGCCTTCTTGCCCACAAGGGTGCATTGCTGGCCCACAGTCATCGTGTTGTCCACCAGGACTCCTAGGTCTTTTTAAGACTCTCTGAGTGGTCTTAATGCCACGGCCTGCACGGTGCTGTCTGCTTCAGGAAGGGCAGTGACTCAGTGGAAAAGGCTCAAAACTACAAAAATGCAGGATCTGCCTCACAGGGGTTGGTGCTGCTGGAGCTCGGGCTGGTTGTCTCGGCAGAGGAGACTTGAGGCATCAGCTCCATTGGCTGATGGGCCAAAACAATGATGTGTTGGAGGCAGAGGTTGGCTTGTGGTTTCTCTGTTGGCCTGTCCATCGCATATGAACAATCTGAGCAACGCCACATCTGATCCCTTCTTGTGTCGAATCCCAGCAGAAGGGAGTCCCCGGAGAAGCGGCTGGAGTCTGCTCCTTCTCTGGCCAAAGATCGACAAGTCTCGTTTGCGGTTCCCGTCAGTTTTATTGGCTGCCTTTTTTGTTTGTGTTTTGAGGTGTGGGTTTGTAACAGCGATGATGACGAACCCTTGAAAGATCTGTCAAGATCAAGGAACTGGGAGGATTTTTTTGGTTTTTTTGTTCCCTTTGGTGGGACCTTGCTGTCAGGGTTGGATGTCTCCTTGGGTCCAGCTTACTCATGAGTAACTTTGCTCTTGGGTGGAGGTTCGCTCGCTCTCCTGCAGGAACCCAACCTGGGTGATGGCCTGCGAGGGTGATGGGAAGGACCGATGGCTGTTTCCCTGCCAGAGAGTCTGGGGTGCTGGCACGGAGGGGCCCTTTCACACCAGGCGGACGTGTCTGGGACGATGTGCCAAGCGAGTGAAGAAGGTGGAGGGTGTGTCGGAGGAGAAGCCTGGGAGGGGTGCAGGGTGTAGGACGGGGTGCTGGCACATCTGGAGGTGGGATGGAGAAAGTTGCAGAAGGATTTGTGGGCTCGGCCTGGTTTGAGCCTGGGTGTGTGCTGTGTCTGCACAAATCTGCATGTCCTCCCTTCTGCCACCTTATCTCCTGGCTCCCCGGGGGGGGGCCTCCCTGCAGAGCTTGCTGCTGGGGGAGATCCCTGCAAAACCCCACAGCTTTCCCCTCTCTCCATGCAGCTTCCATGTTCATCTCCCTCAGCAGCTCTTGAGCATTCCTGACCCTGGGAATGAGAGATGAGACTTTGCCAGAGCTCACCCACCTTGCGACCCACAGCCCCGTTCAGAAGAGTGGTTCCCAATTACATGCTGCTGGTTGCTTGTCTGCTGTACTGAGCATCAGTGTCCAGATCTCCCCATCGGAGAGATAGGGATGCCCCAAATAAAGATCTTGCAGCAGGCTCTGGCACGAGCAAAGCTCTAGAAGTGGCATCTCATTACAAAACCTGGTGGTTTTATTTTGTCAGAATATCTAAATTAATGTCAGAAGGGCTACGACTTACGTGACTTTGAGGCCAGGGTTTGGCCGGGGGTGAATAGTTTCCAGCAGATTTGTTTATTAGGAAACCGTTTGTCACATTGTCTTCAAGAGTCTCAATTCAAGAATCTGCTGAAGTTGCCGTGGCTGGTGTGGGAAGGAGAAGACCTGGGTGAGGGCAGCGAGTGGCACCGCACAGTGTGTACAGTCACGAGTGGGGATGGCGGTGTCTTAGTGAGAGGTGGCATTTGCAGCTCCCCTGTGTCTAGAAATTCTTATTTCACTGAATAAAAAGAGGGTTAGAAACTTTATGATGTCGCATATGGGAATAGAAATCACAACCCAAAGGTCTGGCTCAGAGCTGTGGCTTTCATGCAGGAAAAAAGAGCTCTCTGAGGCACAGACTAGGAAGGGAACTGGATTCGGGGCTGGGGTGGGTGGATTTAAGCCCGGAGCGGGACAGGGGGGCTGCAGCTCAGGGCTGTCTGTGCCTCTGGATGCCCCCACTCCTGGGTCTGGCTCCAGCTCTGGCAGGGCTTTGCTGAAAGGGGAGGCCAAACAGCTGGGAGAGGAGGGGAAGCTGGCAGGAATCAGGCCTGCGGGAGCCGATCTGTTTGGGAAGATTACAGTACTTTTTATCTAGCTGAGATCACGGCCTCCATCTAGGCTGGGCAGGAGCTGTGCTCCCTGTGAGCTCCAGGTTCCTGCAGCAGCAGAGTCTCCCGCTGCACCTCTGCCGAACTGGGAATTCACCCGGACATCGCTCCACGTCTGCAGCGGAGAAGGTGATTGGTAAAAGCAACCACGGCTCCTCCGGAGCCAGTCCCTCCTTCCCAGTCCCTCCTTGCCCTTTGGGTGCTCGCTGACCCACAAGTGCAGGCAGCTTGGAGCTGAGCGAGCTGGTTGTCCCCGAGCCTATCCCCGGGGTCCCAGTTTGTTGATGCCACATCTCCTTTCCACAGCCCACATGGTTTTTCTTGGGTTGCGGGAGCCCTGGCAGCAGGATATCAGAGCAGAGTTCCCTGCCAGGACTGTGGAGTGGATAGACCAGCTTTTCTCCTTCCCTTATCACCTTGAGCTTTCAGAGCAGGGGAGCTGCTGCAGAAGAACTTTTTAGTTTTGGCAGCAAAGGGAGAACATCAAGAGCTGAGACGGCTGCAGAGGGACCACCTGAGAGAGCAGCGGGAAGTTGGCAGCACACGGGGCTGTGCAAAGAAATGGTAACCTGATGTTGAAACTCCTGGAAGGGGGAGAGTTTTTGCTGTAGAGGGTGGGGAATAATATGGAAGCTCGGGAATGGGTTGCCACTAGATGGAGCGAATGGTCTTATGGGGATTTATCTTCAGCCTCTGGGAAGTTCAGTCCAAGACCTTCATGGTTGGGACTTCCTCGAGCTCCTGGGCTTGATTTTGGGGAGCTGAGCTGGCCATCAGCATCCCCTCCAGCACTGCTGAGTGTGCTGTGGTGGTCCAGGCTGTCACCACCCCTCGGATGTAGAGCGGAAGAGTCGCCTCCAGCTATTGTGGGCACAGGAACTGAATACTTGAGCTCTCTTCAGCAGAAGCAGAGTTTGGGCCTCTTCAGGGTGCAAGTTTCCATGTGTGAGAATGGAAGATGCAAGAGTGGCACCACAAAGGGACATCTTTCCCAGCCTTGATGGAGGTTGCAGCAGAGCTGGTCCGTGGGGCAGGGGCCGAGGGCTTTTGGGAAGCAAGAGCTGGAAACGTTGCCCTCATGGTGCGTGTGGAGTCGCAGCAGGACCTTGCAGAAGAGCTGGATGGTGATCCTTAGGGCTGCGGTGCTGGCTCCGCTCACCCCCCGGCTCATCCCTGGGGAGCTGATGACTTGAACAGGGGGGACCATCACATCCCTTCTTCTCCTCCCACCCCTCGCTGTTGGCAGAGGAGGCTGCAGACCCTGTCAGGAGTGACACGGTGCTGCCAAAGGAGATGGACGGAGGAGAATCTTGGGGTGTCCTTCTCCGGTGCCGGCGGGGAGTGGGAGGAATCCCTGCAGGTCCCCGGTGATGCAAGCGCCGGCGCAGCAGCCGTGCCGGGGTGAGATGCGGAGCTCTTCCCACCGCCCGCGCGCCAGGGGAGGGGTGAGCTACAGCAACAAAAATGCGCCCTTCCACTTGGGCGACGGCTCCCAGTTCGAGATGAAAACATTTGTTCCTGAAATTGGAGTCATTCCTGGGATTGCAACACCCGGGCTGTGTTTCCAATTAATCTGCTGAAGTCGTCATGCATTTCCAAGCGCGTTGGCTCAGCAGAGAGAAATCTGGCATGGCCCGCACGCTGAAATGCCAGCTGAGATGCGCCCGGTGTTAAACGAGGAGAGAAGGGCCCCGGCAGGGCTGGCCCGGTGGCACCTGGCAGTGGCATCCCCAGGGGGCTCCGGGCAGGTCCGCTTTGGCTGGGGGGATGTGGGGAGGGTAGAGCAGTCGCCTCCTGGGAATGAAAACGCTTGAAATAGTTGTTGAATTACTCTCGGGTTTTTCCTGACTGGTTTCCTTCTGTTTCTGGGTGTGTGTTTTGTTTTGGGGAGAAGGGGAGGGGGGTGAAGTGAGTTATGCTGGGTCTATTTGCTGCGTCTGCAGGAGCGTATTTCCAGCCTCGCCGCCTTCGCGGTGACGAGTGGGAGCCCTTTGCCGTGCGACGGGGATGATGGTGTGACCTCAACCCCAGCCTCCTCCCAGGCCTCCTACCCTGGCGAGGCGGGCGAAGGCTGGAATCTGGAGGCTGTTTTGTTTGGAGCAGAGCAATCCCTCAGGCGATGCCTGGGGTGCTGCCTGTGGGTCCGGGTCTAGGTGCCGGCTGCGGATCCTGCTGCCCAAGACCAGAGCTGGGTGCCCGCAGAGCTGGGTTGGTGTTGGGTGGTGCGATGGTGGGTCCTCATGGTGCATCTCCACGTTAGGCATCTCCCCGGGGAGCCACTGGAAGGACAGGCATCCCCTTGCCCATGGGTTTGGTGGGGTTTTTTCTCTCCTCGGGCTGCTTTTGCAGAGCCAGGGATCCCGCCTGGAGCTGGAAGGGACCCGGCACATTCCTCTCATCTCCCGTGTGATTTTCTGAGAAATGAAATTGAATCTAGAGCCCGGTCCCAGCTGGGTGGGAGTGGTCCAGTGCGTTTGCACAAACACTCATGGAAAGGCCGAGCTTGCGTAGAAATCTTCCCTTTCCAAGAATGAGGTTCAGGCTGAGGCCCCCCTCCCTCCCTCCGGAGTCAGCAGGGAAAGGAGGGATGGGGAAGCTCAGCAGGTCTCCTGCCACCGAGGTCACACGTGGCTTTTCCCTTTAGGGGGAAGCAGACAAACTGCTTTTACCTGTTGGGAACCGGCGGGATGGAGGGTCCGGCTGCCTCCTGCTCCCCGCTCTGCGGAGCCCCCTTCCTGGTGCCGTAGGGACGGTCGTACCTGCTCTCCTGCAGCAACGCTTCATTTAGAGCTGGAAAGCGTTAAGTGAGGAGGTGACAAGACCACTCCCAAATTGGCTCCGGGTTCCTTTCCCATCTGCGAGGGCAGCACCGGGGCAGTGTGTTCTTCGGTGGGAGCGTGGTGCAAGCTGCGCGCCCCGCTCCCGGCCAGCGCGGGCGGCCGGCCTGCGGCAGATGCGTGAGAGCCTGAAAAAACCCCCGGGGAAAGCAAGGAGAGGAGGGGAAGGCAAGTTTACCACCGGTGTTTAATGCCGCAGTGCGTCAATTTAACAAATAACTCTTAAGGATGTTGCGCTGACTTCCCAAGTTACTCGCTCCAGAAATAGAGCTTTCCTCTGTGCCTCTGTTGGAATAAGTCTCTGTTGCATAGATTTTTAGCAGGGAGGATGTAATCGCTCTCTATTTGCTTGGAGGACAGTAATACTGATGCTTGCTATTTTTAACCCATCAGCAGGGCAGAGACGTGCTCGGGAGCCTTCGGGGAGCAGAGGGGCTCTGCTGGAGGTGCTGCCGGGGCGGCCGGGCTTCAGCAGCGGCTCCGAGGGCACCCGGCCCCACTTGCCCGCAGGTAAACAGAGGCCAGTCTGCCCTGGGCTCGTCCCCTGGCTCCAGTGGGCTCAGCGGGGCCCATGCCGTCATCACGGGGCTGGGTGATGGTGGGGAGGAGCAAGGGTGTGTGGCATCCCCTGTCCTTCTCTTCCTCCTCTTTTTCTCCCTGCTGTGCCCTTCGGGGCTGCAGAGGCAGTGGGGAGTGTGAAGGGTTTGTGGGTCCGGCTGTGCTGCTGACTCCGTGGTGCTTGTTGGGTGGTGCCAGCCCTGAAATGCCAGCTCAGGTCCTAAAAGCATCTCAAGTCTTTTATGTATGGTTTGTTTTTTGTTGTTTTTTTTTTTTTTTTTTCAAAAAGAAAAACAGTTTCTGTCACCACCTTCATCATGAAAAAGAGCTGCAAGCAATAACCTGCAAAGCGCTCTGAAATGGGAGGTGAATAACAAAACTGGCACCGACTTGAGTCGCAATCCCCGGTGTGGGGGCTGATTGGGAACTTTGTGTGGTTCTGCCCCGGCCGGGTCCTTCTGCCGCCCTCGTCTGCCCCAGCCGCTGTCCCCAGCCGTCCCCGTCCTCAGCCTTGCCTTGGGCTTTGCAGGGTTTTCCGGCTGCTGACGTGTGCTGGAGGAGCCTGAGCGCCTGCACCTCCCATTTGGAGAAGAAAATAGGAATTTAGGGTGGAACTTGCTCCCTGGGGGCTTTGTTTCACCCTCCGGGCTGGGTCCAGAAAAAGTATCTTCTGCTGTCTTGGTTGTTTTGGGCTTTTTTCCCTGCAGTGGAAAATCCCACCGGTCTCAGGCGTGGATTTTATCATGGTGTTTGTTCCTGTTGCAAAGACTCTGGTTTCCAGCCCCTCTGCGGGACCACGCGCAGCCATCGCTGTGTTCCCCCGGCAGCTGGAGGCTGCCAGTGGATTTCGGAATAAATCTGAGCCCTGGCCTTTGTACCAGGGGGTCCCAGGTGAAGGTGGTGTCTGCGCCCCTCCCGGACGGGGCAGCAGGTTTGCGTTTCGGGGTTGGTCCTTTGGGGGCAAAGAGGTGATTTTGGCTTTGCTGTCCCGGGCGTGCAGCTGCCTGGGGCTCGGTCCCCGGCTGGGACAATGGCAGGAAGCCGCTGGCCGCACACAGCTCCTTGCCGCTGGCCGGCACCGCATCCTCGCCGAGCCCAGGCCGCCGCCGCCGCTCCTCCCTTGCTATTTCCATCGCATTGTCCGGAGGAGAGGAAGGATGTTTCCAGCCTTCTTCCTTTTTGCCTCAAAGGGATGTGGGGAGGGCGGGGAGGGGAGGGGAGAGGATTTTTCTCGCTGGCAGTTGTGCAATCGGCGCAATTACTGCTTTTTTTGAAGCACCGTCCCGCTCCGCCCAGGTCAAGGGGCTGGTGCATCTTGGCCTGAGACGCCCCCGAGGTCTCCCCTCCTCTGCGTGGTCTTGGCAGTGGAGATGCGTCTGGTCCCGTGTCCCCGCCGGCAGCCAGTGGGCTCAGGCGTGTCCTCCCATGCAAGGGCCCCGCTCCCAGCTCCAGCCGAGAAGATGCTTCTGCAACGTGGCTTTTAGGGAACACACAGACGTGGCCGGACTCGTGGTGCTCAGCAGTGCCAGAGGAGATGCTGCTGTCTCTGCATCCCTTAGGCTGTCCTGAGGTTGCTGGTGCTCAATGGAAGGTATTTTGGGAAGGCAAAGTGGGGTCCTGATGTTATAAACATCCTGAGAGCTGTGTCGCGGTGGGGAGGTGCCGCGGTGGGGCTGCAGGGGGTGGGACATAATCCCTGGCCCCTCTGTGGGGACGATTTGAGGTGCCTCTGAAAGCATTAGCAGTGTGTGGTGGAGAAAGGGAATGGGGAAGGTCCATCTTGCTTTGTGATGGAGAAATATGGCTGTGAAAGGGGGTTCTGGCATTTTTTTGGGACGTTTGTGGACAGGGCTCTGATGGTGACAAAGAAACACTGCAAAGTCCTTCCTGTGGTTTTTCATGGCTCTGGCTGCTCTGGCCCTGCAAAGTCGAGGCTCCTCGCTGTGCTGGAGGAGGCCGGGCTCCCACATGCCAGGAAGTGAAAGCAGAATTAATTAAGATGGGAAATGATCTTAATTGCTCTGGCTAAATCCTTTTAGCACCAGTAAAACCCCAAACATTTGAAGCAAAAATCTTGGTCAGAGTGCGGCCACACCTCTGCTGTCGTTCGGAGGTGAAGAAATCGCCCGTGACACATCTCCGAGGGTTTCACTGTATGGGGAGAGTTTTACCAGTTTCACTGGGGTGGTTGTCGCTTCCTGGTAGCCAAACTGGGAAAAGCCCGACTGTTACTGAACTGGATCCCAGCTCAGCTGAGATCACCCCAGGACAGGCAGAAGAGTCCAAATTCAAACCTCACGTGTGCTGGCGTCGGGTCCATCCTGGGACAGCCCCAGGACTTGCAGCGCTGCTGATTTTTCCGTAGGGGAGCAGGAAGCTTTCAGGATCCCTTTGGGCTTTTTTTCCTTTGCTTGGCCCAGACGGATCGGGATGCAGCGCTGCTGGTTTGTCCTCCTTGAACAGCATCCGCCGTGCGTGGTACCCATCGCGTGCCGTTCCCAGGGACACCCTCCGTACCCTGCTTTGGAGCTGTGGAACGTTTCTGACAAAGCCCAGGGTCGGGGCCAGCCCATGTAACCTGCCAGGAAGACCGGGAGCTCCCGGCTCTCACTGCTGACAGGAGGTGTCCGGCAGTGCCAGGGCGATGGAGCAATTCCTTGGCGGCTGTCAGAGCCAGCTCTTTGCATTAGCGAAAAATGGGAACGATCTGCAGGCTTGTGAAAGCCCTGTTGGTCCCCGGGGGGGTCGGGGCAGTGACCTCGCCTGTGTGTCCTTGGTGGTTTGAGCCTTTCTGAGGCTTTAGCCACACGTGTCCCGTGGCGTGCGTTGGTGCCAGGATGCGCGAGGTGGGAGAGGGTGCGTGGAAGCAGGAGGAGATGCGCAGTTCAGTTGTCTCCATCCTCTTCTGTGGTTTTGTGGTTTTAGGGAGGCTCAGAGCACAGAGAGCGCAGCAGAACAGCAATTCTGTAAACCAGCTTAGAAGTGATGCAGAGGAGCTGATGCAATGAAAATACCAGTTTAAGTTGGGGTGGAAGTTTTTCCCCATTTTTTTAAAACAGGTAAGCTGGGGTGTAAGCTTTGCTATGGTCAATCTTATTGTGTGTTCCCGTTTGCAAAGCAGAGGGGGTCTCGTGTTCCTCTCTGGGAGCTGCCACGGCACAGGGAGCTGGAGAGGGGACGTGTGGGAGCAGGAGGAGGGCTAGCATCATGGACCAGCCTCTGCTCCGTCGTGGCTTCTGCTTCCCTGACAGAGACCTCGGCATTTCCACCTGCCGCTGCGTGGGCCCTGGGTGCCAGCCACCCGCCCGAGCCCACGCAAAGCCTCCCTGTTTGTTTTGTCTAAAAGCAATATCCCCCAAAGCAGCGTGGAGCGGGGCGGGGGGGGGATACCCACTCTGGCTTAATTGCATCTAATGAGCCCGATGGGGCTGGCTGCCAGCAAGCCGAGGGCTTTGCCAAGGTTCGTACTTGCCCGTGAGAACTGCCAGGGTGTGGTGTGGGGCCGCGCCTGGCTTCCCAACCGCTGGGAGGAAAGATCTGAGAGGTCCCGCCAGCCTTCGCCGCAGTCCTTGTGCCGCTTGCCCGATGCCGTCAGCCCAGCCCGGCTCGCAGGGCTCGGCTCTTCGGGCGCGTTGAGCCCCAAGGACTCGGAGGAACAGGATGACATCCATAGGTGAGCGTGTCAAACGGGTGGGAAACATCCCTTGCAGGGGTCTTACAAAGATGGGTTTGTATTAGATGCGCCTGGAGCAGCCTTTCCTCAGGAGCTGGTCCAGTTCAGCTCCAGCGTGCGCCCGGCCGGGCGCCGTCGTTTGTTTGTCAGGTGAGTTTTAGGGTGCTGGGTGGGGGTGGGATTTTGCTGAGCTGACACCGTGTCTGCTCTTGGGAGGTGCTGAGGGCTCCAGTCCCAACACGTGCACTGATTCCTCAGTGTCTGAGGTTAAAGCTGCTGCTCTGGGCTCGCCGGGGGTTGCTTTGTTTGTTTATTTTCCCTTTTTCTCCCATGCTGGAGCGGCTCAGCGGCAGGATTAACCCCACTTTCTGGGTTAAACACTCCGGGCAGTGTTGCTTCGTGAGTGGGGAGCGCACACACCCCACCCCACCCTCCGTCCCCGCCGGGCGCTTTGCCTTGGGGCAGCCACGTTCTGCAGCCTCAGCCGGGAGCCGGCCGGTGTCCTCCTCCGAGGTTCTCCCTGCTCCTGCTTTTCCCCAGGCAGGCTCTAGCTCCGCGGAGGACACCAGCTCCTCCTTGCATTTCTTCACCCCTGCTCTCACAGACCCCGAAATCCTGATGACTTGGCCGAGCCGTTTCTTGTAGCTTTTCCAGCCCGGGTGGCATTCACCAGCTTTGGCATCATGGGTCTCTACCAGCGTCTCCTCAGCTGCTTGTATGCACCAGCACTAACCCAGATTCACCCCCCAGGGTGGCCGTCACTGGTGTCCCTGTGGTGCGGGACAAGGGCTTGTTGGATCCAGGCACATTTCAGCCTCCTCTGCATGAAGGATTTGATGCCTGCACCTTGCCCAGCCATGCAGATGCCAGCCTTGAGCCAAAGGCCGTGCTTTCCTAGCTGTTTCCTGAGCACCCAGGTAGGGGAGGCGGTGCCAGACAGCCCCACGGTGTGTTTGTGCAGGAAACTGAGAATGTTGCGGCTTCCTTCCTCCAACATAAATAGCTCTCGCTCTAAAACCCGAGGCCCTGCTGTGCACTCAGCGCTGGCCGGAGGGGACGCTGAGACGGGGGTCGGGGACCCCCACGTGCAGGGCAAAGCTGGGTCTCCCAGTGCTGGAAGTCTCCTTGCTCCAACACCCAATGGTCAGCGCTGGAGCGAGAGTTGGGGTGAGCTCTGGTTGAGTCCCAGCTGCTGAGCTGTCTGTAGATCCACACGGGGAATTCCATTTGTGCCTCTTTCCCTGGGACGCATCTTATTCCCACAGAGCTGGGGCTGCTGGTGTTTTGCCCAACTCCTTGTTCATTTTCTTTTCAAGACCGAATCTGCCTTCCAGCCCAGCCTTGGAGCTCGGCCAGCGTTTGCCAAAGGGATTTCCTTCTCTGCAGCACGCGGAGCGGCTCCAATTAATGGGCAGGTCCCCTTGAGTACTCACTTGCTGAGAGTGGGTATTGTGGGAGCCCAGGCTTTTTGTCTCAGCACTTCCAGATCAAGCAAGACACCGCTTCAGAGCCCTGAGCTCTTCCCCGGGGGCTCATGAGTCAAGCTGGGCTCTCGCTGTGTTGCACGCAGCAATTAAAGAAATAAATGCCAAGGCTGAGCCTTAGTGCTGGTGACAGCAGCCCCTGTGCAGCCGTGACCCTCCACAGGCAAAGCAGGTTGTGGGTTTGAGCCAAGTGGCTGGAGGTTTTGCTCCATGACACGTCCTCGAGGGGCTCCGAGCCACGGCGGGATGCTCCGAACAGCGGCTTCATGTGTGCAGGGGGTGACGGCAGCGAGCACCCCCCCCGGGCAGCAGCGTGGCGCGGGGCAGAGGTGCTGACGTGGTGTCCAAACCGGTTGGGAACGCTCTCCTCTGCTTATGCAAAGGGCTGGTAATTGGGGAGAGGTTCCTACAATCGTTTGATCTCTCCTCCGCTTCCCTTGGCTCGGTGGCCGCATCCTCTCCTGCTGATGTAATGGAGCCGGGTGCAGGAAGACGGGGCGTCCTGCGCCGAGGGGCTGCTTGCTCCCTCCCTGGGATCGTGGGGCTGCCGCTGCTGGCATCTACCTGCCTGGAGAATGGGGGCCTGGAGGAGCTTATCTCTCCCGGCCGGGTGCCAACTGCTCTCTCCAAAGACGATCTGTGTTGGTGAGGGCAGGGAGGTGACGCCGTGGCTCTAGCCTGGACTGTTGCCTCTGCCAGAGCCTGGTGGAGGGAGATGGTGGGGCTGTTGGAAGACACTGGGCTGTTCCAGCTCAGGCAGAGCTTGCCTGGAGCTGCTTCCTATCATCTGTGTTCGTCTTTGCCTGTGGGCAATATTTAAGGTTTCTGGAGAACAACACAAACCCTTGCCCCTTCGGTGTCCGCAAGGAGAGGCCATGGGTGGTGAAGGTGTGTAACAGCCCTCCGTGGGGTGCATTTGTGGGGCAGGAGGAGCGGTGGAGCTTGGCGTCCACCCACTGCAGAGAAAGGCTTCAAGGGAGGACCAGGACGAAGAGCAATGAGTCTCCATTGCCTGGCTGGGGACAGTGTGATGTGCAGGGCTACGCTGACCCGCTGCTGGTGGCCCTCGAGCCAGCAAACCCTGTCCAGACTGCGCCACCGGGTGAGAGTGGTCGGAGGGGACGAGTCCGGGTGGGTGGGCTGCGCTATGGGGGGTGCTTCCCTTCCTCGAGGGGAGGACTTTTCCTGAATTTCAGGAGTTTCCGTGAGCAGAAGCTGCCTACGCTGTTCTGGGGAGCATGAGGTGCCATTGGCAACCTTGGTTGTCCTTCAACAGATCACTTTGGTCATGAATTTCCCTCTGTTTCGGAGGAAATGGCGGTTGTTGGGAGGTTTCCTGGGGATACCTCGCACTCCTCCGCACGGCATCCTCCCCCGGGGACCCGCTGCTGCTGTTTGGGAGGGGGTTTATGACCGGTGGGGGTGGGAGGATGGAACTGGTGGCAGGAAATGACTGCCAGAGGTTTCCAGCTGTGCCAGAGCCGTGGCGGGGATGGAGCCCACTCACTGTCCCTCCGGTCCCATGGCCTGGCTGCGGTTGCAGGAGATGAGCTCTTCAGTCCCACCTTGCACCTCGTGCTGCCCACGCTCAGGCCCCGTGGCGCGGGGACCTGATTCTTCTGCAGAGAAACTGGTAAAAACAGTATTTATTTACTTACTGCTTTAGACACAGACGAGCACAGGGATACCTGCCCTGGCAGGCAGGGCTGATGGTGCTGTATATTGGGGTGAGACCGAGGAGCAGCCGTGGGGGACGGGGATGCCTTTCCCTGGATTGTGAGCGGCTCCGTGTGAAACTGCAGCCGCCGTGTTCCCTGCCCGCGGCGCGATTCGCTCCTGCCGGTGCCCAGCTCTGTCTGTGGCTTTGTGCTGTGTGTCCCTGTCACCCAACGGCCTCAAAGTTAGACTGGAAACCCTCTGTCAGTTTTGCTATTCAGGTTTGGCCTCTGCGCCTTCTCGATTGGGTGCTTTGAAGGCTTTGAAAATGCCTCCCTGGAGAGGGGCAACGTCCCGGGAGCTCAGCCCCTGGCACGTTCGCAGGACGCTCCAGGTCCTCTGGAGCTGTACGTGAAGTTGTTTGGTGGTTTAAGTACTGCCTGTGGTGAAATTCAGGTCTGGTGTTAAGGCTCGGGGTTGTGGGGTGGTTTGGGTGCTGCAGGGTTACCTTTGGATCCTCAAGCAGCCTCTCCCTGCAGACAGAACGGTCTCGAGGCCGATCTGCACACGGGAATTTGAGAGCAGGTGAAAAACCTGCCTTAAGCGGGCACCTCAGGGGCTGTGTGGATCTTCGTCAATGATCTGGATGAGGGGATCGAGTGCACCCTCAGTCAGTTTGCAGATGACATCAAGTTGGGTGGGAGTGTCGACCTGCTGGAGGGTAGAAAAGCTTTGCAGAGGGATCTGGACAGGCTGGCTGGATGGGCCGAGGCCAATGGGATGAGGTTCAACAAGGCCGAGTGCTGGGTCCTGCACTTGGGTCCCACCAACCCCATGGACGCTACAGGCTCAGGGCAGAGTGGCTGGAGCTGCCCAGCAGAAACGGACCTGGGGGTGTTGGTGGACTGTGGGCTGAACAGGAGCCAGCAGTGTGCCCAGGTGGCCAAGAAGGCCACCAGCATCCTGGCCTGTGTCAGAACAGCGTGGGAGGTGATCATCGGGAGGTGATCATCCCCATCTACTTGGCACTGGTGAGGCCCCACCTGAGAACTGTGTCCAGTTTTGGGCCCCTTCCCACAAAAAAGACATTGAGGTGCTGGAGTGGGTCCAGAGAAGGGCAACAGAGCTGGTGAGGGGTCTGGAGCACAAGTCTTGTGAGGAAAGACTGAGGGAGCTGGAGGTGTTCAGCCTGGAGAAAAGGAGGCTGAGGGGAGACCTTCTCGCTCTCTCCAACTCCCTGAAAGGAGGGTGTAGCCAGGGGGGGTTGGTCTTTTCTCCCAAGGAACAGGCGACGGGACAAGAGGAAATGGCTTCAAGTTGCCCCAGGGGAGGTTCAGATTGGAGAGTTGGAAAATTTTTCCACGGAAAGGGTTATTAAGCCTTGGAATGGGCTGCCCAGGGAAGTGGTTGAGGCACCATCCCTGGAGGTGTTCAAAAGACGGGTTGACATAGAGCTTAATGACATGGCTTAGTGATGTGGGGGGTTCTTTTGTATGGGTTTCTTTTGTGGTTTTTTTTTAATCAGAGTTAGGTTGATGGTTGGACTAGATGATCTTAAAGGTTCCTTCCAACCTAGACGATTCTATGGTTCTATGATTTGCTCGCCCCACTGACCACATCTGTGGGGCAGCCCTGGGGCAGCGAGGAAGGGGCCTGGGGTTCAGGGGGAGCAGAGGCAGCCGGGTTCCTACTAGAGATGCGGCCGGACCGCTTCCAGGAATGCTCCGTTTAGTCCTGAGAGGATCACTCTGCCTCTCCTTGTGGCAGTGCCCTCCTGCCCTCTGCTCTCTGTGGGTGCTCTGGGAACGTGTGGCCTGTCCCGTGTCCCTCAGCCTGGATGGGAGCAGCGATACCGGGCTGTCCGCTGGGACACCCGGCATTGCAAACAGCAGCAGATCCGTGGAATCATGGAATTGTCAGAGTTGGAAGGGACCTCTAGAGATCATCTAGTCCAACTCCAGGTACAAAGCTTTTTGCCCCATGTCCCTGCCCCACAGCCTGGCCTCCGTGCACCGTGAGATTTTTGGGTCCCGCAGTCATGAGTTTCAAAATGCAACTACGCACATTTGTGGGGAGAAAATTCCAGGGAGGGCTATTAAATGTCTGACTCAAAGGTCATGAGCCACAAATAACCAGCGAGAGTAATCAGGGGAAGTATCTCGCCCTGATCTGCTTCCCGAGGCCTGATGTGGATCTCATTTACAGGCTCAGAGTATTTTCTGATTTATGTGCTTGAAATACCTAAATAATGCGCTTTGCTCACAGGTGGATGTGCGCAGCCTGGGTGGTTTCAGGTGCGTTGCTTTTAATCCTGGTTCATGACTTCGGTTGCGGAAAGGGGTTTGCGATGCACGCGCGACTTTGCCAAACTTTAATCATCGTCTGTCTCAAAATTTTTTCTGAAAACTTTCTGCAGAAGAAAGTTTGCGAGAATCAGAGTAGAAAAATACGGTTTTACCCTTCTGTAAAAGCTCTGTGGGGGTTTTCGTAGAAAAACATCAGCCTTTTCTTGTTTTGGAGCAGGAATGTGATGTCTGGTCGGGAGGAGAGGGACCCACCCACATCTGGCCAATTCATAAAGTCCTTGAAACTCCCAGTTAACGTGCTCCACAAAGAGTTATCAGAACTTGGCAACCGCCCGCTCCAAACATTACATCTTCCCCGAGCATCATCTGTTCTCTTATGGCTCATGCGGGACGCCGCGTTTGGCCTCTCGGCTCAGGGGCTGCGCCGTCGCAGGGCTTTCCCCGGAGCTGCCTTCCCCGGTGCGGGACGGTTCCTGCCCCGCGCTCCCCCAGCAGCCCCCCCGAACCCCCCCTGGCGCAGCAAGGAAGGAGGAAAATGCCTCAAACGCTCCGATTCCGTGGAGTCCTGCGAGGAAGCCCCTTGGGAAGGCACGAGCAGACGGAGGTAGGGGGGGCAGAGGGGTGCGTGGAGCACTGCTTTGGGGTTCCCGCTGTCCCCCCAGAGCTGCCAGACCTGGTGTGTTCCTGCTGCAGGTGTAACTGGGCAGAGGTACTGGGGTGACACTGGTTTTGACGGTTTTTTTGCTTGTCTTTGAGGGGAGCGTTGCGTTTGGTCCCATAATTAAAAGCAGCGCCTGCCCCAGGGGCTGGGGTGAGGTTACGCGAGGTACCCCGACTCCGGGACTTCCTATTTCTCGAGTCCTGGCTTTGTGATCTTAATGTTATTTCAACATAGTCCTTTTCGTGTGGTTTCTTCTTTAAGTGTTTTTAATTTGAACAAATTCCCTCCAGCTAATTTTTGTTACTTGTGCATGGCTCTGGAGAAGACCTTTTCCTTTTATTAAAGAGGAATGTTTTTAATCACACGCATTCTTCAACCTGACTGAACTCTGAACCTTTCACAGCTAATCAACATAAGATGGGAAACGGTTTTCCAAAAAAACCCCGCCTGTTTTCCACAAAAACTGCTGCTCGGCCTCAGACAAAGCTCTTCGCCGTGTGTGATCGGCAGCGCTGGCAGAGGGCACGGCGCGGCGGCGGGGCTGAGGGCAGGGATGCACGGAAGGCGGCGTGGTTTGCTCCGTAATAATCCCCCTGCCCGGCTCCGATCGCTCCTTGCTTTATTTCCCTCTTCCATACGTGCAGCTCTTCACTGATCTTGCCTCTTTAAAAATCAAAATAATCAGGAAATGCCAAAGTAAAGATTTCTGCGCTGTTTCTTAAATTTTTTTGGGGAGGATGGCTGTTGTCTGAGAGCAGCGGCGCGGCCGGTGATTTTCCCTGTGGGGAGCAAGTGACACGAGCCCCGGGCTACCCCCGCCGGCCTGGGAAACTCACCCCCACCAGGTCTCGGGCTGGCCAAAAAGCTGGGCAGCCCAGGAGGTGTTAGGTGTTTTGCAGAGCGGGAGCCCGTTGCCGTCCCCACGCTCACTCCGCGTCTCTCCCCGCCTCGCCGGGCGCTTCGGCTGTTTTCCCAGTGCGGAGCCGTGCCGGCAGCCTGGAAAATGCTGGTAACCCGCTTGCTGAGCACAGAGCTTGCATTCAGGCTGGCAGCGCCGAAGGCTTTCCCAGGGCACGCCGGGGAGAGCTGCCCTTCGCCGTGTTGCAATCTCCCCTTTCCGCCGAGGAAGGGTGGAGCCGCGGTGGCGGTACCTGCCCAGGTGCGGAGGGGTTTGTGCCGTGGGCTCGGCACCCGCCTCCGCGCCGTCCCCGCGGCTCCCCTCGCCGTCCCCCCCGCCGCGGCCTGTTTTTCCTCCCGCTGACCCAGAAAAACAACCGCCGGGTGCCACCGTGACGTGACAGCCCCGGTGCTTCTGCTTTGCCGCCGCGCCACGTGGCACCACAAAGCAGCAAGTGGTCCCCGTGGCCACCTCCCGCCCAGGAGGTGCCTTCACACCCCAGCTACCTGCTGGGTTGTTGGAGCTTTGCAATTACTGATGGCTCAGCAGAAGCGGGGAGGAGAGGGAGGAGGCGTCGTGTCTTTTTGCAAAGAGTTTCGCTGTGTTTTTTCACAGCCTTTTGCCCTGCCCCGGTGCCACCGCGCTGCTGCTGGTGACATGGTGGCTGCGGAGCCCCTGCCAGACCCAGCGCTCGTGTGAAGATGAGCTTGCCACTGGCGCTGGCCTTCCCATGCGAATGTTCTTGAGAACTAAAAATAATTCGCAAAAATGTTGGCAGCTGGACATCCAGCCGGGAGAGGAGCCTGTCCCAGAAACCGTCCGCCTCTTCCCGTGGTGGGTGCTCCCAGTTCGCTTCTCCCTCCCCAGCACTTGCCCCGCTCCCGGCTGAGAGGGTGAGGAGGAGGATGGATTCGGCCTCCTGAGGCTGCACGGGGCCAGCGGAGCGTCCCGGTCCCAGCCTGTGCGTCCCAGTTTTAGCCCGTGCATCCCAGTGCCAGCCCCGCCGTGGCCACGTGCCATCGTGCTGGTGGCTTATGAGGGCCCGTTAGGAACCAGCAGGACCCGGGCTGGGCAGGGGAAAGGGACAGACCCCCCAGGAGCCGCCGTGGGGCCGTGCTTTTGGCCTTCTTGGGGTGAGGGGAAGAGGAGGAGCCGCTGGCCTGGCTGCCTGCCCCCTGAATCATGTGTGAGCATCGCAGGCTGCGGGGAGGGGAGTTGTTTACTGTAACTCTTGGCGGAGGTCCCGGCATGAAACCCCAAATGATTTCAAGCTGCAGCGGGAGGTCACGGCTGAAACAAACAGCTCCCAGGGCAGGAAGGGCTTTGCGAAGGGGTCCAGAGCTGCTGGAGCAGGAGGGATGCAGAGCATCCCAGGGAGCTGCCATGCGCGAATGCCACGTGTTGGAGGAGGGGTCCCAGTGTGGGGACAGTGGCCGGGGCTCCCACCCAGGGTCTGAGCTGTGCTCCCGGCACCGCTGTCCCCGGCAGGTCTTCAGCCCTCACCACCCTGGCACTTGGTGCATGAAGCATCGTCTTTCTGAGCTCTGGAAAACCACCCCGAGTTCTGTGGCTTTCGCCAGCGCTGGCCGGGTGCGAAGCTGGAACGTCGGGGCTTTGGGCGGGCTGGGGCCCCTGTGTCACCCCGGGGCACTTCGAGCTGGTCCATGCTCTCACGGTGCCTTGTTTTCATCCCATCCTCCCTCTCTCCCACCTCCTAAAAATGTTCCCAGAACATCCCCAGCCGAGCAGGGCGCTGTGTAGGGGGGGCTCCCTGTCCCGTCGATGCGCAGAGCTGGGGGCCGTGGCAGGAGGAGGGTCTGCGCAGGCTCTGCCGGCGGCTCTTCCCTGGCTCTGGTGCCTCTTGGCCGTGGGGATGCTCGACAGCCTTTTTCCTGGCGCTGGGCGAGCGGTGAGAAGTTGTTTTGCTGGCTGCTGGCCGCTGGCCTGCCCGTCCTCCCTCTCCCCCAGCACATGCGTCCCCTCCCACTTCTGCTCTTCCGCTGCTTCAGAGTTTGTTTTTAAAAAGACTAAAACAAATGAGGTAAAGAGATTCCCAGAGACCCCACCAGTGCCTTCCCCCTTGGCCCTGTGCTGCCGTCCACAGCTCCCTCTCCATCCCCAGAGGTGTCTGGAATAGCCCCTCCTGCCCCTGTGGTGCCCTCAAGACCTTCTTGCCCCATTTTGCCCTGGGGAGGTGCTGGAGGGGCCATGCTGAGCCTGAGGATGCTGCTGATGGGGAGGTGAAAACAAAGACTGCTGCTGCTGCTGAGTGTTGGCCGGTGGGGGCTCCCCATGGGCATTTTTGGGGCATTTTTAGCATTGCAAGCAGAAGATTGTGACAACTCTTCTCTGGATGAGAGATGGTGATCTCTCTTCCAAGGATGGAGGCTTGGTGGGCTGATCCCTTCCTCCTCGTACTCACACTTTCCCCTCCGAACGATGCTTCTGTGTGTCCACAGCCCTTCTCAGGGTCTCAAAGCTGAGCCCCACGGCTCTGGTCCCCCAGGAGCCCCCACTGCGTTTCCCAGCTCCTTCCCCTCCGTGGCGTAGAGCAGGACAGAGACAGGGGACGGAGGGATGGCGGAACTTCAGCGCGTTCCTGTGGATCGACAGTGTCACGTGGCGGGGCCTTGGCTGGGCTGGGAGCTGTCAGAAGTCCCCGTTTCCCAGCTTGAGATTTGCTCGTTACAGTCTGTCCTTGTCTGGCTGCCAGCAGCCCGGCACGTTGGGTAGCACTACGTACGCCGTGCTGCTGCCTCCCCCCAGCCTTCCTCCCACCAAGCATCCCTGAGGGGCTTGGCCAGCGCCCGTCCCTCTGGCACCCTCCTCCTCCTCCTCCTCCTCCTCCTCCTCGCTGGGAGCACACGTGAGCTGAGAACAGGAGGTGACAGCCCGACTTATCGCTTGCATCCTTTGAAATCGCTGATGTTTAGCAAGAATCTGAGGCCCTTTGGGGATTGCTGAAGCTGGGAGGTTTCTGGAGCAGCAGCGGGTACGGCCTCCCAGGGCGCTGGCACCGTGCTGCCAGGAGATGGGATCTGTCGGCCCCGTGGAAGACGTCAGGCTTTTTGGGACCCCAGGTGTTGAAGGGCACATGGAGAGAAGACTTGGGATCTTCTTGCTTAGGGTAGACTTCACTTGGACTCTTGTTCGCTCATGAAAATGCAGCTGAAACGTGCTCGTCTGCTTTTGTCCTGCCTGACCCTCAAAGCGGGGCTGTGGGGCTCATCCTGCCCCACATCTCGTGGCATCGTGCCATGTCCAGCCCCGAAGCCTGAGTGATAACGGGCAGAGGAGCTCAGCGGCTTTCAGGCTGCGGCTGTTAATCTTCCTCAGGCTCCTTATCGTGCTGGTTACGTGGGGCGGGCAGGGTGTAGCAATTAGAGCCAATTAGCCAGTGGCAAATTAAATCCCAGGCAGTTATCAGCGAGATGGAGAGAGAACGGGGTAAACCCTGCGATGGGGTTTCCTGGGAACATCAGGTCCTTCTCCGACACGGCCTGAGGTCGGGGACATTTCTTTCTGTCCCGGAGAATTGAGTTGGTGCCGAGAGGTGTTTGCCCTTGACCGGAGGGAGTTTTCCCTGCCTGGGCCACGCAGGAAAGGCAGAGCTGGCCCCGTTTCAGCAGGGCCGTGCACCCTGTCGTCTGCACGGATGTGTGCCGGTGGCTATTAATAGTCCCTGTGCCCTCCTGGGGTGGACACGCTGGGGCGGGAGTTTGCTGGGTTCCCCCCGGCAGAGCCGTGTCCGTGCTGTGGTGTGGGGCAGGAACCTGCAGAGGTTCCTCCTGCAGCATCGCAGGCAGCACGACTCCCTGATGCCGCGGAGGCTGAGGTTCGAACAGCCCAGGGTGTGGTTCTCTGCCTGTAAAATAACACTTGCGTTTGTGTTTGTTTCTTCTTTTTTAATCGAAACTGCCTTTGGAAAACAATCGGCTCTCGGGCTGCATTGGCCTTGGCCCCGTGCCCTGCAAGAGCATCCCCTTTGCAGCATCTTTTCATGCAGAATTTCCTGCTCACCCGCCTGTTTCCAGCTTCCCCCCGTGCTGCAGTGCCCGTGGCAGAGCTGCGGTGGCCACGGCTCCCTCGCACCCGCCTGCGTTTGGTTTGTGGGACACCATGGGGCTCGTCCGTGTGCCCTTTGGTGAATGAGTAGCTCAGACATCCCCTTTCTGCCTGCTCTCTGTGCTGTTTGGAGCATCCTGCTGCAGGGATGCAGGAGGGGCACTGCAGGGATGCAGGAGGGGCACTGAGAGATGCAGGAGGGGCACTGCAGAGATGCAGGAGGGGCACTGCAGGGATGCAGGAGGGGCACTGAGAGATGCAGGAGGGGCACTGCAGGGACGCAGGAGGGGCACTGCAGGGGTACAGGAGGAGCACTGAGATGCAGGAGGGGCACTGCATCTGCATCCCTTGGCTGGGTGGCTCTTCTGCAGGTTTGACTTCTGTTTGTTGCAGCTGGAGGCGACCAGCTCAGCTTTCCGCTGGCCCGTGGCAGGTGCAGGGTAAATTAAACAAGGCTTTAGGAGCTGGGTTGGTGAAAATCCCCTGCTGCAGTGGGTGCTCCAATGCTCTGGGTAACTGGGACTATTTCAGGTGTTCCCATGAGGATGGGGGTTCGCCCACGGGGAGGCTCCGCAACAGGCAGGGCAGGAGTGTATTAATTTTGCAAAGCAATTCTCAGCCGCGGTGTCAGGGAGAGGTGCCTGCAGCACCTTGGAGACACTCCAGGGGTGTATGATTTACAGGATTTTTTTTTGCCCAGATGATGGAGGAGGCTTTTGCAGGCAGGAGATTGTGTGGCAAGCCCTTCTCAAGGGCAGGGCATGTTCCTCGCAGTGCCCTCCCGTGCATCGGGATATACCTGGGCCCCATCCTGATGCTTTCCCTACCTAAGGGGGTGGTCTGAGCTGACAGGGACTGAGCTGTGCCCTGTTTTCTGTCTCCACAGCTGCTGTGAACCCCTGCACCTCCCCACGGGTGCCCCAGACCGCTCCCATGGACCTACGGATCGGGCAGCGCGTCGTCAAGCCTGGCTCTGACACCACTTTGCTGGCCCTGAAGCACACGCAGCAGCTCCAGCACCAGCTCTTCCTTGCCAGCCTGCACCAGCAGCAAGTGGAGCAGCTCGCCCACCAACACGTGAGGGTACGGGCAACCCGGGGCGCAGGGGGGGACCCACACCCACTCTTGGTAGCGGCTGGGTGGGAATGGGCACTTGGAAGAATTAATTCTGCCCCCAAAGCACGTAGCACACGGTGCCGTGCATGTCTGCCGGCGGTGGCCTGCGTCGGGGCTGACTTTGCCTGAGGTCCTGTCTCTGGCAGGGGTTAAGAGGAAGAGACTGGAAATCCCAATGCCAAAATAACCTTCCCAGGTGAATTCCTTCTTTCCCCTGAGCTGGAGAGCCCGGAGGGCTTTGTAGCCAGCCCAGAGACCTCTCTGACGCAAGGAGGCCAGTTAGGGAGTCAGGTGGGGGGGGGGTCGTGTCTTATTTTCAGGCCAAATCCCCGTCCTGCCAAGGCCAGCGGGAGGGCTGGGGCCCCCTGGGATGTGCGAAGCGGGGAAATGTTTTCAGCCACATACCATGTGTGCCGAGCGAGGAGCCAGAGCGGCTGGACAGGATGCCTGCTGTCTGTGATCTGCCACTCCGCTTGGCCACCGCTGTTCCTCTGCCCTGAAGGCACGGCTTACTCACTTTACCAGCTAATTTACTTTTCTGGGAAGTTCTTCACTGAAATTCTCTGCTGTCACCCGGAATAGCACCCCTGCCCTGCACAGCCTCCACTGCCAAACTCTGCATCGTCCCAGAATTACAGTGAGATTTAGTTTGGAAAGTTTGGCCCCTGCTGGGAGCAGGGCCGGCTTCAGAGGTAGGGCAGGTTGTGGAGGGTCATGTCCAGGCGAGCTGTGACCATCTCTGTGATCACCCCCTGCCTCTCCCAGTTGCAGGGCTCCCCCACGCTCACGGCAGGAATTAGTTCCATGTATCCGGAGGGGGTTTTCCTTGTGGCACATCCCGTTGCCGCTCATCCCTTTGCTGTGCTCCTCCTCGGAGCCTGGCTCTGTCTGCTCCATGGTCCCTCTGGGTGGTGGAGGATGCAGTGGCCCCCCCAGCCTCAGCCGCTGCTCTCACATCCCCCATGCTCCCCTCCTGAACATCAGCCTCCCTGCTCGGTGCTTGGCAGAGCCTCACCGGTCCCAGTAACCTTGTCTGGAAGCCCTGGTGGAATCACACTGAGGCTTTCTGAGTATCAGCTTGGTCCACACACGGAGAGTTTGAGCTGCTGCTGCCACAGCTGATGGTGCTCAGAGGCTTTTGTGCAGACGTGATGCTTTCTGACCTCCCTGGGAGATGGCATCGTCTCTGAAACCTCAGCTCTGGAAAATACCAAGATCCAAATGTTTAAGACCAGTAGAATTTTTTTTTTTTCCTCTTTTTAGTCAACTCTGAGTTTTATTTTTTGTTGTATTACAACATGCCCCAGCTACAGATATGTCAAAACACCATGAAAGGCAGCGATTTGAAACAGACTGGTTTGAGTTTTATAATGTCCCTGGGGAGGGCGTCTCTGGAGACAAAGATGCGTCCGGTTTGCTGTGATGAAACAACTTGACACATTCTCGTCGGCCAGGGCTGCCCATCAGGTTTCCAAAAATGACATAACGGACCGTTTCAGACACGCTCCATCACCATGGTGTTGTGCCTTGGGCTCGGGGAGGGTGGCAGGAGGGCTCCAGGCTGCGTGGGGCGACGCTGGCATCTCCTGGTGCTGATGTGCCTCTGCTCTTGCAGGTGACCATGGAGTCCCCGCATCGAGACGCTGAGCCCGGGCAACAGGAGCAGGAGCTGCGGCAGATCCTCAACAAGGACAAGAGCAAGCGAAGTAAGAGCCTTCATGTGCCTGCTGGCACGTGGCACCACATCTCTGCCCATGTCCCCAAAACCAGGGGAGGTGGCTCGCAGAGGGAGTGAGATCAGAGGGGCTTTTAGAAGGGGACTCAGCAGGTGGTTCTGCCCTTACCGAGACGAAGCTCTGCCTTATCTTGGTCTAGAGGTGTGTGACAGCACCCACACCAAGAGAATTTTTTGGCCCTGGCCTGGCTGGTGTTTCTCCTTCACGTCCTTCCAAGTGATGCCAACCAGGTGGTGCCAGTAGATCTCCACGCTAACGTTGTGTCCTGTCTTAGGGCCACTGCAACAGTGCCACCCAAGTGCTAGGACTGCCCAGTGCAGTGGGCAGGGCATGAATTTGCCACTGGAACTTGCCACGGCCGGGCTGGAGCACCCGTGGCAGTGGGGAGCGTTCGCAAACCCCGTCGGGCTGCGATCTCCCTGCGCCATCTAGTGCCAGCGGCTGCGGGAGCTCGCGGGGAGCTCGCTCAGCCTCTGGGTGTGCAGGGCCCTGCATCACCACCCAGAGATGCGGCCGCAGCGTGCATCGCGTGCACTGTGCCCTCCCGATGTCCGTGAGCCTGCTGCCCACCCGCTCCACTCCGAGCTCTCTCGGGACGCTGGTATTTTCCATTAGCTCCCAAATATCTGTGGAGCGCCGGCTGCGCTGCCGCCCTTCACCGGGCTGACGGGGCTCATTGCAGCGCTGAAAAAGCAGTGTCTGCCCTTTCCCTGCCATCCCTGAGCAAACAGCTCCCGCGAACGCTCGGCAGAGCTGAGCGTGACAGCCTACACACGACCCCTTTGTGCAATCCGGGAGTTAATCATACGAATTAATTAACTAACTTGTGCTCGGAGGCGCCAAATGCTGGCGCAGAAGCCTGGAGCGTCCCTGTTGTAACCACAGAGTGTTCCCGCCTGGCAGGGCTGGGAGTGTGGGAATGGGCCCTGATCCGAGGTGGGGAAGGACACGGGGGGCTCAGGGCAGGCGGGGGCTGGCGATGGCAGCCCCCTGTGGCCCTCAGAGCTCTGCCTGGGGGAGTTTCACCACCGCGGAGCAGGCAGGCGCTGCTGGTTGTTTGCCAGCGGGTGGTGGTGAGTCTTACGCTCTTCTGGAAGGACACAGCTCCGTCAAGAGGTTCAGCAGCCTCAGAGCTCTCCCCTGAACTGTTGGGAGGTGGTTTTTTCTTGCTGTCTGTCACACAAGCTGTCCCCATCTGGGGGAGCGCGTGGCTGCGTGGGGAGCTGAGGTGCAGGCAGAGCTGAACGCTGGCAACTGGAAATTATCAGCTATCAAAGAGCCCCTGGGCACGGTGTCTCTGGAGAGGCTTCACAAGGTTCCTCTGCACCCGTAGGAGTTTTGTCACTGCTGTTCAAGCCACATTGTGCTTTTGTGCACTCTTTATTCCGTGGGTGTCAGTTTATACCTGCTCTCTCTCTGGCTGGGATGAAGCAGGCAGTTCCGCAGCCGAGACTCGCCTCTGGCCACGCTCTGCCTCTCATCAGCCTCCCAGCGAAGCCTGCACAGAAAGATGGGGCTCCTGAGGTGACGTGGGATGAGGGTGGGACAGGGACGCTCCCCTGACCAGCTGGAAACTCCACTTGTCCCAACTGGCCTTTCTCTCCCTGGGCTAACCTTGACCTGAGCTGCACCAAGCATCTCCACAGGGTTTGTCCATGCCTGGGTGCTCGCAGGAGGTCTCCAGCCATTACTTGTGCAGCCGTGGGGGGGCTCTGGGGCCATGCTCGTGTCTGCAGGGATCCTTTGAAGTGCTCTGTGTTGGCTCTCAGCCCCGTGTGGTCACTGCTGGTCTCCCTGCAGGTGCTGTAGCCAGCACAGTGGTGAAGCAGAAGCTGGCTGAGGTCATCCTGAAGAAGCAGCAGGCAGCTTTGGAGAGGACCAGCAACCCCAACCCCTCAGCCATGCCCTACAGGTAAAAACAAGGGCATTCCCTGGCCTGCCCCGAGCAGGGCACGTGCTCAGGACCTGGAAAAAGCAGCTATTTATCTTGGGCAAGATCTTGCGGCTGCCTTCTGCAGAGATACTGTTTAGCTGATGCGGGTCGGGATGAGGTGGATTGGTTCTGTGCTAAGTGTTCGCAGGAGGTGGACAAAGCTCCCATATTTTCTCTGACCTTGTTGGACTTTGATGGCTTGTCCAACTCCAGGCCTAGAAAGTACTGTTAGGCTGCTTCTCTTTTGTTCCAAGACAAGGTGGATCCAGCAGCTGGATCCCTTCTGTAGGTGCTTGTGGTATTGGACAGGACAAGCCCTTCTGGCCAGCAGAGCAGCTATCGCGTGCCTGAGAAAGGCAACGTCCCATGGGCCACCCTTGTGTTGGAGGGTGTCACGTTGGTGGCCCATGGCTGGGAAAGGTCTCTAACAAGGTGGCTTCTCCCTGTAGGTCTCTGGAGCCTCTGGATCCTGAGGGCCCTTCCCCTCCTGTGCTCAGCACCTTCCTGTCCCCTGTCCCCAGCACTTCTCTCGACCCCCCGGAGCATTTCCCGCTGCGGAAGACGGGTAAGGCCATGGGGATAACACTGTCTCCCTCCTGCCGTGACGCCCTCGCAGCCTGCTCCCAGGGGATGGCTGGACCTGAAAACAGGGTGGCCTGGCTCCCTAAAACCTGTCCAGCTTCGCCCCCATCAGCAGTGGGGCTGGGACTAACTGCCTTGTCTGCTCGCAGCGTCTGAGCCCAACCTGAAGGTGCGGTGCAAGCCCAGGAAGTGCCTTGACCGACGCAAGAACCCCCTGATGCGGAAGGAGAGCGCTCCCCCCTCGCTGAAGAGACGGCCGCCCGAGGCCATCGGTGAGGGCTTCACCTGGACGGTGATACCCAGGGGGCGGTTGGAGAGACCTTGGGGCCAGGCTGGAGCCCAGGATCACATCTGCCTGGGGACTGTGATGCTGGGGCTTGGCATGTTATTGGTGCCCTCCTCAGGGCACAGCCCGTGGAGGGAGCTCTGCCATGATGGTGCAGGGATGGATGAATAAGGGAAGGACACGTCTGCAGCGGTACCGTGCTGCTTTCCTGGCCCATGGTGGACCTACAAGGCTGGAAAGGTTTGCCCTGAGCAAACGCAACTGGTCAGGCTTCTTCGCTGTGGGTTGGTGCCTCCCATGCTGGCAGGACGGCTCCATCTCCACCGTGCCACACGCCCAAGGGGAGATTTGGCCCCAGGAGGGCGGGGGGCAGCTCTTAGAGGGCAGGAGGGCTATGAAGGGCTGGGGCAGGGGCTGTGCAGCCCTTCTCTGGGTGCTTGTGCCCATCACCCCCATTTCTCTCTCTTGCGCAGACTCCTCCCCGAGCAGTAGCAGCACCCCCGTGTCCGGCTGCAGCTCTCCCAACGACAGCCTCCCCGCCGAGCACGGAGCCCTCCCCACCGCCTCCAGCATGGCCCACGAGGTGAGCTCCCACGGCCTGGCAGCCAGAGGTCCTGCCTGGGGCTTCTGAGTCAGGGTCGGGGCATCCTGACCCCACGGGTGGGTGCCCAGATGTCCCATGCCTGTCCTCGGGCTCAGGTGAAGGTAGCGTCTGCCCCTGGGGACCCCAGCCCTGAACCCCACTGCCCCAGAGCTGCCCTTAGCCCTTCTCTCCCTGCGTGGTGGGATCCTCTGCCCAGCCCAGTGCTGCTCCTGCCATGCTGCCCTCCTTTGCAGAGTGTATATCTTGTCTGCCAGTTTATGTGCTGTCCCCATGGGTGCCCGATGCCCCGTGCCCTGGCCCCAGGCGCACTCACGGGGCAGCTGGGGCTCAGCACCCTCTTCTGCTGCCTGGCCCGTGCCTGAGCTGCTTGTCCCACTTGTCCCATGCCGAGCTCGGCCGCTGCTGGAGCAGGAACTAATGAATTGTGTTTGGTGCAGACACCACTGGCTCAGCGCCTGATGATGCAGGAGAGCTCGCTGGCCCAGTTTGCCCTGCAGAGTGCAGCCTCCCTTCCGGCCATCACACTGGGATTGCCGGCTACCACTAGCGCCAGGGTAGGTAGCCAGGTTGTAGGTAACCCCAGAACTGGGCAGAGGGTCCCCGCTGGGCAGGGAAAGCCCTTTCCTTTGGGCCTGGGGTTCCTGGGGTGATGCCGGGTGTGCGTCGGCTCTGAGTGGGCACGGTGGGGTTATGCCGTCCCCTCCCTGTGCTGTGTCCCAGCGGGTGGCTGACCCTGTCCTCCTCCTCTTCCTTGTGTCTGCAGGGAGAGGCTGACCGCCGCCCCCTCTCCAGCCTGGCACACCGGGTGCCTGTGCTGAACGGGCCCGTCCTCGCGGGCACGCACTCGCCCATGTTCATACCGACTGGCTTGGAGCAGCATGAGGCTGGGAGCCCCTTATCCCCTCGGCTCCAGCCCGTCATCATCCTCGAGCCCTCGGTCACCCACACTCCGCTGGTGGCGGGTAAGTGTCGAGCTCGGGGACAGCGTGAAGGCTTTGTCAGCACTGGCAGGGCTCAGCGTGGAGCTCTGCAGGGGGCAGGCAGGTTTTTTGGGTGCCGGGAAAGCCCAGTGGCCTTGATTTTTCCATTACTGTCCTGCGAGCTGAGGGACGCTGGTTCTGGCTGCCAGCAAGTGTGTCCTTGCCATGGTGAAATCGGAGTTCTGGAGGCCCCGCAGCCTCGACAGTGCAGAGGGAGCCACAGCTTTGGCTCTTCCCTCCAGCTGCCCCTTTCCCTGCCTGAGCTGGGCTGCTGTGGAGCGATTCACCTTTCCTGCAGCTCCAAGAGGTCTTTCCTGCTGCTCCCCAGGCTCTTGTGCCACCAGATTTCACTGCAGACCCTGTGTTGAAAGGGCAGCTCAGACCTCTTGGCAGTGCCTCTGATTGCCTTTTTCCCCCAGCCCCTCTAGATAATATGCTCTAATTGTAGCAAGAGAACTGGCTCCTTTCTGCTGGTTCCTGGCTCTGTCTCTCCCTGCCCTGTGTTACCTGCAGTGAAGAAAGCTTCTCCCATCGAGGATGAAGCTGAGGGGGGGATCTGAGATGATTGAGGTCAGCCAGATCCTGTCCCCAGACCCCCGTGGGCTGTGTGATGCCAAAGCTATGGGGGCAGAAGGAGGGGAGACATCAACGTACAGCCCGTCCATCCCGTTCTACCAGATACTGGGCTCCAGGGCTGGGCACTGTCATTTCTAGGGCTGCGGGAGACAGTCTGCATGGGTACAGACCATCCGCAGGGCTCCTTGCCATGGTGTGGACTGACAGCTCTGCAGGGTGTCACATCTGCCCAGTGGACAATGCCACCCCTCACCTCTCCTTCCTCTCCCCTCCAGTGCCAGGCCTGGGGACGGTCCCCTTCTCCTTCGCGCCCTCGCTCATCTCTGCAGAGCGCCTGTCGCTCCCAGGCCACCATAAACCACTGGGCAGAACCCGCTCGGAGCCCTTGCCCCAGAACCCCAAGGCCATCCAGCAGCAACTGGTGTACCAGCAGCATCACACCCAGTTCCTGGAGAGACTCAAGCAGCAGACGCATCTGGGCAAGGTAAGTGGTGGAGGAGAGGGATGCTAGAAGGGTGCAGGATGGCATCCCTGCCAGCTGGCCAGTGGGTTCCAGACATCCAGGGTCCATGTGAGGTGCTGCCCAGGCTCATAGCAGCAAGCTGAGGGTACCTGCTCAGCTTCCCTGGCTCCCCCATCCATCCTGCTCCTGCTCCCAGATGCCCTGCCGCCCCCCATGACCTTCTTGGCCTGTCCTGTCCCCTGCCACCTTTGTGTGCTCATTCCTGACCCCTCCGGCTGCAGCGCATGGCTAAATCCAGCGAGAAGCCCCGTCTGCGGCAGATCCCGTCCTCGGAGGACATGGAGGCCGAGGGGACGCTCCCGGAGGCCGGGGCTGAGGGCAGCGACCCGGTGAGGACACGTGTGGAGCCCACACGGCCAGGGAGCAGCATGAAGGAGTCCGAGAGGACGCAGAAGATGATGCAGCCTCAAGAGGAGCTTGTCCTACAGCAGGTACCCATGGGCTGGCAGGGGTGGGAGACCCTTGGGGAGGGGTTGGGGCTGCCAACCTGAAGCCCCTGCTGGGCATACGGAGCCCATGGGGAAAAGGGACAATGGCTTCCCTGGCTGTCCTCAGCTGCGTGGAGCCCTTGGGATGGTTTGAAGCCTTCATAACAGGCTCAGGAGTGGGCTGTAAGAGGTGGAGTTCTGAGCCTTGTCCCTCTCTCCAGTTGTGGCTTAATTTGAGCATTATCCTGAGCAGGCAGCGTGCATAGATCCCTGCCCTGCCACTTGGAGCAATTCTTTTCTCCATCTCTTGGTGTCTCCCTTTGGAGGCTTTGCACAAACCCAGCGAAGCTGGTGGCTTCTGAGCCTGGGAAGATCCAGATCAGACCCCGAGAGCCACCTCCGTAAAGGGGTGCTGTGTGGGACACAGGCACCACATTTGTACCTTCCTCCAGCCCAGGGCAGTTTGCTGGGACAGGAACAAGAGCTGCGGCCACCCCTGGTGTCAGCAAGGCTGGGCATTGTCCCCAGGTTGCTGGGCATCGTCCCCAGATGGCTGTGCCCGCAGCCGGGCTGCCCAGCGCTGCGGGGCTGAGCCAGCAGAGAGCAGCAGATGCTGCGTGACACGTCCCAGCTCCTGCAAAGCGGCTCCGAGCCCCCCAGCACGGAGGGGGCTGTTGCATCCAGACCCCGGGAAGGTGCTCATCACCCTTCCCTGAGCCGGGTGATGCTGCTGTCACCGCGCTTGCACCTGGCTCCGATGCCATGCTCACTGTCACCTCTCTCCATCAGGCCTATCTCTGGGATTCCTACCAGCGTGTGCAGCAGCAGCTCCTCAAGCGACAGCCCTTGGCCGACTCCCCCATGGTCCCCACCATCCACGCAGGGCACAGGCCCCTCTCCAGGGCCCAGTCATCTCCTGCCACCGCCACCGTCTCCCTTCCTGCCCAGGACACAGCCTCCAAGACGCTGTCCCTGTCTGTGCAGGAGCAGCCAGCCAAGCCACACTTCACAACAGGTATGGCCCCGTGTGGGGATGTCACAGTGGGAGCAGCAGCCGGGGCTGGGGACAAGAGCTGGAAGGGAGGTGGGGATGCCCAGGGGCAGATTAGCATCAGTCCCAGTCACCCCCAGACTCATAAATGCTCAGGAGTGCTCTGGCTGTCTGCAAAAAGAGCAGACCAAGCCATGGTGGTCCCCTTCTCTGTATCTAAGGTGGCTTTTCCAAGCAGGACTTGCCCATCTGGCCCCTTGGCTACCATCCTGGTCCAGCAATGCTGGCAAGGTTCAGCTCTCATATATCCAGTGCAGGATTTGCTTCAAGCATGTTGGGACAGAGACTTCCATGGTTTGAGGGAGGTGTTTCAGTCAAATCACGTAGTTACGGGCGTTTAGGGTCTCGGCCAGTCCCTGGAAAGGACCTGGATTAGGGTCAGCACCATCGAGGCCTGGGTGTCCAACCCCGTCTCGGGCCAGCAGCTCTCCTTGTGTGTTGCAGGGCTGGTTTACGACTCGGTGATGCTCAAACACCAGTGCTCCTGTGGTGACAACAGCAACCACCCCGAGCATGCGGGCAGGATCCAGAGCATCTGGTCCCGGCTGCAGGAGAGGGGGCTGCGCAGCCAGTGCGAGGTGAGTGTGAGGGCAGGGGGGAGCAGACCCCTGGCTGGGAGGGGGATGCTCAGAGCAGATCCCATGGTGGGTAGGGTATCCTGCTCCCGCCTCCATCCCTTTAGCTCCCAGAACTTCTCAGCCTCTTTATCGCCATTATCCAGAGGGCTTGGATCGTCCACTGCTGGCAGAGCCAGTTTGGTACATACTGGCCTGACCATCTCCAGCTTGGGATGGCAGCAGAGTCTGCTCTGCTGGAGGGTGGGCGTAGGGAGAGGCCTGATCCTGGCTGACACAGAGTGTTTCCCCAGCTCTGGGGACATCATTGTCAGCTCCAGTCTCTTAGAAACCTTGTCCTGGTCCAGCTGGGCTGACTGGTCCATACAAGGCTCTCTGGCCGTAGGAAGGTGGTGCTGGCATTTCCTGCCTGATCCCTGCCTGTGAGTGAGGGGGGTTGCCCCACTTCAAATCCAGTGCAAGAAGCACCATCCCCAGCCTTGCAGCTGCCCCCCAGGCTGTGGTGACACAAGGTGTGACAGTGCTCAGACAGCAGAGTGTGTCACCTCCACCCTTGGAGGCAGGTGTGTGTGGGTGGGAGAGCTGGCATGTCCCACTTGGGGCAGCTTGGTCACAGCCCCTGTCTGCCACAGTGTCTGCGGGGACGCAAGGCCACGCTGGAGGAGCTGCAGTGTGTCCACACCGAGCGCCACGTTTTCCTCTATGGCACCAACCCCCTCAACCGCCTGAAACTGGACAATGGGAAGCTGGCAGGTGGGTCTATCCACATCCTCACCATCCCTCGGGCAGCCCTGCCCTCACCTTCTGCCCGGCCCTCACGTCCACCTGGCACCCCGGGTCTCAGAGCACCCTTGGAGACCATGAAAAACAGCTCCTCTGGGGGCTGGTCCTAATTCTGGCCAAGCAGCCGGGCCAAACCTCCCTCCTTGATATCCCCGCACCATGCACCCTGTCTCCCACCATTTCTCACCTCTGAAGTCCTCGCTGTCCCCTCTCTCTGCAGGGATCCTGTCGCAGCGGATGTTTGTCATGCTGCCCTGCGGAGGGGTTGGGGTAAGTGCTCCATCTCTGCTCTGGGTGGTTTTGGATGGGGTTGTTCCTCTCATCTGGCCCCAGCCAGGTCCTCCTGGTGGGCTTGAGGGGAGAGGGAGCTCCCAAAGCCTTTGGGCTGCCAAGGTGGGATAGCCTCAGGTGGGAGCACTCCATCCGTAGGCAAGATGTTGTTGTATGAGAGCTTCCCCCTGTCCTCGGGGTGGGCATCCTGAGCATCCCAGCCTTGAGAGAGGATCCTTTGTGCCTTCTTACTCTAAGGGGCCCCAGGAACTAAACCCCCTCGTGGCCACGTCTAAGAGCCTGGGGGGTTAGAAGGGAGTGAGCTGGTGGGCCGGGGGAAGCTGCAAAGCTGCAAACTGTGGTCTCCATTGGGTGGGGGGGGAGCTGTGCCGTGGGGACAGCAGCTTGCCCCTTCCTTCCAGACACTCCTCTGGCCTCTCCTTTCACAGCTTGCCACCCTGGTTTCTCTCCATTCATTGCGTTCTCCTCTTTTCCTCTCTCCCCCCCGTCTCTGTCCTTCTCTCTCTCTTTCAGGAGGGGTCTCACTCCATGCCTTCCTGCTGCCTCTTCTGGTTCTTCTCCTCTCCTTGCCCCTGCTGCTGGGCACCAGCTCTTCTCAGCCCTGTTTGCATCTACTTTCCCCGCTCTGCCCCTGCTCCCTGCCCTCCTCTCGCCCGTGGCGGGGGGGCTTTGTGGGCAGGGGGGAGCCTTTTTGTTGCACACATGGAGTTGATCAGAAGAGACTTGAGTTTTCCGGCTCTGGCTCGGCCCTTGACGTGATCCTGATCAAACCAAGATGTTTGGTTAAACAATAAAATAAGATAAAGAAGGTAATGAGCCTTTTCTCAGTCACTCCTTCCAGCCCCCGGGTGCAGGGTGAGACGTGGAGCTTGGCTGGGGGCTGGGGCTGACAGCAGGCTGAGGAGCTGCCATACTGGGACCCGCTGGGAAGCTTGCCCTGTGGCGTTTGAGGTGGTCCGGCTCCACCCTGCCCAGCCCTTGGACTTCAGCCCCTGGCCCTGATCAGGGTGCCTGGCAGACAGCGTGGGTCCCATGGCCGAGATCTGCTCTGTGGGTGCCGTGTCCCCATCTGACCCATCCCTTTGATTTCCAGGTGGACAGCGATACCATCTGGAACGAGCTGCATTCCTCCAACGCCGCCCGCTGGGCCGCAGGCAGCGTCACCGAGCTGGCCTTCAAGGTGGCCACCAGGGAGCTGAAGGTAGAGTGGCTTCGTTTGGAGGTCCCAGAGCTGAGCATCACCCCATAGCTGGGCAACAGGGGGCTGGGGGGACTTGCCAGCTGGCATTGGGTGCTCCTGGCCCTGTGCTGCTGCCAGCTCCATTCCCGGTGACCCCGTGTGGCAGGAACCGCCGTCAAGGGGGTGGAGGGGGTGCGTGACGCTGGGGGCAGCTCTGATCAGCAGCTCTGATCACTGGCCTTTCTTTTATCCCCCAGAACGGCTTCGCTGTGGTGCGGCCGCCCGGACACCATGCGGATCCTTCCACTGCCATGTAAGGGTCCCTTCCCAGGTGGTGGGGCTTTGGGCTGGCACCTGGGGAGCCCCAAAACACACCTCCTTGGCCCAAAATCACTCCAGACGGACCTTCCCCAGGGCTAATCTGTATCCCGGCTGGGGAGAAGGGAGGGCGAGCCCACCTTCAGGGAGCACGTGGGTGAGCAGCGAAGGGTGCTGAGGAAGGGCCCCAGAGCATTAACTGGCTCTGACTCCATCTTTGCAGGGGATTCTGCTTCTTTAACTCGGTGGCCATTGCCGCCAGGCAGCTGCAGCAGAAAGGGAAACTCGGCAAGATCCTCATTGTGGACTGGGTAAGTCTCCTGGGTCCCCCAGCGTGTCCCCACTCCTCCCAAGGACATCCCCGGGAGCCTCCTCCCAGCTCTGTTTTGGAGACCTGAGAGCAGCGGAACCTCCTCCTTTGGGGACCAGCTGCGTTTCAGGGTGGGGGAGCAGGAGCAGATCCTGGGAATGGGGACCCAGCCCTGGAGCAGGGTGTAGATCCAGTTACTTTTAGCCCCATTAGGCTTTTGGGCCACCATCAAGGCTGAAAAAAAGAGCGTTTTCCTTCTCTCTCCCTCTAGGATGTTCACCACGGCAATGGGACTCAGCAGATCTTCTACAGAGACCCTGATGTTCTCTACATCTCTTTGCATCGTCACGATGATGGCAACTTCTTCCCCGGCAGTGGGGCCGCCGACGAGGTAAGAAGCACTGAGGGGCTGAGAGGTCCCTGCAGCTCTGCCCAGGGATGGCAGCACTGATGACAAAGGTGGCAGCCGGGAGAGTACTGGAGTGCTGGGTCCACTTCTGGGCTCCCCAGTTCAAGAAGGACAGGGAACTGCTGGAGAGGATACAGCAAAAGGCTACGAAGATGATGAGGGGACTAGAACATCTCCCTGCGGAGGAAAGCCTGAGGGACTTGGGTCTTTCTAGCCTGGAGAAGAGAAGGCTGAGGGGGGATCTGATCAATGCTTATTGTGTCAGGAGGATGTCTTTTTCCAGTGGTGCCCAGTGAGAGGACAAGGGGCAACAGTCACAAACTGGGACACGGGAAGTTCCATCTGAACACGAGGAACTTCTTTGCAGTGAGGGTGGCAGAGCCCTGGAAGAGGCTGCCCAGAGAGGGTGGGGGGTCTCCTGCTCTGGAGAGATTCCAAACCCCCTGGACATGACCCTGTGGGACCTGCTCTGGGTGAGCCTGCTGTGGCAAGGGGAGATGATCTCCAGAGGTCCCTTCCCAGCCCAGCCAGTCTGTGACCCTGTGAGAGTGGGGCACGGCCGGGTTTGAGCGAGGGCAGTTTTGTGTCAGTGCCTTGCGGGCTCCTCTCCCATTGATGCCTGGTTCCCCCAGGTGGCTGCAGAGCTGAGGCTTTGTCCCAGCCGGTGGCACGGGGACGGTGCCTGGTGGCTGCAAGGCTCAGGAAAATGCTGCAGCTTCTTCAGGCTTTGCAAACCCAGCCAGCTCCTGTGGCACAGGGCAGGGGTCTGGGACCCCCAGCCCTGTCTCCCTGGAGCCTGGCAGCGATGGAGCCTGCTCAGGGCACTGCCCCAGCATCGCTGCAGGCCACCTCCAGGCCCTCAGCGGTGTCCTTGCTCTCTCACAGGTTGGTGCTGGCCCCGGTGAGGGATTTAATGTCAACGTAGCCTGGACTGGAGGGCTCGACCCCCCCATGGGTGATCCTGAGTATCTGGCTGCTTTCAGGTACTGTGCCTTGTGTTCCTGCTCCTCTCCTCTGTCACTCAGAGTCAGGCTGAGCCAGCGCTTAACACCTTTTATTTGTTTTTTGCCTGTGCAGGACAGTGGTGATGCCAATTGCACACGAATTCGCCCCCGATGTGGTGCTGGTGTCAGCCGGCTTCGATGCAGCCGATGGCCACCCACCACCCCTGGGCGGCTACAAAGTCTCTGCTAAATGTAAGGAAGTGGAAGTGGCGTTGCTGGCTCGGTGCAGGGGGCTTGTTCCCGCTGCCCACCCAGGCGGGGACCGTGGCGGAGGGGTGGCAGCTCTTCAGGGAGCTGGGGGAGATCTCTGGGGTTGTACCAGGGCCAGGGCAGGGAGGCTGACAACCCCACCTCGGGCTTCTCCTCCAGGCTTTGGCTACATGACCAAGCAGCTGATGAGCCTGGCTGGCGGAGCCATCGTCCTTGCGCTGGAAGGTGGCCATGACCTTACGGCCATCTGCGACGCGTCGGAGGCCTGCGTGTCAGCCTTGCTGGGCAACGAGGTGAGAGCTGGGGGGCAGTGGCTTCTGTGGGTCCTGGCCGGGGGGCAATACGGACGCTGTGAGCCGAGCCGTGGGCACAGCTCCCTCCTGGTGACCCCCTGCGTCTTTCTTTGGCAGCTGGACCCTCTCCCAGAAGAAAGCATGAGGCAGAAACCAAACCCCAACGCTGTGCGCTCCTTGGAAACAGTCATTCAGGTCCAGAGTGAGTGTCCCAGGGGCTCAGTTAACAAGGAGGGGTCAAATGTTGCCATTTCCTCCCCTCTCCACCAAACCCCATGGCCTCCATGGCATAAAAAAGCCTGGTGGAGCCCTCCATCATCATCCTCCTCATGGGAGGGTAATGCCCCACTCACTGCATGGGAAGCCCGGAGGCCTGGGGCACCCCTTTTCCCGGCATCTCCTGATTTTTGCTCCTCCTGCAGGTAAATACTGGGTGGCCGTGCAGCGCTTTGCCTCCAAACTGGGCTGCTCCTTCCTGGAGGCCCAGCACCACGAGGCAGAAGAGGTGGAGACGGTCACAGCCTTGGCCTCCCTCTCAGTGGCCGTGATGGTGGAGAAGAGGTGATGCTCTTAACTGATCCCAGGAGACATGGGTGCCCCTCACTCTCTGGGTGCCCGGCACCGAGCGTTGCTGTCATGGGGGTGGCAGCAGAGAAGGGCCGGGTCCCAGCATCAGATGAGCTCTGGGAGGTCGGGACAGCGCTGGCTTTAGGCAGGTCTTGGGCTGTGGGAGGTGGGAATTACAACCGTCCTCCCCACCAAGAGCTCTGATATTCAGCCCTTGCGTCCCGGCACGTTTGGCATCAGCGTTGGGCATGGGTGGGTGGGGGGTTTGGGGTCCTGCATCATGGTCGGCACCTGAGTTGGCTTCTGGGAGATTCAGGTCTGGGGTCTTCCCAAACAAGATGAAAATGAGACCAAATCCTCTTCCCGTCCTGGGAGGTTGGAGGTGTGGGGGTTCATTACCTCCTTTCAGCAGAGTCCTCCCCACCCCCCACATCTTTGCATCCTCACCAGGACTCAGCCAGAGCCTACGCAGGTCTCAGTGGAGCGGGAAGCACTGGGAGGCTTGGGTTGTAGATGCTGGACTTGCCAGAAGGCCCCTTGATGCAGAGAGCGATGCGCTGTGTCACCCAGGTCTCCTTGTCTCATGTGTCATATTTCTCCATTTCAGGCCACAAGACGAGCCGATGGAGGAGGAGGAGCCCATGAACCAGTGATGAGCGGTGACGTGCTCTGCTCCCCTGCTTCCAGGATGTGGCTGGACTCTCCTGAGCCCAGCGCTCGCTCTTCAATCCTGGTTTCCCGTTTGCCACGTCATCCTCACTCCCCGAGTCATGGTCCTGACAGGGCACGGACCTTTGGCTGCTGCCTCTGCAGGTCTTCCATAAAGGATGCTCCTGCAGCCACCTGGGAGACATCCTCCTGCTCGGGACCGAAGGAAAACCATGAACTCCCTCTGCACGGCATGGCCTTGCAAACCTGGACCGTGCCTGCCATCAGTCCCCAACCTTCAGGACCTGAAACCCCTCTGGGGACACGTGTGAGAGGCCTCCCCCTCTCTGGCTGCGGTGGCAGCTGGACGCAGTCCTGCCCTTCTCCTGGGATCTCCCTCACCCTTGGGAAGGGGGTGGGCGTTGGGATGGATGTTGTGGCCACGCTGCGGGTGGTTGGAGCCACCTTTGGGACCCAGAGCTCCTCCTGGCCCGGGCAGCGATGCCTCCGAGAAGCTGCCCTGTGTCTTCTCACCAAGGCTTCCTGGCTCCCCTTCCTCTGGTGGGGCACGAGGTGGGACAGTGACGTGGGGTCTGACCTCCTTCTGCAGGAGAGGGGTTTGGCTGCAGTGGGTGATGCCCCCATGGCCTAGCAGTGGGGAAGAGCGAGGGCTGGAGCGTTGCAGTGCCCGGGACGGCGCCGTGGGACACCCTAAACCACTACCCAGAGCGCGATCCCTCTGGTGCCGGGGCTCTGATTTGCACTATGTACAATTGACGTGTGCTAATGTGAACCTACAGACTCTTCTTCCCATGGGAATTTTGGGAACAAACACCTCTTCATGTGGACATTGCCAAGGTGCCTGGAGCCCTTTCCAGCCCCCTGCTGACCTGAGGGCCTGTATCGTCTTCCAGTCCCCCCTCTGAGACCACCAGTGCCTCGATGGGCTCCTCTTCTCCAGCTGAGATCACATCAAGTCCTGTCGCCCTCTGCTTGGGCTCGGCTCCCCCGGGGTCCCCAAAGCCCCAGCAATGCCCTGCCTGTCCCTTTGCTGTCTCTGGGGGTGACAGAGGCAGGGTCAGGCCCCCCCAAATGAGGTGTCCAGTTAGATTTTCTTTCATCCTATCTCGTACTGCACCAGGGCATCGTGTGGCTCATCAACCAGGGCATCGTGGGGCTCATCACCCACAGAGCCTTCCCCGTGTCTTTCCTGTGTCCCATGGGTTGTCCCACCAGGATGGTCCCCGCTCGGGTGGCACGGTGCTGGGCTGCATCCAGGTTTGGGGACAGGGGATGGACTGGGCACCAAGACCTGGCTGAAACCGGGAGGTGGCCGAGCTCCGTCTGCGGGCACAGGGAGGAGATTTTGTAAAAAAAAAAAAAAAAAAAAATAACAAAGGAGGAAAAAAACCCAAGGACCTTGGAAGAATAAACCATTTCTGTGTCTCAGATGGCCCAGAGCTGGGTCCTGCGGCGCCGGCCGATGGCAGGGACCGGGGAGGGTGCGAGGGTCCTTCACAGCCGAGTCTCACGCAGAGAATCGTCGTGGCCACAGCGTGGCACTGCCCCTACCCCCACCCCGGGGGCTGCCGGAGCTCGGGTACCCCCCAACCCTGCGAGGTGGCCTGTGATAGGCCCCCTCCTTGGCATCCTCTTGGTGGGCAGGAGAGAGGGTCTCACATTGCTTGGGCAGGAAGGGGTTAAAAAGCACCCCAAAACCTCTCCCTGTCTTCTCCAGAGCCTGGCCTTGTAGCTGCTGTCCTCCATCCTGTGGGTCTCTCCCCAGGTGGGCTGCAGGGCGGTGGGAAGGTGCTTCTTCACCTGTGGGGCACTTGGGCGTTTCTGGTGTCCCCGAGCCAAGGCTGGTGCTGCCACCACTTCCCCCAGTGCCCACCAGTGCAGGGCCTTCCCCCCGCTCCATCCCTGAGCCGGGCACCTGTGGCCCCCCATCCCATGGCTCCTCCGGTGCCACCTCTCCCTGCCCATGTCCCTCCCCTGCCCAGTCCCAACCTCGTCCCATCTCTCCCAGTGGGTCCCAGCTGGGCTCAGGCCACACAGGAGCAGTTCCTGACGGGACATGGCCCACAGCTGCTCCCCGCTGCTGAGGAACCCCAAAGCTCAGCGTCGGGGGAGAGTTTCTTCCCCAGTTTCCTCCAGAAGAACGCTGTGGGTGCAAGGGGGTGAGCTCTGCTGTGGAGGCCATCACGGAGGGACATGCCCCAAGCAAACGGCCTCTGTCCCCACTTCATTTCGTCAGCATTTACCCTTTTTTGGGTTTTTCTCTGGGTCTATCAGGGCAAGACACCAAAGGGGGAAAAAAAAAAGCTGTTATTAATTAAGCTCATTAATTCAAGGGCTGGCCCTTCCCAGCCTCCAGCCTGGCAGGTCTGGGAGCACCTGGTGAGACCTTCCTGAGTGTCACCCAACTGGGGTGGCCCAGGAATCCTTCATCCATCACACCCCTTGTGGTGGGTCACCCCAGAGCGGAGCTGAAGTCCTGGGGACCCCTCTGCATTCACTCCTTGGTTGTGTCCCCCCCCCAGCCCATGTGCCCAACGGCTCCTGGGGGGCACCGGCCCCAGCTGCCAACCGGGCACTTGTGGCTCAACCCCAAAGACAGGGCCAAGTGACACAGGGACAAGGTGGGGGTGTCCCTGGGAGCGCGTTTATTTTCCAGCAGGGTTATGTACTCACTTGGAAGAGTCGCCCTTCCCTCCCCATGGTGCCCCCTAAACGCCCCTTTCTGCTGAGCACAGGGGCTGGAGGAGGGGGTGAAGGTCCTGCCGCAGTGGTGGTGAAGGTCCTGCCACAGTGATGCTGAAGCCCAGGACTGGGTGGGCGCTCCCATGGGTTCCTGGAGGAGGGATGGAGGGAAGGACCTCCCCGAGCGCTCCTCTGCCTGGTTTTAGCAGCTGACCATCAGAGGTATCCCACGGTGAAGGCGATGGTGGACACCTCTTCCAGCTCCAGAGAGGAGCAGCCAGCCCTGTCACCATACGGCAAACTCCACCCTGTTGTAACTGGAGAATGGGACCTTCAACCCCCCCCCCCAGAAGTCACTGGGGAAGGATTGTTGTTGTGGTGAGAAGAACCACACAATACCACAGGATGCTGTGGAGCACCCAGCGTCCCACTGGGGAGGTCCCTCGGGGACAGGCGGTTCCACCGGGATTCATGATGATACAAGGGGCAGAACATTCCAGGTCCGTCCCTCCCTGCCCCAAACACCTTTTCTCCCCACAACTTGCTGTGTCTTTGGTAACGGCAACCGTGGCCGTGACGCTGAGCATTGGGAAAAAACCCAGGCCCTCAGTTCAAATTATTGGTCTTCCCTTAGGGCTGATGTTTCACTCATTTTAAAATAAGTCAATATAAGGATTTATTTAAAAAAAAAAAGACTCAACAAAACGTTACTTCAAAAATAATTTTTCAAAAGATACTTTACCCTTTTTTAAAAAATTAGGGTTGGAAGCCTGAGTCTTCTCAAAGTGCTTTATTTTTAAAGCACATTTTATTTTTTTTTAAATAAAAGTTGCATTTCTAATTATGGTTTCATTTTTGGTCTGTAAAATATTTCCTCTGATGCAGGCAGCGAAGCCATCCACAGCCCTCTTTTTAATGGAATTTTTATTTTTTTTTAAGCACATTCGGATGTTTTTAAAGGCTGCGGTCGGCTGCCAGGAGCCAGGAGTCCACTCATGGTGTACAGAGAAATTGAGGATTATACAGAAAAAAAGGGAGCCTGAGCCTTGCTGTCGCTTCTCCTTGGATTCTCTGGTGTCGAATAAAGTGTGATCACTAATTGAAACTGCTCGTGAGTCATTTGTAGCACGTCTCTCCCACGCGGATTATTTCGGGTTGCACGCCTGTCGCAGCCTCGCTCACGGGGATTTTTTTCCCCCGTTTTTCTGTTCTAACGAGCAAAAATATCTGATTCTCTTTTGCCCAATTTAAATAACAGCGGCCGAGCACCGGCGCTGAGGGAGGGTGTGGGGGCGGGCGGGGGCCGCGCCGCCTCCTGCTTACGACAGCGCCATTTCCTTAGGAAACGCAAGGATTGAACCCTGGAAAATTCCCCCTGGACTTTATTGGGATCGTCTGGAAACCCCAACACCATCCGTCATCCCCCCAAAAGAGCCTGAATTTCCCCCCGGAACAGCATTGCTCTCGAGATGACCCCACACGCTCCCAAAATGTTCCCAGATGCTCCCGAGACGTCCCCAAACGCTCCCACTCTGGGAGGGAAGGGCTGTGTGTAACATCTCCAGCCGCCTTCTCCAAGAATTTCAAAGAAACTGGGTTGTTCCGACAGAGCGGCTGATTTTCAGACACGTCGATGGGATGCGAGGGAGTGGGGGATGTCGCGAGCCTCGGGGTCGGTGGAGGGGTTCAGCAGCCCCCCAAAATCCTCCCTGCAGGCCGGGCAGCGGCTCACGCCGTGGCACCGTCACGCTTGCAGAGCTCCAGAGCAGGGTAAAACCCGAGCCGTGCGGGGCTCCGTGCTCCCTCCTTGGCCAAAGCCTTGGATGCTGAGTTCTCACGTCCCCGGGACCAGCCCAGCGAGGGTCCCGGCATCCCGAAAGGAATTGTCCTGGAAAGCAGGGGGACACCAAGCCCGCTGTGCCGGGGACATCACCTTCCCCGCAGCTCGGGAAAGCGGTTCTCTCCCGGAGGAGAGAACTTGACTGGTCCTTACCTGCGAATCAACAATAAATTACACCCTAAAGAGTTTCATGCACAGCATCGCTCTGAGACAAACAGCCGGGTCCTGGGTCGGGGTCCCTCTGCCGAGGAGTCAGAGCAGCCCTGAGTGGGGGGGCTGAGCAGTCTGGGGGGGGAGGGGGTCCCTCTCTCCTGCTTCCGCAGAGTTTTTCGGGTGCCGGGGGAGAGCGGGGTGGCCGGGTCTGGGTGCCGGGGCGCTGCGAGCTGCGGCTGTTTCCATCGAGGCGGAGGCGGGAGACCTGGGGGGAGACGGGCAGGGTCAGCCCCGGCTGCCAAGACGCCGAGGTTTTGGCGCGGCCAGACCCGGCTTCCCAAAACCGCGCAAAATCCGGCGCTGGGCTGGGAAGAGCCGCGTTGGGTCGCTGGCTCCCCAGCCTTCGTGCTTCGCATTCGCAGACTTCCCCGCAGCCGCAGGGGTTCGCATGGGACATGCTGGGAAACGTCCCCACACCTGAGCCCGGGACCCTCAGCGTTCCAAAAAATCACGGCTTTTTACCCAAAATATGCTTCTCTGGGAGGATGGAGAAGGAAAGCAGCCAAACTGCTCGTCTCTCCTTCCCCTCCACGGGGGAGACCGGCGTTACCCTGTGATGAACCGTTCCCTCTCCAGCCTGGAGGATGACGGGCTGTCCCCAGGGCGGGTGACGCCGAAGGGGACCCTGTGGAGCTGCCGGGCGCCAGTCGGGAGCCGGGGGCCGTGGGGGGGTGAACGGGGCCAGCCAAGCCGGTGGCCTGAGCAGGACCTTGGGATGGGGGAAACGGTTCCTGCAAGGCCTGGAGGAGACGAGAAATGGCTCCAGTGGGTCCTGAGGGACCTGGCACGGGGAGAGTCCCCCTGTGGGGCAATGGCTCCGTTCTGCTGGCCCTGGGGCTCCCCAGGCTTCCTCCCCACCACCCCCAGGTCTCTGGTTTTATTTCATCCCTCCCCTCCTCCCCGTCTTTGCCTCCTGTTTTTTCTCTGCGCAAGAGCTGAGACCTTTAACTCCCTGGAGAGGAGCCTGGAGAGGAATAAATCAAACCCTCCAGTAATTCAGCCCCGGGCATGGCTGAGGTAATGCAGCCGGGGCTGGCGGGCTTCTAGGGGCAGCCCCTGCCCACCCTCTGCTCAGGCAGGGGCTCGCAGACAGGACAGAGTGTGCCCGAGCCGGGTGGCAGAGAGAGGAAAAAATCCCCAAATCCCCATGTGTCCCGTTGCTGAGCCTTTGGGACCCTGGTCTGAAAGGTCCGTGGCCGGCGCTGTGCACATCCACGGGGCTCAGGGGCAACCGTGCCCGGCATGATGGGCAAACAGAAAGGCTGGGATCCAACCGGTGCGGCACGCGGATGTCTTGGGATGCAGGAAGAACGGGTATGAGCATCTCAGCCCAGCCCATATAGAACTTAATAACCTCCCCCCACCTCACAGCATGGCCGTGTCTCAAGCCAGGAAGGTCTAACACCAAATAATGTGCTCATGGTGTGATTTGAAGGTCAGGGAAGAGCCTCCAGAGGAGCCCAGCCCCACTCCGATCCTGGCATTGGGGACGGACGTTCACGGGTCTGGCGTGGACCAGACACGGAGCAGGGACACGCATCCACCCCCCTGTGAGCCCGTCCCCAACGCCCTCCCTCCCTCCGCCGCATTAACACCCTCGTCTCTGCTCAGGTACAGCCCTATAAAAGCAAATTAAATGCAAAGCCCGTCTCGTTAGCGCATCTCCTCCGCTCCCCCTCAGATCCCAGGTGCATTCCCGTGACATTTGGCGATGAAATACGGGCTCGTTTCAAAGGCATTCCTCTGGGCTAAGCCAACGCAGCTGAGATCTACTGAGCCGGTCTCCTCGCGGGGATCGTAAACAGGCCGGCATTTCAATGCACGCGAGGGCTGGCTCCATAATTTTATCTGTTTTAATTTTACCTAATCCTGAGTAGCGCTGAGACCCTGCCTTCCTGCGATGGAGAGGGCCCTGGTCCCCCCGGGCAGGTTCGGTGTCAAGTTCTTCCTTCTTTAATAGAAAGGTGGAAGTTTTTGCTGGAGAAAGGGTTTTCTGATGGTGAAATTTAGTGCAGCCCTTTGCCACGTCCCTGTGCCGGGTCCTGTGCCAAGGGACCTGGAGAGGGGTCTGTGGCTGTCCCTGCTCCAGGCTGAGCTCCGGGAGCTACGGCAGAGCAGATGTGGGACACCAAGGTCACCCCTTGCTCCTGCACAGCAGTCGGGGTGTCCCCTGTGTCCCCTGGCATGGTGGGGGCTGGTGGTGGTCACACTGAGCATCCCCAGCCTCAGCTGGTCCTGCATCCTTACCCAGAGCCCCTGCATGAGATCAGATCTGGGATTTTGGGGGCTGTCCCACATCCCCCATCCAGGGCAGCTCCTCCTGCCCCAGGGCACCAACGCTGGAGCCTTCAAGGCACCAAACATCTCCTCTTCTACCTGTTCATCCTGCAGACCCTGTGGGTACCCCGGCTCTGCGCTCCTGGGGGAAGCCAGCGGCCTTTGGAGGAACTTTTTGGCCTCTAAACCTGCTCCATGTCGGGGCAGGGAGCAAATCCCAGAAGCTTCCTGCATGGCCGGGAGCATGGCTGGGACTTAACATGGAGAAAAGAAAAATCTCCCAGGCAGAGATTTCCCAGGATTTGGGTAATTCCTTGTCTCTTCTGGGAGCTCAAACCAAAAGTGAAAGCAAGATGTTTCCTCACCCACTGGACCTGGCTACGGAGGAGCCCAGTCCTGGGCTTGCTCTAACCCAGCCTGGGGGTCCGGGGCCACCAGTTTAACCAGCAGTGAGCGAATGGACCCACTTCTTGCTATTTTTAAAGGACTGAGCCAGGGTGGCAAGGCAGGCGGGACCACAATTTCTTGCCAGGCTGCAGAGGGGTCTCAGCTTTCTGAAGCAGATGCTGCTTTAAATGCATTTTCTGAGCAGATCTGAAAAGGGAAGGGAGCTCTACCCGAGCGCCTTTAATACCCTGGTGCTTTAATGCTGTGCAATGAGACGTATTTATAAATAAAAGAAAATGAAACATCCACCCGACAAAGCAGACTCCAAAGCAAGAGCAACAGTCCCCAAAGGGAAGATTTATCCAAGGTCTTTCAGGAGAGACAATTAAGTGAGGGCAACGCGAGAAAGACAATAAATCCAGGGAGACAAATGAAGGGCAAGGAATATCACCCCTTACAACTCCGCCAGTCTTTCCCCCCCAGCAGTTTCAGTTTCCAGCCTCATTTTCTCCTCCAGCAGGAAAAAGAAACCATTTTAATGTGCTCAAGACTGCGCTGAAAAACCGTGAGCTTGGGCGACTTCAAACATTATTTTTCTTGCCTGAGGGCTCAATCCCTCTTTCCCCGGATGATGTCTCCTGGTTAACAAGGGCATATCCACATCCAGCTTTCCCAGCGCCCTTTGATATTTAATAGCTGGGTTCTAGCAGGGACCAGTTTGCCGGCGCTCGCAGCAGCCTTTAGCTGCTTTACATTATAAAATTACAGTCCCATTGCAAGTGCTGGGTTAATTCATTTACGGGAGGGAGCTGCAGCCTTTCCAACCCCGGCATCGCTTCCCCGCTGGCTCTTCCCTCTTCTTGCTCTTTGCTTAGCAAATCCTCCTCCCATCGCTCCCAACTGGGAGCTGCTAATTGGTACCCGAATACCGCTGCAGGTTGGCACAAAGCAGGTTATTATCTATTCAGCTGAAGGATGCTTTGCCTCGAGGCAAGAACGGGAGCCGCTTGGGATGAATATTAACCAGCGATGAGAAGCACACTGAGGGTACCGCGCTCTCAGGGCACCAGGGATTTTCACACGGAGGCTTTTTCATTTAGCAGAGAGGTCTTTAAGATCGCTAAGGGTCTTTAATTCCTCTGTTTATCATGGGAACACAATTCCTGCCAAGCACTTGGCTTAAATAAACAGGTCTGGAAGTCAATGGCCGGGTGCAGGGCTGCACGTCAGCCCACACACACAACCGGGAGCAGACACACGTGTGTGCACTGACAGCCCCGAGGCGGTGGGCGATGGCCAGGGGACTCCAAACACCCCACAAGGTGAAAATCCCTTTACCTGGGCTTTAATGATGTGCACAGCTCGTTAGCACAAACCTGGAGCTTTTAAAAACCATCCAGCAAAGGAACCCATGCTCTTGCCGGGCTGATTCCACCTCTCTTGAAACCGGGGAGCAGGGCAGAGCCGAGCACAGAGCATCCTGAATCCCCCGAAACAGGAAACCCCCGGAAACCACCAAACTCACCAGGCTGGAAAAATGTGGTGCCCAGAAGAGGGTGAGGGAGGCTCGGGGGGGGTGGGATATGGGCTCAGCCTGACTGTCCCTGGCATCTTTTTGGCTTCTCAAAGTGAGAACAAGTAGCCACAGGCTTCGGTTCTGGCTGTCCCCAAGGGGAAGGTGCCCTGGGGGGACCCGGCCCCAGCAAAGGAGCAGCAATCCTGCTTCCCGCAAGGACGGTCTTTCCCATCAGTTTTTAAACAACCAGGTCTGCCCGGAATAATTTAAATCTATGTAGGCCTTTAGAAAACTGACAGCTTTTCTGTTGGGTAGAAGAGATCTTAGCAAGGTTTGCAGGGAAACAAGAGTTTAAATGTGGCACATCCTTAAATGAAACCCCCCCTGGGAGCCGGTCAACATCTTTAGCCAGCGGCCGCACCTCTATCTGAGGATTCAGCCTGAAATTCAGGGCTTGTTAATTGGTAAACCCCAAAGAAAGGAGGGTCAGCAGTGCTCAGGGGGGACACTGGCAGAGGGTCCCTCATCACCCAGGCATCACTTGGGCAGCTTTGCAGGAGTTTGCTGTGATTTATTTTGTCTCAGAAAGGTTGTTTTCCTCCCTTTTCTGCTCCCTCTGGCCTTTAAAAATGTGAGACCAGGCTGGAGAGCAGATTCAGGGGGGTTTTTTTTGCACTATGGCTTCCCCTACACACACCCTAAAGGCGAAGGTGCTGGAACCCCATCGCCCTTGGGACTGGGTCTCATGCCGGGCTGCAGCATCGTGCCTGCTCCCTCTGGGGCTCAATGTGGCCTTAATTTGGGTCTTGCACTCGCTCAGTGCTTCCCATCGCAGGCTCTGGACCAGCTGGTGGTATAAATACCCTGCGGGGGCCCCATGGCCGGGCACGGGCACCCGCGGCTCCGCACTGCCTGGCCAGGAGGAGACATGGCATTCAGGGAGGCTGTGCGAGGCTGACCCCAGCTGCTGGCAGAAAATAAGGATAAAAGGGTTTTCCACATTGAAATAAGAATAAAAAGGTTTTCCAGCTTGAAATAAGAATAAAAGTGTTTTCCACAATGTAGCCCTTAGTGGTGGGTGCAAGAAAAATCAGAGTCCTTTTGCTGTTGGCTTCCCCAGAGGACCCGGTGAGCCCTAAACCACAGAACAAGGCAGGGGCTATGAGCCGGTGCCCAAGGAAAGCCAGAAGCCCTGGCCCTGTTTAGGGGACAACGGGGACTCTCGGGAGCTGGGCTGGTCTCCCATGAATTGTCCCTAAAGTCCACAGCTTGGGAATGTCCTCCAGATCTTTCCGCTCCTGCTCATGGGCTGCAGGAAATGTTAGCACGTAGCTGACCCTTCTCCCCCGGTTCCCTCTTACTCCCGGCCCAAGGAGACCTAAACCACTGAAAATAGGATTATTCCCCTCTCAGCAGCTTTCCAGGGATCGAAGAGATGCTCAGGTGGCGGCTGGATGGTGCCAAGTACCACAGACAAGGGGTGCAAGTGGGCAAACCTCACTGCCCCAGCAGCCTTGCTTGATATTCCGTGCCCTGCAGCGTAGGGTGGCTACAAATCCGAGGGGACAACAGGTCCCATCGTATCTGCAGAGCTTTAGGAGAGGGATGGGAGGAAGCCTGGTGGCTCCAGGGCCACCCAATGGCTTTGGAAAGTGGCTGCAGAGTTTGGCCGAGGCGGCAAGGACAAGGTGGGCACGGTGAGAGCAGCCACCGCCGTCGGCCGATGGCTGCGGGGCCACCGCTGGTCTTGCTTGTGCCGTTCTGACACCTTGGTAGCCCAAGCACATTTGGGAGGGTGTCTGCTGATTTACACACCCTCCCGGCTCACCGTGGGAGGATAAATCAGATTTTTAAAGCCCTCGTTTTAAACCTTTCACTAGCCTGCCCCGGAGCAGACCCCGCTAAATGAAACCAGTGGCTTTAGGGCTCCGCTCAGCCCCCTGCAACGTCCCACCGGCCCCGGCGAGGCTGGGAATCGCCACCTCCTCCGACCGCCGGCCTTGGTGGCGTCTGGGGTTTGTTAAAGAAAATCGCTTGCACGTGGAGCCCGGGGAGGGGGCGGCCGCTGTGCGCTCCCCCCGCAGGAGCGGGCTGGGGAGATGCGCGGAGGATGCAGGAGGAGCGGCGGTGGCGGTACGTACCCCGGCTCAGTGGGACGCGGACATGGACCAAGCCCCTTCCATCCTCCAGACGGAGAAGGCGTAGCTGAGCCTCTCGTGGGCCAGGTAGTTGCAGCTGGTGATCTTGTGGTCCAGCTCATCGCTCTGCAGGACCTGGTACAAGAAGTCTATGTAGCGGGCGGCCAGCTTGAGGGTCTGGATCTTGCTCAGCTTGTCGGAGGGCAGGGTGGGGATGATCTTCCGCAGCTCGGCGAAGGCGTCGTTGAGCGACTGGGTCCGCTGCCGCTCCCGCACGTTGGCGATCACGCGCTGCGTGTGCACGTCCTCGAAGGACTGCGGGACGGGGCTGCGCTTGCTGCGCTTGCCCTGCGGCGAGGGGGCCCCGCACTCCTCGGCCGGCTTGCCCCCCTGGCCCCGCTTGCGCAGGCATTTCTTGTGCAGCCGCTCGCCTTCCTCCTCGCTGGTGACCAGGCTGCCTTCAGGGGAGTCCGGGCACATGCTTTCCTCTTTCATCTTCTTGGCACCTTGCAGGCGAAGGGCTTGGGGGTCTCACAAGGTGCGGTGGCCGCAGCACATGGGCGAGGTGGCCTGGAGAGGAGCCAGCGCCCGCTCGAGAGGTGCAGCCCGGAGCATCCACCCTTCAGCCTCCCCAAACCTCCCAAGCCCTGCGGAGCCCTCCAAGGAGCTCGGTTGGTTTTTCCTTTGGGCTACGGAGAGGAGGGCGTTCGGATAACTTTTGGGAATGGCTCTTGCTGATAGGGCGAGGAGGACCGTGGGCGGACCAGGCACAGACCAATGCAGCCGAGCAAGGTAATGCAAACATCAGTGGAGCTTATGGGTTCCAGATTTCCTCCCTCCCTCCTCCACCGACACCCCCAAGGCCTCTGGCACAGATGCTCCTGCCGCTGCCCGGATGTCAGGGGACATTGCCTATGCTAATGTGAGCACCAGCCATGGAGTTCAGGGCAATCTTTTTGATTTTTAGACTTTTTTTTTGGTTTTTTTTTTAATTTTTTAAGCCTGGTTGACCCTGGAAAACCCAGCCAGAAATATTCACTTGTCCAGTTTGGAATAGGAGACTTTCGTCTAGGAGAGATTAAAGTGGAAATGTGGGGCAAAGGATGTTTCAGTGAGCAATACGTGGCATTTTCTGAGTCCAAAGGAAGAAGCAACAGTGACAGGCATCCATACTGCTCTTGGCAAATGGCATAATTCAAAATTAACTCGAGTTTGTATCCATCCATCCATCCACCCAACCGTCCCTCTTCCTCTGTCTACATCTCTGGCAGTCTACAATAGCCCTTATTTTACAGGTGGAAGGAAGTCAACACTCATCCACTATCATATTCCTCTCAAATAAATATGGCAGCTCTTGCAGATAGTGAGAGTGTGACAGGTCCAGACCCTATTCCAGCTGCATCCACAGCCAGTTCTGCTCCTGATTTCCCCAGGAAATCAAGCACTATAAGCCGTATCTCTTCCTTAACACCACTCCTGAGCTTGCCTACGAATAAACCCACTTTCTCCTCCCTGCAGAAATGCTGGGAGAGTGGCACCTCTTTTAGCCAAGTTTGGAGGTCCAGATTTAGACCACCAAGCCATAAAATATTCTGCACAGGTTCCACCTTATATTAGATTTCTTTCAGCCCTGTGTTATCACACCAGTAGAATCAGCACATGAAACTGGAGTCCATTGGTGGTAGCCCACCATCCTCCCACATCCAGCCACCAGCTTCCAAAGTCCTCCTGCACCTTTGGGAGCTCCAGTAACCTTCCCATCTCCTGCCTGTGCCCTCTGTCTCTCCAAGAGGTTTCTTCTCCAGCATGTCTTGACCTCATCCAAGCTGTCTCTGCTCATAGAATCATAGAATGGTTTGGGTTGGAAGGGACCTCAAAGATCATAGAGTTCCAACACCCCTGCCCTGGGCAGGGACACCTCCCATCAGACCTAGTTGCCCATCACGCTCTCCTGGCATTGCTCCCTGCTCTTTGTCATTGGGAACTGTCACCCTGAGTCTCTTTGGAGGGTCACTGAAGTCCTGGCACGATGCTCCTTGGGGACATCAGGATCCATCCCCAGCAGAGCTCCATAGCCCTTCCTACAATCTTGCTTTGTTGTTCTGTCAAATGAGAGCACAAAGGGGTATTATGGGAACAATATAGCTTAAAACAGTATCAGTAATTCATCAAAAATAATTAAAATCATATCAATAAAACAGAAATTGATGAGTTGACATACGCCTGTCTCTTTATAGATGGTTTTAAATTAGCTCCTTTTCATAACACCTAACAAGTTTCCATATATAAGATATTTTACTAACAGAAGTAGGTGATGTTCTCCTGCACCTATGAGCCGGCACCGAGCTGCGGGGGGATCCCCACCTACCCCCTGGCAGCGATGGGGATGTGGCAGTTCGGGCTGGGCAGGACCAGGAGGATGCAGGAGAAACTCCTTTAAATGCAATGACTTTTTCTCTCTTTTTTTTTTTTTTTTTGTCTTGCTGCATATAACAAATTAATATTCTCATCTTGTCAGTATTATCTTCATCCTGAATAACCTGGGTTGTTGCACTGCAGTCTTCTCTTGAACCTCTGTTCAAGACCCTCTGACCTGATCCCTACAGCCTGAAGAGGAGGAGGAGGAAGATGTCCGCTCTGCTCTTTGAGGTGGGGGCTGAATAAGAGCAAGCAACTTGGCCAGCGTTGCTCAAGCAAGAAACACCCATTTCTGGTAGAAAAACCCCAATTCAAGCTCAGCTACAAGATACTTCTTAAAAAGGTGCTCCATAGACCAGCCAAGCACCTGTAGCCTTCCTCACCAGACACGTCCTGGTGTCCATCAGTGCTCACCCTTTCGTCTTCCCAGTTACACCTGCCCGGATGCTGTGTTTTCACTTGGGATGCAGGTGCCCTACAGGGGCTTTTCTCTATTTTAAGGAAATACATGTTTTCACATCCTTCCATGGGTTTCTCTTGAACATTCTTCATGCTGGGTGAGAGACCAAGTGAAACGTCAACCTCAAAGAGCCACCTCGGCCCCTGTCCCAGGGAGACTTGACCAATGCTGGAGGATGGGGGTCAGTCTCTTCTCCCAAGGAACAAGCAATGGGACAAGAGGAAATGGCCTTAAGTTGTGCCAGGGGAGGTGTAGGATGGATATTAGGAAAAAATTCTTCACTGAAAGTGTTGTCAACCATTGGAACCGGCTGCCCATGGCAGTGTTGGAGTCACCATCCCTGGAGGTGTTTAGAAGACAAGTAGATGTGGGACTGAGGGACATGGGTTAGTGGTGGGTTGGGCAGTGTTGGGTTCATGGTTGGACTCAATGATCTTCAAGGTCTCTTCCAACCAAAACAATTCTATGATTCTGTGATGTTGAATATGAGAGGGCTTTGGCTCAGCCCCATCCTCCATGTGCTCATGTCAGGGGTGGCAACAGCCACAGACGGGAGCTGGCAGAGAGCCCACGGGTGAAAAATGTCCAGTATTGCTTAAAGAAGTAAAAGACACTCAGAAACAGGTTGATACTCGGACCTGCTGGGATGGAGCCCGGTGACTTTGCTCCTTCCTCCTCACCGACGCCCGCGGTGCCGGCAGGACATCGGCTCAACGCGTTACTCACACGTGAGCGTCGTCAAGACAGCGACAAATATCAGATGTTCATAATGCAGAAAGACAATAGATCACAGGGGCCTGGGAAAGCGAGAGAAAACAAAGGGCGAGGAAAAAATACCCCGGGGAGGGCAGGATTGAGGCAGGATCCAGGATCCTCTGATCCCGCGCTTGGAGGAGCTGGCTCAGCTCTGCCGAGGGCTGGGGAGCTGCCAATGAAGACCAGCTGAGGCACGGGCTTGGGCCTGGGGTTTATTTTTTTATTATTATTTTTTATTATTATTGTTTTCCTTCTAAAAAATAATAAGAAAAAAAAGAAAAAAGTTTAATTTAATTTCGCTGGTGAATGGTTTTGGATGAAGGAAGTGAAGTATTTGGTATTGTTGCTGATATCCTTGAGCAAAAGGAGAAATACAATGAGCTTTGATCTGCAGGAAGGATCAGCAGAGCTCCCCGAACTGCTCGTGTGGGCTTTTTAACCCAGAATTGGATGCTTTGTGGCAAGGGTATTTTTTTTTCCCTTAAACATTTCAATTTGTTCTTTCAGAGCATGTTTTTTTGGAAGAATATTAACATAAACTGTTCGTGGAAAGGTCACGAGTCACCAAACTGGTTTCAATAACTTTGCTTTTCCAGTTAGCTGGGGGTTTTATAACGCTCGTTTTGACAGATCAGTGAAAATTTCAGACCTTAAATATGCGGAGAAAAAAAAAAAAAAAAAAGCCTAGTTTGCTTGATTCAGTGAGAAGCCACCAGATGGAAGACTTGAATTCCCACCACGTCCCAGCCCCTCTGCCCACCTCCCCTCCTGGTTCTCCTCCTCTGCCCTCTCCCTACTCACATCCATCTTTCCTGAGCAGCATTTTTTCTGGGTTTAGGTAGGAAATGTCCCCAGCGCTGGGGTGTCCTCAGCATTTCTGAGCCTGGAAGATGCTGAAAAGGCTCCTGCAGGGCCAGTTAGCCCTTTGGAAAGAAAGGAAACGTGAAAAGCAGTAAGCAAAGAAGCTGCCAAAGCACACATGGGCAGAGAGCAGGGGGTCCATCGCCTGGAAACCAGGGCTGAAGCACACCAGTAACTGCAGAAGGGCTGGGGGACCTCAAATGGGAGCTCTTTCATGGGGTTGAGGTGGGAGCTGAGGTTTCTTTAGAAAGGGGCTGAGGCGTCCCCTTGAAACCACATCCTTTGGTGGGCTGAGAGGCCATCGTGGTCAGCCTGAGCCCATTTCTGTCTCAGCCTCACACCACCTGTAGATGTTTTTCACCAGCCTTCACTCCTGGATCTCTCTGACCCCCCTCTGCCATCTGCTTGGCTGCAAAACAAGCCAAGCCCTCTCAGTCTCTTCCCCATAAGCAGGTCTTCAAAACCCATGGTGATCCCAGCTCGACTCCATGCTGTCCCCATGGGGCACCAGGCTTCCCTCTCAGTCCCAGGAGAGTTGAGCATTGGCACAAACCCTTCCTCGCCTCCTTTCAGTACAACTCACCGGCTCAAACATCAGACTGTTGTCCTGGGCTGTCCTGGCCTCTCTCCATCTGCCGTAAGTCTTCAAGGATGGTCCACCAGAGCAAGAGGTGGTCGCTCTTTGCATGGTCTAAGGGAAAGTGTGATACTGCCACGACTCCAGGTCCAACGCTGTCCCAGTCAGGACATCCCATGGGAGAGCAGAGGAACCACTTACTATCACAAAGAGCAACCAAATGTATTACACCAATTTGCTTCTTATTCACTGGTGATACAGGGCACATCTTCTGACTTTCCTGAGTTGGATCTAGAGTATGGGGATCTGTCCTGACTTTGTTGGACACACTGAGCTGGGTAGACTGTGATGGGAGGAGGTCTCAAGAGGTAGATGGGTTCTTTGGGTTAATATGCACTGGAGAAGAGCTGGTGCTCCACCACCACGGCAGTAAGGAAGGTGGACAGGAGGTTTCTCCATCCTTGGGTTTTGGGAAGGGGTTGAACCCGGGATTTTTCTTATGCTGTGTGGCATGAACCAGGGCTGCATCTGCTACAGCAGCGTAAAGAGGGAGATGGGGAGAGCTGGGTTCAACCCAACCAACGTCCACAGAAGCAGTGACTTGCCCTCGGTGGGCAGTGGGGCTGGGACAGGACCTACATCCTGCCCTGTGCAAAAGCCAGTTTGGGCCAGGGAAGCTGAGAAAGTGCCACCCCCAGCTCCACCCTCGCTTTTCTTGCTGGTAAAAGGGGGCTGCAAACCTGCCGGCCGCTGCAGAGAGCTGGGATAACGCGGTCCATGTGTGAGCCCGGTGCTGCCGATACCATCGCTTTGATGGCCGAGGACCTGATTCTGCTTGCAAATAATTCCGGGCACAAAATCAGAGGCTGAGCCTTGATGCAAGAACTCTTTTTGGGGTGGGTTTGGGGTGGTTGTTTTTTTTTTTTTTTTTTTTTTTTTTTTGCAAGCTTCTTTTCTTTGTTAGAGAGGACAAAAATAATCTCTATTTTATCCTGTGTGAAAAAAAGGAGGATAACGCTAATAAATTGAGAACATTAAAGGGAGCCAGGAATAGCCGCTGCCCCTGGAGGCTGGGGAAGCAGCTTTGGTTTCGCAGGTTTTTCTAGTTATTGCAGTGTTAGAGTGGAAACATGTGTGGTGCGAATAAAAATGCGAGGCATCCGCCGTAGCGTGCTGTTGCTGCAGCAACCGCAGGGAATATGGGCGCGGGGGATCGTGCAGGGCTCTGGCTGTAAAAGGGAACCCGAGCGCCGCGGGGCCCTTTGATCTGGGCGCCTGCAGCTCTGATTGATGGCCTCGCAATTCATTTCCTTGTCAAAGTGACATAATGTTCCTGGAACTCGCTGAACTTTTTAAGAACTAAAAGATGTTCCCCACCAACCCCCCCTCCCGCCCCCCCGCCCCATCCATCCCTCCCGGACTTGGGGGGCAGAAGGGACGGGTGGTGGTGGATGGGGTCTGGCCAGCGGTGTTACTGGTGAGACTGGGAGTGAGTGGTGGTGCTTTTCTGCCGGGCGTTACCCCTTCCCCTGGCGTGGAGTGGCGGGATGGGGGGGTGGGATGAGCTTCAGCCCCGGGGCCAAGCGACGGAGGGATGCGCCGCCCGTAGATGCCAACCACCGCCCCGCGCTGACGACCATCCGCTTCCAGTTAATTCTTCCATGTGAAAGTTTTTTTGGGTGGTGGTTTTTTTTTTTTTTTTTCCTCCCCTTCTTCCCCATCTGTTTCCATCTGGCCATCAAAGGAGCAAAACGCCATGTTCTGGGTCCCGCTGCCAAAAGCCTCCCCGTTCTCTCCACCAGCCGATGAATTCCCACCAAAGCTGCCTCTGGCCCGGCCCTGGGGCTGCGGGAGACGGGTCTAGGGGGGGACCCGAGCGTGGTGGGCAAACACCGGGGCACGGGCAAACCCGTCTCTGGCCACCGGCGCTGCCAGACCCTTGGGCAGGAGAGCCAGCGCTGCCTGTGGCTGCGACCTTGCTCTGCCCTTGGATTTGTCTCAGTCCCAGGCAGTGCTGAAGTGGCTCAACCCTCATAGGACCCACTTTCCTGCCAGTAATAAAACATCATCACAAGCAGCTGCTCTTCCTATTTACTCCAGTTTTCTCCTCCAGCTGCTTGGCAAACCCCACGTGATGCCTCACAGACACGAAGACGCCCTGGGAGGACACCCCAGGTGATGGGGCAGTGGGGAACGTGTGTGCCGTGGTCAGTAGGTACCTGAACCAGCCTTCCCCTGGGAGATAAGATGGAGAGGACAGATGCAGCCTTTGCAGGCAGAGAAACTCTTCCAGAGGAGAAATTCTTAGGGAGCAAGAGCTCCACAGCCCAGGTGCTCCAGCAAACCCATCCCTGCCTGGTGAGCAGCCTGATCCTGAGTCTGCTTCAGACCTTCCTTGGAGCAGCTCCTCTGCTCAGACTCTGCTCCTCTCCTGTGCCCCCACACCTTGGAAACTACTTTTGGGGGGTTGGTGGGTGCAAGGGGAGGCTTTGTTGCCTTTGGAGGGGGGAGCAGGGCTGGGGCAGGGCAGCATTTGCACATTCAGAGAGGATTAAACCAGGGTCTTCACCCCTGGCTCTATCATCCAACACCACCCGGAACAGTTTGGCTCCACCAGCTTTGTCACTTGTGCTTATACCTGTTGTTGCCTTGCACCTCAGGGACAAATAAAAACCCCTGTTGTTCCTTGCCATGGATTTAAATGCCAGGCAGAGGGGCCCCTTGTGAGGTGCCCATCCTTCTGCAGCTCCCCACATTTGCAGACCCAGATGTGCAGCTCCTGCCCCCAATAGAAAGCAAACTCCCCTTTGCCCCTTGCCTTGCTCCCACCACGTACTTCTCACACCTCTGCCCACATCTGCCTGAGGACAACCTTCTCCAGGCTCCCTCCAGCTGGAAGCACCAAGATTTGAGCCTCATGAGCAGGTTTGGGTGGTGAAGGGGGCACCATGATGCCACAGATCTGCTTGATGCATTTGAGGGGAAGGAAACAAGACGTGCTGTGGGCACGTTGCAGGCAAGGGCTTGACCAGGAGCTCCACATTTCATCCCAGTGTTTCCTAGTACCCAGCTGGACCTGGGCTGGCACCGGTAACCCAAGGATGAGAGGCCAGTGACTCACCGTCGGATGGAGCAAGGATGCTGGTGGCTGTGGCTGGGTTTGCAGGAAGCATCTTCCCATCACGCTGTGCATCAGCTGAGCTACTGCTGTGGTGAGTCACGTCCAGCCGGGACATCCCGCAGCCTCCAGTCCGCTCTGTGGGAAGGGAAGCCAAAGGGTCATCTTCTGCTCCTGGGGAGTGTCATGGCTTAATCCTCTCTGAATGTGCAAATCCAGGCCTGCTCCCCCCTGCAAAGGCAGCAAAGTCTCCCCTCACAGCCACCAACCCAACAAAAGCAGAGTTTCCAAAGTGTGGGAATTCACGAGAGGAAATAGAGTCATTCATGGTTTTGCAAGCTGCCCCCCTGGGCTCCCATTGCTGCTTTTTCCTGACCCTTAGGATGTGTCATCCGTGGGTCACCCTGTGCCCATCCCTCTGGTTCAGGCTCAGATCTTCCAGCATCCAACTTCTGGCACATCTTGTGGCTCTATCTCCATTTCCACACATATGTAGCCGTCTACTCATCCATCACACCTTTTCCCTGTAGTTACCACGTGCACAGCAATGCACTTTGCCATCCCACTCCCAAGCTGTCCCTCCCCTCTCCCCTACGCACGATCCTGAAATCCCAATAAAGCCAAAAAGTCAACTCTTTTCTCCCCTGGTGCACTGAACCTGGTTTCTTGCTTTAAAAGGAATTTGGTTGAGGCAAAGATGTATTTTTTTGTGTGTGTGTGCAGTTACTTCTCTCTGCACAGAACTGGAGAGGATCCAGCAAGTCAAAGCCATCGTGACCTCCATCTGCCCCATGCAGGGAGCCACGCGATCCTCCAACATCAGCTCAAGTATTTGTGGGAAAGCAAAGTTCAAAACTGCCGTTAGCAACAAGACAAACATTTATGGTAGGTTTTGTTTAATCTGTGAGCAAAACAGCCTCTGGAAAAATCCGTGCAAGAAGGTGTTAGAGGGGCAGAGGTTGGATTTGCCCCAGGGAGTCCCTGAGCGAGAGAATCTTCCCCGGATGGGAGGAGACATCTCACTTGGTGTTACCTCTAAGCAGCAACCAAACTGTCTTGGTCCCTTGTGCTCCTGCCCACAGCAAATCAACCAGAGATTTGGGTTCAAGAACTGGAAGAGAGTGAAAACAGGGAGGAAAAACTGGGTTTTTCTCCTGGGGGCAACCAGAGAAGCGAAAAAAGAAGACACCAGCAAACACATGCATTTTATAGCAGTTTTCTTCGGGCTGTTATCTAAATGCCGCAAAGGCTACCAGGCGGATGAGGCCACAGAAGTACAGAGCAGACAGACAGACAGATGATACTGATGATGCACACCCCAAAGAACGCCGAGTTATTTTTATGTGAGCGACTTTGTAAGCACTCGAAGTTGACTCAGTTCTCTGCTTCTCCTCCCTTGGAGCCGTGGGCCAAGCTGGAGCCGTGCCAGCCCAAGGAAGGGAGAAAAAAGGGGTCTCGGAAGAGCCAACGCGCTGGGTCTTCTTCACACGGCTCTGCGTGAGAGCCCACGCTCCTGCAAACCACCAGCATCTTGGAGTAAATTAGTAGCTCACGTCCACAACCTGGTGGCTCCCCACGGCTCCCAGCTGGCCCACGCTTGGCACAGCACCATTATGAGTGGCATCTTGGGTGGGATGGGAGAGGACAGGATGGGCCCTCTCCCAATCCCAGCCTCGAGGACCCATCAGCACCACCCTCCATCACCATCACCCCATGCCCTGGTCTGTTATCAACAGCCAGAGGGGCAGAAAGAGGAGGAAGGACTTCCGAGAAGGAGGATTGAGTGAGTGCTGAGGGAGAGGGTGGTAGAGAGTTTGGACCTTTCCCCACATCACTGATATTGCCCATGAGAACTGAAATCCATCTCTGCAACCAGTATAAACCACCTTTCCTCTCCCCACTGTGCAGTCTTGGGCAGAAAGCAGACCCACCAAGCCCAAAGACCCTCCAAAAGTCCGGTAAAGCAGGGGGGCAGCATTTCTGCCTCCACCCCGAAGATCTCCAAAACATTTGAAGTTGCCTGGGGAAGAGATTTTGCGTAAGTTCTAAGCCACCAGGAGACCTGTGGGACATGAGCCACAGTGCTCCAGCCCACGGACGTGCCCAGCCCCTGAATGCCCTCTTCTAATCGTGACCATCCGGGCTGAAGATGGGTTGCAAGAGCCCCTCCAGTTGCCCCATTTGGGCATCTCCCAAAGGGAAGAACGCTTTTCTCCCATGCTGCTTTCCACCCTCTCCTCCCCCCCGGTCCCAGAGCTGACACCCCTCCCAGCCCCAGCAGCACATGTGGGAGGACCCTGCAAGCCTTCAAAGCCCTGTCTGGGGAGAGACGAAAGGCCGGTTAAACTCCTGGCTGGAGATGAAAGGAAACTCTCCCTCCGCGGCTGGAATGAGTTGCTGGTGCTTTGGAGCCGGGTTTGAGGCCCATTTCCTGAGCGCCATGGCAGGGGCTTTCATTTGCAGAGGGACTTTGTGAACTCGCCACGGGGCTGCCATGAGAGCAGATGTCCCAACCATCCACAGCACCTCGGCACGTCCCCGTCCCCAGTGGGAGGACACCAGCATCCGCAGGAGGGGATGCTCCAGCAGCTGAGGCTGGTGCTCCCATCCTCTGTATCTCCACAGGGGAGGGCTCCTGGCACAGCTCAGCGCGTCCCCACCATCCCCTGGGGGTGACAAAGCCAAGAGTGAGGACTTTGTGCAGCCGGGTCTGGCAGGGGGATGGGGTGAGCAGAAAGGGGAGATTTCGGCTCCTGAGCCAAGCCCAGATACAGAGCCCAGGGCTGAGGAGCGGCTGGCTGGTCGGATGCGAGCGACAGATTTTACTCATTTTGTCAAAGGAAATTCTATTCCGATTAAAAGCCGTTTGATCTCGATGGAGAAGGGGGAGGATGGGTGGGGGTAGGGTTGGGTTTCTCTCCAATTGTTGGGCTTTATTGGGCTAATGTATCAGCTAAAACCTTCCAAGTAAGATTTAAAGGAGGGAAAGGCGAGGGCACGAGCTGCAGAATCTGGAGATGACTTCAAGGGGGTTATTAAAAGAAGGGATGTGCGGCATGGAGCAGGATGGGCTGGAGCTGCTCATCCAGGGCCACATGTGCAGGGGGGTGGCAGAGCTGGGCACCCCAGTATCCCAAATACCTTCCCAGGGCTGTCCCCTGTCCTCCACCATCTGCCTGTACCTCACCCTGGGGTAGGATGGGGTCCCCCAGCATCGAACCCGAGGGGAGCAGAGCCCGGGATGTAGAGAGAGCTGATACCAAAGGGGTTTGTGGGTGCAGATAACGCCGTGTGGGTGCCCGAGGGCAGGGCTAGAGGCAGGGACGGCATTGGGAGAAATAACGTCAGAGTTGGGGAAACACAGACAGACCTTAATGCAGGGTCCTGGGCAGAGGAGCCTGAGGAGGGGATTCGCCGGAGCCAACTGGAGCATCAGCAGCAGATCTGTGGGAGAAGGCTCTGGCCATGGAGCAGGGCTGGCCACCGAGTCTCTCCAACCCCATGTCTCTGGCAAGCAGTGCCTACGGCAGCACATCCCCCTTCATCACTCCCAAACCACTCCTGAGTTCAGAGTCAGCGATTTTGGCTGGGATAAAAGGTCAAGTCATGGAAAATTGCGGCTGAGAGGACTTGGAGAGGATGACCTGTGTGTCCCTCTGTCACCAGGATGGATCGGTCACGCCTCTGCCACATCTGCAAATGCCCATCTGGATTGTCTGCCCAGCACAGGGGACCAGGGAGTCCCCACCAGCAACCTGCTGCCCTCGCTAATCCCTCCCAAGACCTCACCTCCATCTGTGCTGCAGCTTAAGCCCGTTATCTCTTTTCCCATCTGGACTGGATAAGAAAAGCAGATTGTCCCTCTCCTCTGTAAATCAGCCCCCAAAGACCGTGCCCAGGTCTTCTCTCAGTAGTTCCTTCTCCACATACCTCGCAGTAAAAGCCCTACCTGCTGCTTGACCATACCTGTTGTTCTCTGCTGGTCTCCTTGCCCGGTGGCCAACTGCCACTGAGGATGTTCCCTGGTGAGCACAGGCACGTAGAGCTGAGCAGGGGTGGATGAAAGCTGGACAAGGCATGATCCACCATGATTCCACCAAGATGACCTTCTCCAATCATCTTGGTGGAAAAGCTCCTGAAGGAGGAGATGTCACATCACTGCCTCGCTGAGAGCTGGGTCCCGTGTGGGTCTGGGCCAGGCTGTCCCCTGCCAGGACAGCTGAATGCCAGGCTGATTTTCCAAAGGGTTGATTCCTCCCCATCGAGGAAGGGTGAGTTCTCCATTTCCTTACTTTCTCCTCCACAGAATCATAGAATGGTTTGGGTTGGAAGGGATCTTAAGGACCACGCAGTGCCACCCCCCATGCCCTGGGCAGGGACACCTCCCACCAGACCAGGTTGCTCAAAGCCCCATCCAGCCTGGCCTTGAACCCCTTCTGGTCTTGAACACTTCTATCATCAGAAATAAAAGGTTTCTTCCAGGCTGTAATGTAAAAGGGAACGTGTCCTTTGATGCAGAGAACTGCAGAATTTGGTGTTTTCAGAGGAAACCAGGAAGGTCTTGCTGAAGTTTAGTTTGTTCTGAGGGCTGGAGACAGCATTGAGGAACACAGGCAATGGACCATCTTCCAAGGAAGGCCATGATAAAGTGTCATCTGAAATGAGTGATCATGAGCTGAATAAATCGAATGGATGAACTGGGTTAAATTGAATGGACAGCTAAAGCCTACGTGTTTTGCTAGGAAACCATGGGGTTTTTTTTGAGATGGAAAAACCCCACTGAAAAGTCCCATTTACAAGTAGAAAGTAAAAGAATCAAAGAAAACATCTCTTCCTTGGATATCTCTGTAGGGACAGTCAGATTTGTCCTAAGTCAGGTTGAATTAGGCCTGGCTAAAGAAGTTCAGCTGGAAAGCCTTTAGCTGTACACATAAAAAGAGACCAAAAAAGAAGATTACATCTGTGCAGAGCAGGTAGGATTGAGCTTCAAGATAATTTAGACATTTCCCCAAATGACTCCACGATTCAGTGAGGAGGATGAGGATGGAGGTACATTAGGAGGAGTTTATGGAGCGAGCACCTTGGAGGTGAAGGCAAATCTCCGTGAGTATTGTGTGCTGGAACACTGAAACCCAGATCTGTAATAAATATCATATCTGAGTGGAAAATAAAACCAACTGAGTAAAGAGAGTAAATACGGAGCTTTTATTGTCAGAAGGGCAAGGGAGGGGAGTGAGTGTGACCCCCACACTGCGCAGGGCTCAGAGGAAATCTGGAAGGCAAAAACTATCAAAGATAGGGAGGTAATTGGATAAAAATGGCAGAAAACAAGCTCACCTTGGGCTAATGCGATAATTGTCTTTGATCAAAAATTACTTTCTGAACAAAGGCCGTGCAGTGGATCTCCTCTGTCTGGACTTTATTAACACACTTGATAAATTGCTCCGTAGGTAACTGGAGAAAAGGGTGTTTCAAGTGGGAAGGAGACAAGCTAAAGGGGAGGCATGGGGCTGTCGCGGAAGAGGGACTGTCACCGGCTTGGGGTCCCTCAGGGACAGGATTTCTTAGTGGCTTCATTTGCCAAAAAGCCAGGAGGGAGGCAAAAACCATTTGCAAATGATGCAAAGTCATTGCAACACAAAGGGCTTGGCAGCAGAGAGGAGGATCTGAGGATCCGAGTGCAAGACCCGGATGTATTAAATGATTAAAGTAACAAAAAATGGAACAAGATCAAATGTAAATTCAGCTTTTGGAAATATAAAACTCTTGATGAAGTCTTCTTGCCACCGCTGGCTCTTGTAATGTGGACATCCCATTTTTTCCCGATCTCTTTCCTGGGTGAAGCTTCTTCCCAACCGGAATTTGGCTGATCCCATCTCGCTTAGGAAATCTTCCCCAGTCTGGGAAACCAAAACAACAACATCCAATTAGGAAAGGAGGAGGAGCATGAATTGGCCTGGTGGGCTGTGGGGTGCTCATCCCAGGCTCTGCCCATCCCAAACTGCGCATCTCAAACCCTGCCCATCCCAAACTCTGTCCATCCCAAACCAACTCCACTTTCCAGGCACTGGGCAGAGAGGGGAGAATTCTTTATTTTTTGAGGGTTGATTTTTCGCTTTGGAGCCTTTGGCTTCGGGACCTCGCTACCAACCCGCAAGATTTTTAATATAATTATTCCCAGAATAATTTCTCCCCCCCAAGGCCCTTAAACCACTGAACTGTGTCAAGGAGCTGTGGGCCCAGAGGCATGTCCTGGCACGGCGATGACTTGGGGAGATGTTTCCAGCCACATCAGGCATGGAGTAAACAGGATCTGGTGGAGGATCCCGCAGCCCAAGCGCTTGCAGGAGGAGGGGAAGGGCACCCATCCCATTGTTGGCCTCTTTGTTTGCAGCCGGATTTTACTTTGCAATGACTATTTCTGTTCATTCTCGGCCTTTTAAGTCTTTTCTTTGTTTCTTTGCTCTTTTGTTCCTGGTTTAGGAGGAAGATAAGCAACGACCCTTCCATGAAACGCTCTGCCAGCCCAGCTTGGCTCCAAGCCGGCAGCGTGGGCTGTCCCAGGAGAGGACCAGTGACCCCAGCCAGCTCCAAACTGGAGAGTAACCTCCATGGAGGTGCCAGGACCATCCGATAACCTCCTCGTGAAGCTGTGGTTTGGCTCCTTCTGGCTGCACATCATTGCTCTCCATAAATATTGTCTCAAAGGCTCTTCCTAAATACTCCACTTCAACCCGGCAATTTTCAGCCTCCTTGTTAAATATTGGAATCATATTGAACCATTTTACTCACTTGGTTGTTCTCCAAACTGAAAGATGTCCTAAAAATAACCATTCCCAGTTCTGAGAGCGATGCTCAAGCCCCCCTCAGACCGTGGCTGCTTCCCAGCTCCCTCTGCGCTTCAGTTAGTTTATCCCAACACTAAATCAGCTCAACTGGGGACTTTTAATTCCACTGCTAATTTTTACCAAGACCCATCTCTGCCTGCTGGCGTGTGAGAAGCACAAGGCAGGACCACAAATTCCCTTGGGAAGAGCATCAGCCTGGCAGGACTCAGTACTAAGACGATCATAGAATCATAGAATCGTTTGGGAGGGAAGGGACCTTAAAGATTATTGAGTCCCACCCTCTGCCCTGGGCAGGGACACCTCCCACCACACCAGGTTGCTCCAAGCCCCCTCCAACCTGCCCTTGAACCCCTCCAGGGATGGGGCAGCCACAGCTTCTCTGGGCAACCTGGGCCAGGCTCTCACCACCCTCACACCAAACAAGTTCTTCCCCACATCTCACCTCAATCTCCTAATTTTTGGTTTAAAACCCTCCCCCCTCATCCCATTGCCCCCCTCCCTCATCAAGAGTCCCCCCCCCCAGCTTTCCTGGAGCCCCTTTAGGGACTGGAAGGGGCTCGAAGGTCTCCCCAAAGCCTTCTCTTCTCCAGGCTGAACCCCCCCAACTCTCTCAGCCCCCCCTCACAGCAGAGGGACTCCAGCACTTTGATCATGATGATGATGACCAGGAGGACTGAAGATGATGACCAGGACGACTTGGTCTGGGCTCATGTCAATGAGTCCAGCGTCCATCCAGCTTGAGATATGGCATTTGGAAGCAAGAAAACACCTTTGGGGCTGCTACAGCAAAGAGGTCTCAGGCAGGGACTCTTCCTTGCTGTGCTCCCCTTGAGCAGGTTGTCCTGTCCTCTCCACCCCATCCAGACCCAGAGCCACACTCAGGAATGGGGCTGGATGCAGAGCAATGCAGTGAGACCTTTCAGTTCTCCTGCTGTGAGGAGGATGCAGAACAAAGGCCACCAAAAGGTCCCTTCTAGCCTTATTTTATTCTTCTAACCTATACTGGCCACTATCCCTGTCCAAGGCCACCCCACCGTACCACATCCCCTGCTACCCTGACCCATCACACCAGCGCTGTCCTGTGTCCTGTGCCCAGGGTGACCCTGTACCTGCTGCTTCCCACTCAGTGCTGTGCTGGCCTCATCCAGAACTGCCCCTGCAGCCATGGACCTCCCATTCGTGTCCAAAACCACCCCACGCCTACATCTTCCTCCAGCCAGCACACAACGGCACACGGCTCCCTCTGCTCCGATCGGGATGTTGCGTGCGAGGGCTGCGGTTATTAAAATGGTATTTGGGGGATTTTCTTTTCTTTTTTTTTTTTTTTTTTTCCTTTTTACAAGCAACAGCCAGTAAACAAAGCACAAATATGTGCTGAGTCGGCTCCCTCCTCGCAGGGCGGGCCAGCTCCTGCATCCAAACCCTGCTCCAAACCCTGCATCCCGGCGGATCTGCGCGGCAGAGAGGTGCCACCAAACAGGGGCGAGGTCCCCCTTTCCTGCAAGGCTTGTAAAATGGTCCCTCTCCCTTGGTCCCCTCTGTGGACAGATTCCCCTTCTCAGCACCCACAACTGCCAGGCAACGGGTCCTACAGGGATCCAGGGTGAGACCCAACATGATGCCGTCAAGCCGGATGGGTGGACATCCCCAAGGGAAGAGGGACCTGGCATCTGGGCAGACCTTGGACCCTCCTGCCTACACGGCTGATCCCTCCCAGCACTATGCTCCCAGCCCAGCCATGCTTGGGACCATCCATGGCCACCTCAAAGATGGCTGAAGACCTCTTTGCCCCACCTGTATGGAGGGCCAGACTCTGCCCCATGGCTTCGAGCTGGTGGACACCCCTAAGCACAGCCCCACAGCCCACTTAGGGGACACACAGCCAAGATTTATGGACCCAACACGCCAAGGACAGTGTCACCCTGGCCAGCAGGCACCAAGCATCCTTCTCCACCCAAACCCACCTTTGAAGGCCCATGTTCAGCAGCTCCAGTGAGGCCCATCTGCAGAGTCCTCCACGTCTGGCGGGGCTGTGGCGCTCAAAGCCTTTGAAACACCGCTTCCGTCCTCCCCACATCTTGAAAGCAGATTGTGAAAATGCAAAAAATCTGTTGTTTTTGTTAATGTTGCTTTGAATATCTCCAAGCACCGCTCAGGCAGGAAGGTGGGATCAGGGCCACCGACATGGGCAAACAATGGACCCTCCGGGAGGGTGCCGAGGCCCTGACAGTGGGTCTCAGCAAGCTGCTGGAGACGCTGCACTGGTGGTGTGACAGTGGGCTGCAGGTAGAGCTGTGCTTCAGGCTGGGCTCCTTCCCACACCGAAGGTCCTCTTGTGAGCACCAACATGTGCCAAACCCAGCAGATGCTGCCTGAATTTTGAAGACTTCCTTATGCAGCCAAGTGCCAGGTGATGGGAATGCTGCTGCTCCTCCAGTTGGATGAAAACTGGGCAACCTAATCCACCCTGAGAATGGGGCTGGGATCATCAAGACTTTGAGAAGCCTGCAGGACAAGAAGGGCTCTCATGGCAAGCTGGACTCCAGTCTGCCCAGGGGGTGGCTCTGGCTCTTTAGAGCCACACAGAACCTCTGCTCTCCCAGGGCCAGAGGGATGAAGATGTAACTCGGGCTGGGGTCCTGCCCTGTCCAGTTTAGAGCAGGGGCTGGAAACCTTCCCCCAGGGGAGGAGAAGGCTTTTCCCCTCCTGGCTGAGGCAGTCAGGGGCTGCTCAACCCTTCCCTCGGAGGGGACCTGGATCCATCAAGCTGCAAAACCCACCCCTGCAGCCCAGGGTGCGGGGAGACTGTCACGTAGAGGACTCTCATTTCCTACTGCAAACCAAGCAGAGAAGGGACATCCCTCCCCTTCGTACCTGCAGTGCTTTGGCCACCCGGAGAGGCAGTTCTGTGGCTGTGAAGCCACCGAGAGAGGCAGAGGGACTGGAAAGCTTGGCATGACACCCAGCGGTGCTGTGCTGGCACCCAGGAGCAGTGCTGGTGATCCCCGACAGGTAGGATCATAGAATGGTTTGGGTTGGAAGGGACCTTAAAGATCATCCGCTGCCACCCCCTGTCCTGGGCAGGGACACCTCCCACCACCCCAGGTTGCTCCAAGCCCCCTCCAACCTGCCCTTGAACCCCTCCAGGGATGGGGCAGCCACAGCTTCTTGGGGCAACCTGGGCCAGGCTCTCACCACCCTCACAGCGAAGAATTTCCTCCTGAGATTTCACCTCACTCTCCCCTGTTTCAGTCTGAAGCCATTACCCCTTGTCCCATCACTACATGCCCTTGTAAAAAGCCCCTCCCCAACTTTCTTTCAGGCCCCTTCAGGTACGGGAAAGCTGCTCTAAGGTCTCCCCAGAACCTTCTCTCCTCCAGGTACCCACATCCCTGAGCATCCCACGATGGGAGAGCCAGCGAGAGGCACTGCAGGACCGCGCTGAGCTCCTCGGTGGCCTCCACACAATCCCCAGCCCAGGGAGGACCCATGGACCGTGGTGACACGGTGCTGGATCTGCTGCGGCTCCGAGCTCAGCCCCTGGGCCTGGGGCAGGGGACCGGGCTGGTGGGAGGGATCCCCCCGGGAAGGGCTCACGGGGCGTCCCCGGGTGCGTGTCCCCCGGCGCTGTCACCTCCCCGTCGATGGCAGAGACTCGGGGGTTCCTCAGCAGAACGAAACCAGCTGGGGTTTGGGCAGGAACGAGCCGGGACCGGTGCCAGGAGCGACCTCCCGGTGCAGGAGGGGGTCCCAG
>QJSC01009554.1:277133-298109 GCA_003697955.1 Calidris pygmaea
GGGGGGGGGGTCAATGGGGGCACGGGGTCCTGGTCCCAGCACCGGTGACAGGACTGGTGCCACCAGGCAGGATTGGGAGGGGAAGAGCTGCTCGAGGGCGATGCCCGGGGTGCAGAGAAGGGGGGGTCCCCACCAGCATCAGCTCACAGCGGGGACCCACCGCCACCTCCGTGCCAGGGGCTGGGCGGAAGAGCCAGGCAGCGGAGCCCACCAGCCCTCGGCCAACCTTCCACACTGAATTTAAGGCGTTCCTTTGCAGTTCCCCTCCCCACTCAGGTTCCTAAAACCGCCTGCTCTCTCCCAAAATCGCCTTCTCTTTCCCAAAATCCCAGGAGAAAGAAGAGACGTGGGATTCCCCTTTTCCCCTTGGTCGCACAGATGCTGGATGAGCCCACTCGGAGTTTGGTCACCAGCTGGGACCACCGAAGGCAGTCAGGACCTCCTCCAACCCAGCAGGTCTCGTCCTCCTGCTTCTGGTGGTGGGACTGGCTAAGGGGGAGCTTCTGCACATCAGAGCTGGAGGGGATTTGGGAATCTCACCTCTGGTGCAGGGATTTACACCTCCTGCGCGAAGCCAGGGGAGGTTCTTCAGGCTTCAGGATGGGTGGTGACAGTGCTGGAGCTGCAGGATGGGTGTCTCCTCACAGGAGATGCCTCACAGAGTCACAAACTGGTGGGGGTGGGAAGGGACCTCTGGAGAGCATTTCCCCCAACCCCCGGCTGGAGCAGGTTCATCCAGGCAGGTTTGGAATCTCTCCAGAGCAAGAGACCCCACACCCTCTCTGGGCAGACTGTTCCAAGGCTCTGACACTCTCACAGCAGAGAAGTTCTTCCTCATGTTCAGATTGAGCTTCCCGTGGCCGAGTTTGTGCCCGTTGCCCCTTGTCCTGTCACTGGGCACCACTGGGAAGAGTCTGGCCCTGTCCTCCAACACCCACCCTGTATTTATAAGCATTAATGAGACACACACACACACACCCCCAGCCTTCTCTTCTCCAGCTGAACAGCCCCACGTCCCTCAGCCTTTCCCCAGCAGAGAGATGCTCCAGCAGAGAGAGCCTCCACTGGACTCTCTCCAGCAGTTCCCCGTCCTTCTTGAACTGGGGAGCCCAGAACTGGTCCCAGTCTCCAGCTGGGGCCTCCCCAGGGCAGAGCAGAGGGGAAGGATGACCTCCCTATACCCACTGGCCACACTCTTCTTGAAGCACCCCAGATACCATTGGCCTTCTTGGCCACAAGGGCACGTTTCCTGGCCCATGGGCAACTTGTTGTCCACCGGGACTCCCAGGTTTCTCTCTGCAGAGCTGCTTTCCAGCAGGTCACCCCCAGCCTGTCCTGGTGCAGGGGGTGATTCCTCCCCAGGGCCAGGACCCTACCCTTCCTCTGGTTGAACTTCATGAGGTTCCTCTCCGCCCAGCTCTCCAGCCCCACCAGATCACAGGATGGATGTCCCCATGCAGGGCCTCCTCTCAGCCCGCTGTTCCCCAAGGAAAGGATGGATTTCTCCATCAAGGGCTGTGCAGGAGAAGTTCTTGGCGCCGCAGGAGGCTGGGCAGCATTTACACACTGGGAGATGACAAGAACAAGTGCATCATCCCCACGGGTTTGAGCCTGGTTAGACACCACCAAAGCACCCACCCTGCCCCATCCGTGGCATCAAATCCGCTCTGTCCAGGCCAGGCACAGACACACACCTATTACTAGGACTCATTTGCAGAGAAATCATGGAATGGTTCAGGCTAGAAGGGACCTTAAAGATCATCTCATTCCACCCCCTGCCCGGGGCAGGGACACCTCCCACCACACCAGGTTGCTCCAAGTCCCCTCCAACCTGCCCTTGAACCCCTCCAGGGATGGGGCAGCCACAGCTTCTCTGGGCAACCTGGGCCAGGCTCTCACCACCCTCACACCAAACAAGTTCTTCCCCACATCTCAGCTCCATCTCCCCTCTTTCAGTGTCAAACCCTTCCCCCTCCTCCCATCGCTCCCCTCCCTCATCAAGAGTCCCCCCCAGCTTTCCTGGAGCCCCTTGAGGGACTGGAAGGGGCTCCAAGGTCTCCCCGGGGCCTTCTCTTCTTCAGGCTGAACCCCCCCAACTCTCTCAGCCCCCCCTCCCAGCAGAGGGGCTCCAGCCCTCCCAGCATCTCCAGGCCTCCTCTGGCCCTGACTCTACTCATCTCTCTCAGCCTATTTTGACGGGCACCAAGCTCTCACAGTTCCACCTGAAATCCCACCAAAAAAAGGGTCTTCATAGACCACAGCATCCTTTTTTCTCCATCCTTCAGGACACTGATGGCTTCATCCAAACTCCTCCGTATTCCAATGGACGCAGCCCGGATGAAAGGATCCACCCATGAGATCTTGAGAGAATTGAGTGCCTGCTCTGTCCCTCCTCAGGCCGTGGCCAAGGCAGGAGAAATCAGAGGCCAACGGGGGAAAAATAAAACAAAGAGCTGCCTCATCTCGCTGGGATCCCCACCGGGCTGACAGCACACCCTGGCCGAGCTGCTGAGAGGGCAAAGGGACTGTGAGGAGAGTAAAAGAGACTGGGACCATCTCATTCCAACAGCAAAAATAAAATCTGTAAGTCTCAGAGAGGAGGAGAGAGTCAGCACAGTGACTGTGGGCAGTCAGGGAATGGTTTTTCACAGGAAAATGAAATATTTCCTCTCCTGAGGCTATTGTGAAGTCGCAGCCGGCTTTGCTGAAAAGGTGACTGAGTTTGGGCTTCTGCAGCTGGCAGTGCCCGAGCTGGGGATGCCCAGGGCTGGGAAACAGGGAGCGCTCCCATCACGGCGTCGCATCAGCAGCTCTCCCCCTCGGGAAGCTCAAATTAAAGGGGCTGGAACAACAATCCCTTTGTGTCAAAATCCCCTAATGCAAAAAGGAGAGAGAAAACCCGCCCCGTTAGACATCGCTCCCTGTGGGTCCGGGTGCAGAGAGCACTGACAAAGACACAAGGGACAGAGCACGACCTGCTGGGGCTCCACATCACCCCAAAAAAGCAAGACGCTTTGTAGATTCACCCCTTGCAGGAGGGAAGCTCCTGGAGGTCGCCATCAAGACAAGAATTTAACGACGTGATAAGGAAAATCACTGCTGACACTGGGTTGGTGAGAAAGACGACTGTATTTCTGCTCTTACCGTGTGTCACACACAAGTTATTGTGAGGTTTAGTACAAGGAGACACTGGGATACGCACAAATGAACCCCACTGTGAACGGCATCATCCCACCGCAGGACCAAACCTTACACCAAGCGTGCAAACCAAGCATAAACAATGTAAAAATATATTATATATTTACATACGCCATCTTTTAAAAAGCCGAGATGCGAGTATAAATTCCAGAGCTAAAACATGTCAAGGAGAAAACGGGGGTTAGATTCCGTGAGCTGTTTTTTGTAGGCAAATTTTACAGTCACAAAAATAAAACTTTAAAAATCTGCGGGGTGAGCTGAGAGGACTTTTGGACACCAGAAAGGAGCCTCTGATGTGCGGCTGCGAGGTGCCAGCGGAGCGCAGAGGGGAGGGCTCTGGTTTAGGGACAGAGAGGGATGATGTTTTGCTGTGAGGCAGCTGCAGGGCTCCACCAGTCTGACCAGTGCTGGGATTTCAGCCTCCCCAGCACACCCCGACCCGGTTACTGGGGCTGGGGCTCCCCTCAGATGTGTGGGGAGCATTTTGGTGGGGAAACTCCAAAGGAGAGATGAGTTATTGAAATCACCGGTGCAAAAACCACCTGCGAACGCCCGAGTGGGTGCCCCGGCTCTGGGCAGAGGCGAGACGAGCTCCACCGTCCCCAGCCCGGCATCAGCCGCAGGGGAGATTTTAGTAGTTAAAAGCCTGAGAGTTAATCTGATAAATAAGCGCATTTGGTATTGGCAGCCTTTGTCTGGGTTCAGCGACTCCAGCGGTCCCCGGGCAAAAGCCGGCTACGGCCTCGGTTTCCCAAAGGTGTTCCTCGATCCACTGAAATCACTCCAGGATCCTCCTACCCAAGGAATGCCATCACCAGGTGGTGTCACACACTCCCAAAATTCCCTCCAATTAATCCCTGTGTGCCTGAACACTCCTCTCTCAAAGTAAAACCCGGACCAGCAAAGGTGCAGATGGAGCCTTTGAGCGCGGGGAGGGACTCAAACAGCGAGGTCAGAAATCACCTCCAGGACAAGGTAACAGAAGGGACAGTCCCAGGTGTGTCCCAGCAGGTGACTCAACAAAACCAGTCTGGGAGATTGATGTGGCGTGAGGGAAAAGTTGGGCTGACAACAGAGCATGCAGGACCTTCCCCTCGCACCTCCCTCGGGCACAGACCCCTCAGCAGGTCCCGTCCCACACAAACTGCACTTCAGGGACGGCTCCCGCAGCACCTGGGGATGTGGTGGGACAAGTGTCTGGGAGACTCCTTCATCTTCCATCGCTCTGCAAGGGAAAGGGGCTCCTCCTGCCTCTCTTCTCACCCACCCACAGAATTAACCACAGAAGTTGCCATTTCCAGCCCATGGTAGCCAACACCATCTGCCCAATGGGACTAAACACCAGCCTGCGCCAGAGCAGCAGCCCAAAGCCTTTGGCTGGTCTGAGGAATGTGCAGTGAACACAGACAGATGGAAACGTTTGAAGGCTTAAGCTTGAAGGTTTCAAGCTCCTCAGGGCTGCTGCTGGCAGGGAGCAGAGCACTGGGATTACGAAGGCCACTAAATCCACCCAAGGTTTAGTGCCCTGCACAGAGGACAGGCAGAGCGAAGGCTTTGCTGCCTGGCTGCTCCCAGTGCAGCAACCCCCGAGCACAGACCCCTCACCTCAACTCCCTGCCCCAGAGCCCAACAACTGACCTACAGCCCCGTTATCCCGGTGACACTCCCCACGCAGGCTGCTGGAAGCTGACTCCGGGTCCCTTCCTTTTTTTTGAGCTCCATGTCTCCTTCCCTCTCATCCCGCAGTCGCAGGGGAGCTGAGCAAAGAGAAGGAAACAACACTACCTACAAAAAGGTTATTTTGTTTTTAGGAGAATCATATTCCTGTTTCTCCAGAGGTTGGGGTAGGTAAGCCCTTGCCCAGCACACCTTTTGCCCAAACTACAAGCTACAAATTTAAGTGTTAAATATGGTATGAAGTTCCTGTTTAAAACAATCCTGGGTGGCAGCCAGAACCAGCATTCTCCACCTCCGACAGAGCCCGGAGGTGGCCGGTGTTCTCTGCTGCCCCTGGGGCTCGTCAGACCATGGGAGAGCGCTGACTTTGTGCCCAATGTGTGAAAAGAGAACACGGCGAGACACGGGGCACTGGGGGAGGCACAGAGGGACTCCTGCCGTGAAGAAAGGCTCATTGCTCCCTTCCTCCGAGGAGCGGAGCAATAGAAAAGGAGCTGATGTTCACCCAGCAGCATTCTTTGCTACCCAAGCTGGTGGCACGCTGAGGATGAGACTTGGGGTGCTGCGTCCACGAGGCACAAACCTACAGCTCCTAGGGGGGCCAGGACTTCCCCCCTCCCCACCCTAGAGCTACCCTGGGCCTCAGGGCAGCACAAAGAGCGGATCTGGGTCTGCCGTGTGTGAGCACGTGGAGTCTCTCACCTCGCTGCCAGACACAGGGATCCCCGGGGAAGGTACAGACAGACTAGATTGACATCGTTAGCCAAACTTTAAATGGTTGAGTAAAAGCAATTAGGAAAAACCCCTAGTGCGGACAGACAAACCAAGCAGCGCTGGGTGGGTTCCTTCTCCACCTCTCGGACATCTCCTGCGTGTTCCACGACTTTGGGGGTGCAACTCAAACATCCAGCACCTTCAGCCGGGAGTGAAGTCCCAGCGTTAGAAGTCACTGAGGATACTGATGTCTGCGAACTCGTTGCGGTAGCGGTGAGCGTACAGACTGAGCAGGAAGGCCCATTTCAAGGAGATGAAACTCCAGACGGACGACAGGTAGTAGCTTCTGGGGTCAGTCAGGGCTAGGAGAGGAAAAGAGACAGATACAGTTAAAAATCCCATTTATCTCTGACGCAGGAAGAACCCAGCTCAGCCCACCCCGAGGATCTCATTCTGCGAGCAAGGCTCAGTCACTGCCTTATTCCCAGCTCTCTTGACTCAGAGTGTAAAATTCCCTCACCTCTGCCTCAGCACAGTATTCTGGTCACAGTCTGAAGAAAGTCATTATTATCCTTTGAGATTATTGTCTCCTGAGAGCTGCAGGGTCACCCACTCCGCGACCCTCTCCTCATTTTGGGCCCAAGGGATGGAGTTTGTGTGAATTCCTGGGCGGCAGGAACTCGTGGCTCGAGAAAAAAACCTCAACCCACAGCTCTTAATTACTCTCTCCCTGCCTTACTGCTCCCTTCTCCCTCACCACGGAGGGAGAGGGAATCTGCACATCTGGGGGGAAAAGAGGAAATAAAATACATCCTCCTTCTAAAAATGCTTTTACCAATGGTTGTGACCAATATTTAATATATAATACTGGTGCCCTTCAAGCTGTGCTGCAGGTCTTCAGCCCAGTGCTGTGACAAGCACGCACTGGTGAATGACACAAACGGCCTCCTTTTAGAGAATCTTTGCAAAGAAACACTTTTCCTTTTTATCTATTATAAAAGTGCCTCTACTTAGGGCAGTCTAAGCAGTCTACCCTTTGAAGTCTAGTGGGTACGCTTCTGTTTTTGAGTGCATGTCAGCGGTCTGCATATCTATTTTCTACATTTAGGGGTTTTTTTTGTCCCAGAGATGTCAACAATTTTGAAATACATTTACGTAACCGAATGCATAAACCAATCCCAGCTGCATGGTCATTATTAGAAAATAAAGACAGATTCTTTTTTTTAAAGAATACACAAAGCAATACTGACTCAGTAAATCCCACTCATTAAAGGTACCAGTCCTAAACTTTCCATACATAAATAACCTATGCAGATGTTCTACTTTCTCCCCTAAATTAGGGCTTTCCCCTCCCTAAAATACCTCCATTTCCCTAAAAAAAAACCCCAATTTTCCCCCAAGCAGTTTTTCCTCACGTCTCCAAGAAAGGAGGTGATGACAAATATTTGCTTTTCTTTTTACATTTGTATTCCTAACGATTGCGTACGAGTATTTTCACAGCCTTCCACTGGGCTGAAGCTCTCGAATCTCCGCGGGGAACGTGTTTAGACTGAGCCAAGGGCTTCGGGTGGGTTACGACCCCAGCCCAGTTTGCCCAGCATCCTGAGAACAACGACAACAGGACTCTTGGTGGCTCCCAGCCCAAATGCAGCGAGCAACAAACACAGACAACTCCTAAAAAAACAAACCCCAAACTTTCTCTCTTTGGTCTGCTGCCAAGCAAATACTGGGAGTGATTATGTGAGCCCTGGTTAGACAATGTTAAATATTTTTTGCACCATGGCTTTCTGTGCTGACTAAGAGAAGGCATTTTCACCCCGCTGACTCCTGTTTGGATTTCAATATCCTCACCCACCTGCTTTATGAGCGCTGAAGAGGCAACGTTTAAGAGCACTCCTTTTATTTGTCATGGAAATAAGTAAATTCCAGTTCCTACAGGAAATAACGCTGGAAACGTGGATTCCCTGCCAGTGTAAAGACCGGGCCTAAGGAGGCACCCATCAAATATTAGAGGATGCCCTCAGGGAGCGGAGTCACTCGTGACATCAAGATATCACAGCTGAAAAATGAAATGCAGTGCCACTCCTACAGCTGCCCCCCCCAAAGTCTCTCAGCGCCTCTCAGAAGAGACAGCGGGAGCACCCCCAGATTCCCACCCCACAGACTCTTCCCTTCCTTCAAACCCAATCCCAGTAATCCCAGCAGCGTTAGTCGTTTCTCCCAGTCGCCGGCTGCAAAGTACTTACACTGGTGGTTGGTGATGGCCAGGACAAGGAATGTGCAGAATCCCACCACGGAGAGAGCTGAGAAGAGGATCCCGATGAAGAGGAAGAACCTCAGCCCTTTTAACCAGGTCCTCCAGTAATCCTGCACATACATCACATGCGTGATTAGGGCCCAGAGCGCCAGAACACCTGCTCAATTAGACAGCAAGGGCAATCAGCGTCACTCGGCATCACAGAATGGTGTCTAATAAATACACAGCTCATTAAACCCCACATGAAACACCAAGGAACACTAACGATTCACAGCTATGTCCCCCCAAAGAGGGGGAAATACCAGACTAAGTGGCTGCCTGTGCCAGCATTGCCCTCCACGACGCCCCCACGCCCCCTGCTCCTGCCCACGCTTTAAGACACAAGTCTTGATTACAGGCTGGTGTGGGAAGGATTCAGTCATTGAATGGATTCACAGAATCCCAGACTGGCTGGGCTGGGAAGGGACCTCTGGAGAACATCTCCCCCAACCCCTGGCCAAAGCAGAGTCACCCAGAGCAAGTCCCACAGGGTCACGTCCAGGTGGGTTTGGAATCTCTCTGGAGCAGGAGACCCCCCACCCTCTCTGGGCAGCCTCTTCCAGGGCTCTGCCACCCTCACTGCAAAGAAGTTCTTCCTCATGTTCAGATGGAACTTCCCGTGTCCCAGTTTGTGCTCCTTGTCCTGTCACTGGGCACTACTGGGAAGAGTCTGGCCCCATCCTCTTGCCCCCTACCCTTTAGCTATTGTTCAACATCGATGAGATCCCCCCTTACTCTTCTCTTCTCCAGACTAAAAACACCCAAGTCCCTCAGCCTTTCCCCAGTCCTCTTCGTAGCCCTTTGCTGGACCCTCTCCAGCAGTTCCCCGTCCTTCTTGAACTGGGGAGCCCAGAACTGGTCCCAGTCTCCAGCTGGGGCCTCCCCAGGGCAGAGTAGAGGGGGAGAATGACCTCCTTCCAATGACTGGCCACCCCAGGAGACCATTTGCTTTCTTGGCCACAAGGGCACATTGCTGGCTCATGGGCAACTTGCTGTCCATCAGGACTCCCAGGTCCCTCTCTCAGAGCTGGTTTCCAGCAGGCCACCCCCAGCCTGTCCTGGTGCAGGAGGTGATTCCTCCCCAGGTGCAGGACCTTACACTTGCCCTGGTTGAACTTTATGAGGTTCCTCTCCACCGAAATCTGCAGCCTGCCCAGGTCTCGCTGGATGGTGGCACTGCCTTCTGGGGTGTGATTCCCCCAAATAACTTGTTCGTTTTCCTGTTTGGGATACTGCATACTCAGGGCAGTGTTATTTAATTCTTCCAACAGGTTTCATGACATCACACGTTCAAAGCCAAGCACTTGGCAAGAATTAATGCAGCTTATCAGAGGCCAGGCAGCCCCTTTTACATATGGAGCCGATAACAAAGGGCACCACTACGGAACCACTCATTTTAGACACCAAAATGAGGATACACAGGACCTGTTCAGTTCTCAGCATTCCACATGGTGTCTCTTAGCTCCAAGGCATCTGCAGAGAACTTCATAAAGAGCATTTATACACGTCCCCTCCAAATGGTTCAAGTGAAGGGGTGCAGAAGTTCAGCTCCCAGTTGATTCGTACATTCAATTCCCACTTATGGCAAAGCACCACTCACCAAGTGTTTAAGGTGGCTAAAATCTAACTCTGCACTTTTGGATCTGGCCCAAAATGTCTGGGTTACACGACCAGAGAAATATCTGAGCACATACAGTTTATATATATATATATATTTTTTTTTTTTAAGAAGAGCCAAATTTCCTGTGACTGTAATAGGAACAGCAAAAGACGCTTCCCTAAGCTTAGGTGACAAGTCCATAACCATGTTTCAACTCCCCTGTGAAAAGGGAGGAAACAGGAGGAAAAAAAAGGGATGGAAGCATCCAAATAATAGCCGTAAATAGCTTCTGATATAGGGAAAAACGATGCATCGTTAGAACATGCTTGTTCTAAAAGCTGCCAACTTTTCACCACGCTGCAGAAATGGGAAGAGCCGTTCAACACAAGAACTGCCCATTCCCATGGAAGTTCCTATAACCCGCTGGAACAAGGCTGCGCGTCATTCCCCACGACACAACCCCAACCTCGAGCAACATCCCCGGCTCCAATTAGCACAAGCTGAGTCCCTGGTTAAGCCGTGGCGCTGAGGAGAACGACTAAACCTCCTTAAGCAGCTCACACAACCTATAGTTAGAGCCACTTTACGGACTTAAAACATTTGACTCATTCTGGCAAAGCCCTCGGTGGCACCTCTGAAATGTGAACCTCGAATGTGCAACCAACCAGCTTGGATTTCTCCAACGCTGCTGCCTCCTTTCCAGCTTTTATTTTAAGGGCAGCAGGGGAAAAAAAAAATAATAAAGAATGATACCACTGCTTAAAAGACCAGGCTGCTTTATATGGTATCCTGCAATGACACAGACCTCCCTCTGCGGCTACTTCTCAACATCAAAGGAAGCCAAAACCAGCCTTGCCCACGACAAGATAAACACTTTAATACTCAGCACAGGCACGGCTCTTGCCAGAGCTCATTTGTTCCTGGATACGGTCATTACACAGAAAGCTTCCCAAGGCTTAAAAGAACTTATTATAGCACAGAGGAAAACAACTGCGTCAAAACCGATAGATGAGCACAGCCCAGAGTCGCCCGACAAACCTGCCGGACTTGCTTCTCAGCTCCCAAACTGCTTTTCAACTCATTCCCAGCAGGTTTTCTGGCCACAGGGACAGGGGACGCGCTGCAGGTGCAGGCCAAATGAGGCTGAATAAAGAGAAAGTCAGTCCCAGGCCAGATGGGAGAACCCTGGCAATGATTTTTGCCTCTTCAGATATCCCAAGATGGGGCAAAAGAAGTTGAAATACCCTCCACAGTGGCCCACAAAAGAGGTGGGGGGGACAACCGTCAAAAAAAACCTCAACTGAAAACCCATAGAAGGGAAAGGAAAAGCACTCGGGTGAACTGAAAACCCAAGGGTAAAGTGCTGACACCCAGGAGCTCACAGACTTTTTATCACAGTGAACAGGAAAGGCAGAATCAGCCCGTTGCTTCATCTGGTCGGACCTGCCACCGCTACACAGCGTCAAAGCGTGGTTTCTGGTTCCAGGCAGCCAGGATTTTAATTCCGAGACTCTTGTCAAGTCAGCTACAGACACTGCTTCTCCGTGCCTGATCCTGCACAGGCTGCCACGACGTGTGCTAGAGATCCCAAAGATACCCCGGAGCTTTGCAGAAGACCAGAATTGTGCTGGTGAGGCTTTTCAAACAGCCTGCACCAGGATTCGGTGGAAAAACCTATCCCTCAGCTCCCTAAACAACCGCTTCCTCCACGTCGTGGTACCTTTCAGTTTGTGCTCGAGCAAGTTCAACCCACATTTTTTTTTAAAAAAAAAGAGGAACCTGGGTTTTTCAGTCAGCAAAACAACCTGCTCCCCCCTCCAAGCGCTGTCAGATGACTCGGCAAAATTTACTTAAAATGCTGAGTCAAACTGGTGTTTCCACACCAAAACTGCTGCCGATGCTCCGAAAGTCTCTGTGGGGACAGCAAAGCAGCGTGTGAATTGTCACTTGATCTTGTCCCCACCACTGGGCCTGACCCTAAAGCCTGACCCAGCACCCCAGAGGAAACTATTCAGCAAACTGCTGTGTGTGGTTAACTTTTAACGTCTAGAATGACCACCTCACACATGACTAAGCAAAAAAAGCCTCGTGACAACTTCACCACGCGCTGAAGGACCGGGTTTGGTGACAGGGTCATTAAAGCCTGGGTGTCCTTTTACAGGCAGCTCAGCCAACATCATGTTCGTTACCATGCGGAACAGAGGGGAAAGGAATCTCCTCCAGCTCCAGACCATTTTTGCCTCCTTCCCTTTCCACCCTGTCCTTCGGTCAGGCTCCCCAGCTTGCATAGAAGTTGATTTCTCTTTTTTTTTTCCTAGAATGGCAGAAAAGCATTCCGACAAGTTAAATCAGCTCACAGCACTGCCTGAAAACCATCAACATTGGCATAAAAATCATTCAGGGCCAGGTAGGGGACATAAGAACAGGACTGGCTTTTTTTAATTGCTTAATTTGCTCATCCCGAGCCTGTGAGATCATACTCAGGTGGACACCCCAACCCCACCAGTGCTGCTCCCAAACTGGGGAATGGCCTCAGAAGGCAGCAAAGCTGCCCACCCTGATCTGATAAATGATTGTGAAGGGAAGGGGCATCCCAGGTGGGATGAAGCTTCGTAATATTAGGGCAGGGCAAACCGAAGCAGAGTCTGAATACATCAGGAAAGCACACAACTACTGCAGGGGATCTAATTGAAGCAGAGTATATTGCTAAATATAGTTCATAGAATCATAGAATTGTCTAGGTTGGAAGGGACCTTTAAGTTCATCTAGTCCAGCCATCAACCTAACTGATAAAACCCATCACTAAACCATGTCTCTAAGCTCTATGTCAACCCGTCTTTTGAACACCTCCAGGGATGGTGCCTCAACCACTTCCCTGGGCAGCCCATTCCAAGGCCTGATAACCCTTTCTGTGTAAAAATTTTCCTAATATCCAATCTGAACCTCCCCTGGGGCAACTTGAGGCCGTTTACTCTTGTCCTGTTGCCTGTTCTTGGGAGAAGAGACCGACCCCCCCTGGCTACACCCTCCTTTCAGGGAGATGTAGAGAGCGAGAAGGTCTCCCCTCAGCCTCCTTTTCTCCAGGCTGAACACCTCCAGCTCCCTCCGCTGCTCTTAACTTACTCTCCAGACCCCTCACCAGCTCTGTTGCCCATCTCTGGACCCACTCCAGCCCCTCAATGTCTTTTTTGTGGGAAGGGACCCAAAACTGGACACAGTTCTCCAGGTGGGGCCTCACCAGTCCCGCGTAGATGGGGATGATCACCTCCTGAGTCCTACTCCCCACGCTGTTCTGACACAGGCCAGGATGCTGGTGGCCTTCTTGGCCACCTGGGCACACTGCTGGCTCCTGTTCAGCCCACAGTTGACCAACACCCCCAGTTCCTTTTCTACTGGGCAGCTCCAGCCACTCTGCCCCGAGCCTGTAGCGTCCATGGGGTTGGTGGGACCCAAGTGCAGGACCCAGCACTTGGCCTTGTTGAACCTTTATTATCACTAACAAAATGCCTAAATACATGAAAACCTGTACCTTTGCTGAAAAGCATTATTTAAACTAACTGCTTAGAATCATAAAATGGTTCGGGTAGGAAGGGATCTTAAAGATCATCAAGTTCCAACCCCCCTGCCTTGGGCAGGGACACCTCCCACCAGACCAGTAAGACCACATTCAGCAGGAGAAAAACCCACCCCACAGTATTTCTAACTAACTCCAGAGGAAAAGCATCCCTGAATGCTGGAATGGAGCCTTTGACTCGTGTTTAATTCAACTGAAACTGGGCTCAAGAAAAGAGAAATCACCTCCCAGTCACCCATATACATAAGCAAAGCGGTGAGAAGAACAAATGAGTTGTATTGATTTAGAGAAAAGACTTTCATTATCACACAGAGAAACTAAACCCATACCAGTATTTTTAATTAATGTGAAATCTCTCACTTTGTAGGCCTTGAGAGCAAAAGGTTTGCAGGTTTAACACAAACCCATTATAGCTCCATGGAAGGAACAGCTCACTCAGCTGTACAACTGAAACAGGTTTTACTGGAATAGGAAATAAAAGTTACGTCTCATTTAAAGCCTGGAATGGTTAACTGCAGGACCTCTGGCTTTTCTTTTTCTCCCCCAGATCCCCTCCTCCTCCCCAGCTGGATTCTCCAGTGGAATCGTGCTTTACTCAGAGGTGAACGCTGGACCCACAGCCCCGACGTGGTGACGGTGGTTCTCGGCTCCAGTTACATTGCCCGCTTAAAATAACATCAAAAACCTCACGCTCGTTTCAGAGAAACATTTGTCTTGGTGGGTTTATCCCACACATCGGGGCTGGAATGACCCTAAAATAAGAGCCGCTCAATAAGACACAATCAAGGGATTTCCGACTCGGAGCGACGGGAAAGTTCCCTCTAAATCAAACCCTAATTATCCCAAGTACACAAAGCTCCAGGAAAAGGAAACGGGCCCATCAAACAACCCCGAGTGCATCTGAAACAACAGCCAGAGAGGCAGGGGTTTTTTAAAACAGAAGTTAACAGGCATTTTGACAAGATTAACTCCTATTTAAAATACAAAAAGTTAACAGCATACTTGGAACAAGTTTAAATAAATTCTAAGAGGCGAGTTCAAAAGCAGGCTTGCCCCCAAGCCTGTAACCTGGGACAGAGAAATGCTAATATCTAAATATTTTGATAAGCCCTTCTGACGGTTTAGCCTGCTTTAGCTCCAGTGAAACAAAACCTTCCCTTTCTCCAAACACGAAAACAAAAACTGGGACAAACAAAGGGTTTTCTCAGAGCCCTGCTCGTCACTGCCCCGTTCTCCGCTCCCAGCAAAACAAGGCGGGTTGTTGGTGGGGAAGGGGGGCCCAGCTGCCTCCCCCCGGGGCAGGACACGGCGTACAGCACCACTGGGCGTTACACGTTCTAGGAAAAAACAACAAATGTACAACCCAGGCCAAAAAAAAATTAAAAAAAAAAAATAATCAAGCAAAACAGAGCCACAGAAGCTATTCTGCAATGAGCATTCCCAGTCCAGAAGGAAGCTTAAACGCGGGTTGGTGATGGGAAAGATGATGGCAAACAAAACAACAATGAAAAAATGAAAAACACGACACTAAAAAAATGAAAAACAATATTAAAAACTACTTTCATAGGCCTGGAAAAATGTAAGTCTACGGTGACCGATTAGAAGACTGTTTTTTGAGTGCTTCCAAAGCCTTCAGTCATTTTCCATCTCCGCAATCTTCTTTTACACGCTCTATTACTCGAGCTGGAGCACCAGAAATACCCACTCTAAAAGGAGCTCGAGCTTTCCAAACCCAACTTCTTTTTGCCATCTCTAAGTTTTGAAAACTTGGCCTCCACTGGTTGATTCCCTGCAAAGGGTAAAGTGTTTTCTTCCGGCAGCTAAAGCCAAGCCAGCTCAGCCTCAGCTGGTTTTGGAAGAGGTTAAAAATGGGTTTTCTTGAACAGCTCTTCTGCCAAAATAGCTGGGGATCAACACTAGAATATTTTAGGAAAACAGCTCCGAGAGGAGAGGAGCCTTTGGAGTATTCTAGTGAAAACTGGTCTGCACTTGGCAAAAGCTCCCTCTGGACACGTGCGATGGAGCGTTCACTATTCCAGGGCGTTTGGGTTCGGAGGAAAGGAGGGAAGAGGAACCCCAGGTTTCAGCTCGTTCAGCGCTGGGTTTCTCTGCTCAGCCCCTTTCAGACGCAGGAAACGAGATGTGGAGATTTCGGCTGCTCTGGGCCTCTGCTGGTCACAGTTCGCACGAACCGACATCACATTTTCCAGCACACGAGCAGCACTCCACAGCTCATTCTCTCCTCACAACCCCATTTAATTATGAATAAGCACAAGCCACGTGCAGCCTTTTCTGCACTTTCTTTATGTATGTTTTTCCTCCCTTTCCTCTATTTCTTAAGCTGACGGACTAAAGCAGTCACCAGCCAAACCTTAATCGAATAACATGTGGTATTTTATATGCAAATCCAAACATTTACAAATGCTTTCCTCCATAATTGCAATGCTTTTTGGCCAAACTATTCCAGCCCTGGATAGGGAACAAGCTGATTTGCATAAATTTAGTATACAGAAAGTTCGATTAGTTATCAAGAGTCTCCAGAGAATCACTACTTTTGCAGGCAACAGACCCTGTGTTCAGCATAAACCAGTTTCTACTTTCACTCATCAGACATTTTTAAAGTTTCAAGTGTCTGAAAAGTACATTTCGCGTTTCATCTTCTTTGCAGCTGCTTTAATATCTGCTCCACATTATATTTGCAAAGCACAAGCTCTGTATTTTGCCAGAAATATCCAAGCAGCTTGGAAACAGCCAATAAAGTCTCTTTGGAGAGGGGGGAAAAAACCCCTCTCTTTCTATTAAATTTAAAAAGAGAAGATCCATACACAAGAACATTAAAAGCCACTCAGGAAAGGGCTGGATACATCCTGAAAACATTTAATTGCTTTCTTCTCTTTTAAACTGCCTCTGGCAGAATGAAAACATCAGAGTGGCTCAGAGATTCATGGCCTACTTAAAAAAAAAAATAAATTAATTTAAGTCAGTGAGGGGAGAAGGTCAAACACACAAACAAGCAGTAAATTATAAAAGCCACTGTGACTAGCTCGAAATGAAACAGCAAACCACCGAGACAGCCAGTATTAACTCAGGAATGACTTCTGGGTCCTGGGATCAGCCGATGAAGCTGCCGTCCCTTGGGTCATTGCAAGCACTCGATGGGGAGTTTCTGCTTAAAACAGAAACACGAGGTCTCTACGGGATTTAAGATGATCCCCAAATTCCCAGGTATGCACGCCCAGAGGCGCAGTCACGACGCTGGGGATTAGCGAGTTGATTTTTACTAGACATTGTGGGGGGTTTATTATTACGAAAGGCAACCAGAAAGACTGGAAAAGTGGTTTGCTCAGCACCTTAAATCACACGCTCCTGCTTTCATAACTACAGGTAACCGAGGGCTCTAGTTACAGACTCATCAGTACGTGGCGGTTTTCCCTCCACAGAACTTCAGTTCTAGAACTTGGAGTGAATAAATATCTAAGTTTTTCCTTTAAATTATAGGAAATGTATCAGAGCAAGTGAAACTCCGTGCGAGCAGCAGTGGAGGGCAGATTTCAATGCAAAATGCAGCAGGAAAGGTTCTCTCTAGAGAAGATAAGCAAAAGATAAGCAAATTGATTACAAAGAGAAAGATAGAGATTGCTAGTGAGACAGGAATTAGTAGAATTTCTTACAGGGAGGAAGTACGTGGATAAACATCCCAGAACACACCTCCCTGACCAACCAAAGGCACAGCGAGAAAAGCTGCAACAGGTTGCAATCCATCCCACCGAGGCAGGCAACGGAAAAGCAACGACAAACACCTGGGAGGCAATGGGAAAACCAGAGAGACAGTTAAACCGAGATAAACACGTACCGACACACGTGCGCAGAGGAGGCTGGCAGGAAAAGCCCCCTTCATCAGAGGCGTATTAACGAGGAGCTGCTGCAAAGCTGCCAAACGCACCAGCCTCAACGCTTTTCTGCCCCCCGTGAGCGGTGTCAGAGCTCTCACCCACAAGAGACCAACCTCCAGCTCTCAGCTGCTCAGGGCACTTTTTGAAACTTCTAAAAGTAAAAATAGGGTCAAAAAAACCCCATTTGTGCTAAAGACACTGAGCCCACCCAGCACAAGGGTTTGATTTCTCGATACCGGCCGCAGCAGCACCCAGGCTGCACCCCAGCACTCCAGCTGCATCACGTATTTTGGGGGAGAAGCCGTCGTTCTGCACAATGTCATGCTGGGCAACGGGCTGAAAGTTGCACCAGGTTTATTAGTAGACTAAAGGGCAGAAAACAATGCCTGACGATTAACTTCGCAATGTCTACACGGCGGAAAGTTTCAGAAGCTCGCCCACTTCCTTTCCTGCCGTTCTCTGGCAGTAGAAGTACGTACTCGCTAGCGGGTCACAATAAAACCCGGGTGATTTAGTGAAGCATGCCACAAACAAACCCAGTGAACGCCCTGCTTGCCTGAAACTCAAGCGTCCACAGCGTCTAAGTGTAACGCAAACCTCCTACACACCTTGACTTTTTTTCTCAGAACAATCTCACTTCAGCAAGCAGCCTTAGCTTCAACGCACGGAAGAAACATGGCTATTTTTTTTGGCTACTCCTGCACAATTAAACAAGCACCAGTTTAGCTCTACCCACGCAGGCTCCCATGTGTGGAACGTGAAATGTCCATCTGTAAAGGCCAGCGATGATCAGCTGAGGGCACACCCTGACTCTAACATCTGTCTGGCAGCAGAAGGAATTTCAAAGGTCCTGTCCATATTCCAGCCATTACGATCCCCCTCCGTCTTGGGGATAGCAATGTTTGTGAGGCAGCACCCTCCATCCTCAGTTCAGGGCTGGGAGCCTAAAATAAGTCTCATCTCAAACATCTGGAACGTATTTCACCTGTTGAGACATCAATGGGGCAGGAAAGTGAAGCACAAGGACAGGAAAAAGCAGCCATGAGTTTAAGATGACAGGAACCCCTTAAATCAGCTTTGTCTAACACCAAAACATAAATTTCTTAACCTCCTTCTCAGGCTTTTAGATCCTACTGTGACTCTACCTACAGGCTGATGTTTGAGAGCAACTTCGCACAAATTCAGAGCCCAACCTAACAAATGATCATTTTTTTGATTTTGTTTCTAGCTCACCTTGCTCCTTGTTATCATAACTAGGTTGAATTGCCTGGTAATTAACCAGCTCACAAACCTCCTTCTCCCAGAAGACAAGAATCTAAATAACCTCAGCACAGAAGGCACAGGCCAGTTCCTCCCTCTGCTCTCTCACTAACCTCCTTCTAGAATGTGGACTTCCAAAATTCCCCTGTGAACACACCGACAGCCTGTGCATGCAGCAGAAAGTGTTACTTATTATTTTCTTGTGTGTTTCTGGGGTACAACACTCCACCTTTCCCTGTGCCGCCCAATAAAGCGAGGTAAACATGTTGGAATTGCTTAATTCCAGCTGGAATTGAAGCTTTTTGGAGGGAGAGGGAGCAGAGGGTCAATCACAACCCTGCAGTTACTCAGCCAGAGAAACCCTTGAGCTGACAAACCCGGAAAGGACAATGTTCTGTTCCAACCCAATCATTAACTAAGATCCACGACCGACGCAGGCATCTCAAGCTCCCTGATTTCAGTGGACCTTTCAGTGGATGCAGCTCACAGCTTCTGGCCCCTACAAGAAGTAGCTCAATCGCCTGTTTCAGGGCATCTGGCACAGATGCTTTCAGTGGATATAAACGTCAGGAGGCTGGTGTTTTTCTTTCCTAAAAATACAGAATGCATGTAAATATAGATTGCCAGACCAAAATTTCACCAGGAAAGTCAGCAAAGTGGCTTTCCAACTCTAAGTTTAAAATAAAATCCCTTTCAGTATCAAGGCTGGCTGGTGTATGGGGCTTACTCGGACGCCCACACACAATTTAAGCCTCAAACTTTTAGAGGTTTTTCCTTCCATACCATTGCGAGTTATACACCATCATTAACTAAAGCTGTTCCACCACAAACTAGTCTGCGAGATGCTGTTGCAAAAACCTTCTTGGTAGCAAGGAGAAGACTTGAACAATTCCGCCTTCACAAGAGGCGAGGTTATAAAATACACAAATTAATTTCCATTTTTCCTAAGGGATGAGCACCAACAGATGCAGTTAACAAGGCCCACAAACCACGGGTTTTCATTTCAAGTGGCAAATGCAGCAGACTCTGTGAGCTAAAGCCTCCCAAAGAGTTTTTAATAAAAAAAGTCACTCTCTTTAAGAGTGCAACAAGTCCTTCCAGGAGGTCGGGAGCTCCTGGGCAGATCACAAAAGCAGCACCTGGAGGCTTCCCAAAACGGAGTGTAGCCCACCCAAGTCCCAAAATCAAATACAGTTATTATCTACTGCATCCACCACATGGAGCTTTCCCTCCCTGCCACACGCCCAGTGTCACCAGCTTTGCCACTGACATTCAAAGAAACCCACGGCTCACAGCGTGGATAGAAGGGCCCTGCCATGTGGCAGCAGCCTGGTGTCAATGCTGTCCCCACCCAGGCACAAGCCAAATTTGGGGTGGGAAGGGACTTTGGAGATCATCTCATTCCACCCCCTGCCCTGGGCAGGGACACCTCCCACCACACCAGGACACTCAATGCCCCCTCCAACCTGCCCTTGAACCCCTCCAGGGATGGGGCAGCCACAGCTTCTCTGGGCAACCTGGGCCAGGCTCTCACCACCCCCACACCAAACAAGTTCTTCCCCACATCTCAGCTCCATCTCCCCTCTTTCAGTGTCAAACCCTTCCCCCTCCTCCCATCGCTCCCCTCCCTCATCAAGAGCCCCCCCCCCCAGCTTTCCTGGAGCCCCTTGAGGGACTGGAAGGGGCTCTAAGGTCTCCCCGGAGCCTTCTCTTCTCCAGGCTGAACCCCCCCAACTCTCTCAGCCCCCCCTCCCAGCAGAGGGGCTCCAGCCCTCCCAGCATCTCCGGGGCCTCCTCTGGCCCCGCTCCAACAGCTCCATGTCCTTGGGATGTTGGTGGCCCCAGAGCTGGACACAGCACTGCAGGGGGGGTCTCCCCAGAGCACAGCAGAGGGGCAGAATCCCCCCCCCTCACCCTGCTGGTCACGGGGCCGGGGATGCAGCCCAGGGTGCTGGGGACTCATCACGACTTAAACCTTCAAAACCTTCTCAGGCCGTTTGGTGATGTTTTTAGTCAGGTAAGAGCAGGACCTGGGCTGGGGGGGGGGGAGGGTGCTGGGTGTTTGGGCTCCTCCACCCTCACTCGGGGCCCTGCACCCCCGGGGAAGCCCTGCTCCCCCCCGCCCTGTCCCCCCTCGTCCCGGGGACCACCGCTGAGGCGAAGTCGCCCCTTCCCCAGCCCGTCACCTCCGCGGGAAGGCGCTCCCCGCCCTCACCCCCCGCCGCCATCCCCCTCCCTCGGCACCCACCGGCCGGAGTTACCTCAGGCGCCGGCCCCCCCCCCCGGGCAGCCCTCCCGCCGCCACCTCGTACCCGAGAGCCCCCCCGCCGCCGCCGTGGCGGGCTGCCGGAAGGCCGGCGCCAGGCTCCAGGTGAAGAAGGCGGAGAGGCCCATGAGGGCGCCGGCCGCCGCGTAGGCCAGGCGGAGGGCGAGCGCCCGGCTCACCGCCATCGGAGCGCTCCTGCGCCGCCGCCCCGCCCGCCGCCGGCACGGCCCGCCCCGGCCCCGCCCACACACAGCGCGCCCCCTGCCGGCCCGGCGGACACAGGGCAGGCCCGCGGCAGGGGGGGGGGACACGGGTGGACATAGGGGAGTGGGGACATGAGGGACGTGGGGGACACGGGTGGACATAAGGGAGTGGGGACAGAGGGTATGGGGACACGGGAGTGGGGACATGGGGGCCTGGGGGACACGGGAGTGGGGACATGGGGGACACGGGTGGACATAGGGGAGTAGGGGCACAGAGGGTGTGGGGACACAGGAG
>QJSC01009556.1:3406-285365 GCA_003697955.1 Calidris pygmaea
GAGCACTCACACCGCTCTCTCACTGACACCGGGGTCAGCACCCACTCAAAGGAGGGCTTGGAGGACTGGAAATCTGTCTGGGACGTCACAACTGTAAGTGGCTGCCACCACGGCTCAAAAAAATGGGAAAATGACTAAAAGCCTTTGGAAAAACACCTAAGCCTCAACAAAATTTAACAACATTCTACAGGAGATGCTCAAGAACGGTCCCATTTCACTATTGTATGGTTTCTGCTGCACTGATGCTTTTGGCAGTGGATTCCTTCCCCTGACCCAAGCACTACAGCGTATCATACACGTGCCTTCTCTTACTGGAGAAGGCAATTTATCTTTTCCCAAAGTCCCTCATCAGCCTCCATGACACGTTCACCTGGACAACATACTTGAAAAAAACAATATTTTCCTTCCCTATCGTTATTTGGACTGGAGAAAGCCTTTTTTTCTAACCAGGGCTTCTCTCTGGCAATCCACTTATCTTCCACTGCATATTGCCTGAAACAAAACGCTTTTTTTTATTTCAACAGGGCTATGTAGCAACCAAGGTATTTTCAAAACACACCTGCATCATTGCTAACATGGACAAGAGGTTTTGGCTTGATAAACCCTTTCCTGCACCACCTCAAGGACACCAGGTAGGACGGTGAAGGACAGTGTTGAGAGAGCAAATCATTTGCCTGGGAGAAGCACTCGCTCCTGGCCCACAGAGAGGAGAAAGGGCTCCAAGAACCGATGACAAGTTTCTCAGCAGGGCTTTGGTTTCTCTGAATGTTGTTTTCTGGGTTTGCCTCTTTGATGCTTAGGGACCTAACTGGTGGTGAATGGAGTTAAATCCAGTTGGCGGCCAGTCATGTGGGTGTCCCCCAGGCCTCAGTGTTAGGGCCGGTTCTCTTTAACATCATTATCAATGATCTGGACAAGGGGATTGAGTGCACCCTCAGTAAGTTTGCAGATGACACAAAGCTGGGTGGGAGTGTCGACCTGCTGGAGGTTAGAAAGGCTTTTCAGAGGGATCTGGACAGGCTGGATCTATGGGCTAAGGTCAACGAGATGACGTTCAACAAGGCCAAGTGCCGGGTCCTGCCCTTTGTTCACACCAACCCCCTGCAGCGCTACAGCCTGGGGGCAGAGTGGCTGGAGCTGCCTGGCAGAAAAGGACCTGGGGGTGTTGGTCGACTGTCGGCTGAACATGAGCCAGCAGTGTGCCCAGGTGGCCAAGGAGGCCACCAGCATCCTGGCCTGTATCAGGAACAGCATGGTGAGTAGGACTCGGGAGGTGATCGTCCCCCTGTATTGGGCACTGGGGAGGCCCCACCTCAAGGGCTGCGTCCAGTTTTGGGCCCTTTACCACAAAGAAGACCTTGAGGTGCTGGAGCGGGTCCAGAGAAGGGCAACGGAACTGGTGAGGGGTCTGGAGCACAAGTCTTGTGAGGAGCAACTGAGGGAGCTGGGGGTGTTCAGCCTGGAGAAAAGGAGGCTGAGGGGAGACCTTCTGGCTCTCTCCAACTCCCTGAAAGGAGGGTGTAGCCAGGGGGGGTCGGTCTCTTCTCCCAAGAACAGGCGATGGGACAAGTGGAAATGGCCTCGAGTTGCACCAGGGCAGGTTCAGATTGGATATTAGGAAAAATTTTTACCCTGAAAGGGTTATTATACCTTGGAATGGGCTGCCCAGGGAACTAGTTTAGACATCAACCCTGGAGCTATATAAAAGATGGGTTGACATAGAGCTTAGAGACATGGTTTAGTGATGGTTTTTTTATCAGAGTTATGTTGGTGGTTGGACTCGATGATCTTAAAGGTCCCTTCCAACCCAGACAATTCTGTGACTCTATGATTCTATGACCTAGTCCACACAAAATTCCACCCAGAATGAACTGCTTCATTATCTCAAGGAACATACTCCAAAGCTTGTGCCCATACAGAAAATGCATTCAAGCTCTGTGCAGTTGCAATGCAACATGGCCAAGTACAAAGAGACACATGCACTATTGCTCTCATCAACCCAGAAATCAAGCCGCAAGTAACACAGTAAGTCAGTAAGTTGACTACTGATGGTACTAAACTATGTTTGAAAAATGTTTAACACAGGGAGCAAAAAAGCATACCCTCAGCAATCAAAAGCGCAGTTGACCATTTTGAAGAATCAAACCAGAGCTAGGACAAACCTAAGGCAAAATGGCTGGGACTAGTTCCTTTATCTCAGACAGTCACATCAGTTACTCCATCTGTTTGGAAAGGACCAGACCTTGACCTTCCCTCCTGGCTCAGAGGCCCTGTTGTTGGAGTTTGAAAGGAGTTGCTCCAAGGGACACTTTACCCCTTCAGGAACAGTCAAAGGTCACTCTAAATAAAGGACACAGCAGCCTGTTCGGTTCAGGAAAACGGTTCTGGGGTCTTGAGTAGTTTCCTGACATTGAAACCAAAGCAAAACTGCACCCGACACCAGGTTAGCCCCTCAAAGAAAAGCAGCCATATGCTTACCGTATTCAAAGTTCCTGCCCAACTTGCCTGGCACTTTCTGGAGAGAGTCTCTGCTCCTTTTCAACGTTACAGCGCNCTTAAACAAATGGTGCTATCCCTACTGCATAATCATATTTAAGAGAATATGGTCTGAAGTCCAAATTTATAGAAGGATGCATATCTGCGTTATTTTCTTTTTAACTTCTTATTAACATACTAAGCATTACAATGTTTTCTGTCAAAAATAAGCATTGCAATGCAACATGGCCAAGTACAAAGAGACACATGCACTATTGGTCTCATCAACCCAGAAATCAAGCTGCATCTTGTAAGTCAATAAGTTGACTACTGATGGTACTAAAAAGCATACCCTCAGCAATCAAAAGCGCAGTTGACCATTTTGAAGAATGAAACCAGAGCTAGGACAAACCTAAGGCAAAATGGCTGGAACTAGTTCCTTTATCTCAGACAGTCACATCAGTTATTCCATCTGTTTGGAAAGGACCAGACCTTGACCTTCCCTCCTGGCTCAGAGGCCCTGTTGTTGGAGTTTGAAAGGAGTTGCTCCAAGGGACACTTTACCCCTTCAGGAACAGTCATAGGTCACTCTAAATAAAGGGCGCAGCAGCCTGTTCGGTTCAGGAAAACGGTTCTGGGGTCTTGAGTAGTTTCCTGACATTGAAACCAAAGCAAAACTGCACCCGACACCAGGTTAGCCCCTCAAAGAAAAGCAGCCATATGCTTACCGTATTCAAAGTTCCTGCCCAACTTGCCTGGCACTTTCTGGAGAGAGTCTCTGCTCCTTTTCAACGTTACAGCGCATTTTCCCCGTGACCAAGGAGGCACAGCCCTCTTCACTTGCCTGACTGCATGGCGCTGGGAAATGTCTTTCTGGGGGCCTTGGAGCCCTTGAAGACCAGGGGCCAGACTCTGTAACAGATGATGGTTTAAGGTCCCCCGGGGCAGCAGGGATCCGAGCTGAGCAGGGCCTATGGCACAGCACAACATCACACAGCCCCGGCTGTCACTGCCCTGTGTGCAAAGACGGCAGCAGCCTGGCAGGGAAACAGGGGTTCCCTCTCCTGGGCTCCATCCAGGCAGTCCACGCTCCCCTCGGAAGGGAATACCAGGGCACGAATGCTCCCAGCAAGGGATGACATCTGTGCCAATACCATCTCGTTTCAGGCCAGAATTTCAACACGAGGGTACAAAACATTTGCAGCAAGGTCCAGCCTCTTGCAAAATTACTCTATCTGTACTACATTATCACACATTCTGATCTTAATACATCTCCGAGCGTCTTTTATTCCATGAAAAGCTTAAATTAACCCTGTGTGCTACTGTAACGCTTTACACTAGACAGGGAGTGAGTACTGAACCAATGAAGCAAAGTATCTGCTTCTTCCAGACCCTAGGATTTTAATTGCACTATCACATTCTGGCAGGTTTCTTGCTCTAATTGGGATGCCACTACATTTCACAGTGTTCATTATTCAACTTTAAACTAATTCTGGTTTAGACTAATGGGGAAGAGAAAAAGACTCAAGAAGAGACTACTGAGCAGAGACACGCCAGAAAGATTCCAGTGAACCTGAAGAGACACCAATGCTCTGCCTCTCAAAATGTCCATGTAAGTAGAGAGAGATGCAGATATTCTTAACCGTGCAGAAGATTGGAGTTGCTGACCTTGCAAGAAGAGATCCCTCTGAACAAGGCTGAGGCCTGAGCTTTATGACTAAATACAATTTCCATAGTCTACAGTGATCGCTTCAGGAACTCGGGCTGTCTGGAAAATGCCAGATCTTGACCTTCTCTAATTTCATTAAAATTGTAACTTAAATTTTGAGGGCCACCCATCACCATGCTACATCAGCATCACAAAGTCAAAGGATTTTATCCTAAGTCCTACTGCTGGTTTTCTCTTACCCCAAAGCAGGCAGAATATGCAGATTCAACTGTATTTACATTAAAAAAGACACCTGAAGGACTGTATTGACAGAAAAAAGTTCAAAGAGTGACTTGATTATAATTAAAAAGCAACAATATAATCTAGTTAATGTATTTGAATACCCCCACCTACTTAGGACAAATTCAGGATGCCGATAAAACCCCAAATGTGAGGGATTTAAAAAAAAAAAACCACCATAAAACGCTATGTTCTCACTTGAGATACCGACAGCAGGTCTAACGCCAGTCTTCTGGGAAAAAAAAGACTTCAGCATCTTTAAAATGAAAAAGCTGGAGTGGCCTAAAGGCCCAGGCTCTGTGCCGCCGCCTCAGCAGGGTTTTCCCGCCCTTTTGCTCCCCGCCCCCGCCTCAGAGCCCGCGCGCCCCGGCTCTGCCGCTGCGCCCGCTCCTCAGCACAAGGGGGCAATTCCTGTCAGGCCACCAAGGAGTTTTCTGCACGTTTCTTTGCAGTTTGGGTTTGTGTGGATTGTTGGTTTTTTTTCTTCCCCGCACTTTGTCCCCAGCGGCGCCACAAGTGGGCGACGGCGAGTGCGGTCCGTGCTCAGAGCCCGCGCGCAGGCCGACGTTTTTTACAGAAATCCACGCAAGTTTGTACAGAACCAAGATTCTAACCAGCGTTTGGCATAACGCTATGTATCAAAAGTGTCCCTCTGGACTTGCAGACTCAACTCAGTGCATCTGAGACCAGATTTAATTTAATATTGCACTTGCAGCACTGCTCAGGAGTGATTTTTATATATTAAAATACCCTACTTTCATTAATAATGTGCTGGATTCCAGTTGAAAAGTAATTTTGCAATCTTTACCCACCACAGACTCGGGGTGCACAGAGAAAGAAAAGACCAACTTGACACAAAGACCAAGTACTCAAAAACCTCCCTAACTGAATGGTCACTCCTTTCAGTAAGTGTTTGTGTCGCCACAGCAAAGCAGCTGAGGCAAGGAGAGGAAAAAAGGTTCTTGCCACCTAAAAGAACAAAGGGACACCCACAGACCCGCAGGTGTATGCCCCATTTCAGCTTGAACTGACGATTTATTGTAAAACAATTTTCAGTGGCAATGGGGTATTTGGGCCAAATATTTTGGTGGGCCCTATGGTTACATGGTAACATACAGTACATTTTGGAAAGTACACAGGCTCTTATTTATTTTGTATTTTGTCTACCATAAAGCTTTTCTTTTAAACCCCAGGCTATCTCTGGTCTGAAGTTTGATGTGAATTTTCAAAAGCAATTTGTACATGTCAGAAGGTTGTTAGAAAGCATGATTAATTTTTCATGGCAAATGGATTCTTATCTGATAATCATCAGACTCTGGAAGGTCAAATTTTGCAAAGTACAATCCCCGTATTTATGAAGTAGTTCCAGCAGGAAATACTTTTCAGTGACAGGCGGACAGGGATGCAAATGACAAAATAATTTTATGGCAACACTTAACCGTTCCACACCTCATTCTGAAAACGTATATAAGGTGGAGGGTTCGCCTTGTTCATTCTACCTGCACCAGCATCAGCTCTGCAGTCAAGATGAAACTCACTGTGAGTATGCGTGCTTTTTTTTCCTTAGAAACTAAAACTTTGATTCAAAACCATTGCCTTTCTCTCTCAGAAGTGCCTATGTCTGTCTATAGCAAAAAGGTGTTCTCTGGGGAGATCTCCTCCTCCAGAGTGAGCAGTTCAGACCCTATTGACCTAATCAGATGAAGAGGTAAGGATTCTTTTAAAGGCTTAGCTAGCCATTATTCCAGCTGCAGGAAGCCTGATCCATGTCCATTTTTGTCAATGCTCTTGCAAAACCGGAGCATTGCACTGATGGATCAACCACTTCCTTGCAATGCCGAACTAGAAGACACTTACATTCCTTCTCCCCGTCCTTGTAAAGGATCTGTACGTGACTCTAGAGGTCTCAGAAGGAGCTTCAGATTCGGCTCTTAAAGAAGTAACCTCCTACGTGTCTAGTTTGCATTATTCTAGTGTAAAGCAAGGATGACTCACTTTAGGTGACTAGTGTAGTTGCAATAGGAAAGCAAAAACGCATCCAAGGAGTACACTCCAACACCAGATTGGGAAAAAGGCACTGGTTTTCTCACAGCCAGATTTGTCAGCCAGGTCTGCAGTTACAATTGTGTTCTTGATTTTCATTTCAGATTGTTGCTACCGTCCTTCTTGGACTCTTGCTGACTCCAGCCCTTGCTGAATACGTGAGTATAGGGACCACGTCACGCCCATGTTGCTGCTGTTTCTGGATTCCCTCCTTTCTGAATTCTCCTTGCTTCTTTCCCCATCCCTTTGGACGACAGGAATCTAAAGCTTCCTGCATAAAACTCTAAAACCACCAGGAGACGGTTGTAAGACACAGAAATTATTCATTGAATCTATTACAAAGATTCTTTCGGCTACTCCAGAATGCCACAGCCGTATTCTGTTGTCATTTTGAGAAGACGGTGGTCAGTAGAGGCACTCCCTGGGGGCAGCATTCATTCTCTTGTTTGTTCAGCAATTTTCTGAAGCTCTGGGGAGATAACTGAGTCTAACTTGAAAGTCTGAGAGTGTTCTTTAATTTTGTTCTCTAGTTGCAGCAAACGGGTGGAGTTGACATAGGTGGTCAGATAATAGGTGGAGGTGGAGGTGACTTCGTGGGTGGAAGCCAGCAAATCATAACCAAGCAATTCACCATTGTTGGAGGCTTCCAAATCCTGACCATCAACAGGTCCTGGCGCGTGGCAACCATCGAGCAAAGGAGCAGCCAGGGATCATGGAAAACCATTTGGAACTACAACCGGGTGAGTGGCGAGGAGCGCGCGTTTTCAGAAAATGTACAAGGTGACCAGCTCTACTAAAGCTGAGCAAAATACAGGACTTGTTTCTTTATTCTTACCACTTGGAGACCAAGTGTTGGGGTCCAAACTACCTGCATTTATTACTTTTTAATATACAGATGTTATTCCAATCTCCATTATTGAAAAACCGAGTCCCTTATTGTCAATAACTTTATTTTGCAGGGCTACATTGCAAGCAAAGTGCAGGGAACCTGCTACGTTTCCGTAATGAACAGAAATGTGATACCTCGCTTTGATTCCCTGATCTTCCAGGCTGAGCAGAACATGGTAAGGTGAAAAAGGAGCCGTTACTTGCAAAGTTGTACGGCCATGCAAGTAAACGGATGTCAGAAACACTGTTATTTTCAAAAGCTTTTAAACCAAACCTAATTTACAAGCCATTTAGATCACACCGTTGATTATGAAGTTTCATACTGATTATGATTGTGTTGGGCCAATGGTTGGACTCGATGATCTCAAAGGTGCCTTCTGACCTAGACAATTCTGTGATTGTGTGAAGCATTGGAGGAGGGTTTTCCTGTTTTTTTCTGAGGCTGTAGATCACATAGATGATTTTTATAATGTTTTAAAAGGCTATTTAGATGGACTGCTTTTTAACACTCTTCCATGCTTGAAGATTTTAGATATTTGGCCTGGTACTCTTCATCATCTCACAGACTTTGAAGGCTAATGATCCCATAGTTTTTTAGGCAGCTCTGGTTGAGGAAGAACATATAATCCAGTAATGAGAGAAAAAGTTTAAATAAGCTTTTAAGCTTTCCAAACTTTTTCAAAAAGAACTAAGCACTCTACAAGCCCACAGAATTAGCACCGACATCTTAAAAATGATCTCGGCATTCAGCTTACTGACCTTTTGTAGATACTGCCTTCTCTGGAAGTCTGAGCACTGAGTCCTTCTAAAACTCCTGCCTATGTGTGTCTTTACCCTGGAGTTCTTCGAGCTGTTTCGTAACTGCGCTTTTTCTCTCTTGAGAGGATGAGATTTTCACAAGTGGCAGGATTTGGTTATTCTGAACAGTCCCGTGGCTTCAGAATTTGCTGTGGGAATGGTTTTTCAAAAGAAAGAGAGTAGGTGCAGCAACTCCCCCCTTCTCCCAGCTATGTTTTCTCTGAGGCAGTTTATCTCTGTGGGTTGCTAAGAAACAGTCTGAAACCTTCAATGGCTTTAATTATTTTTGGATAGTAATAGCTATAAATAGTTCTGAGACATTTCATTACAAAATGGCATTTTTCATGTTGGAACATTGCTTTGCAGGTGCTATTGTTCAGGCCTCCATTTTCGTTTAGGGCCCAAGACAGCACCTCTATAGTCAACAGCCTTTCCCCCATATTAATTGTCTGAGCCCCTGCGGTTGTAGCTGAATAAGAAGAGTTGTACAAACCACCAGAAAAATACAGGCGTCCAGACACCAGAGCACTCAAGTAGGAGACGAGAGCGGAAATTCATTGGAAACAAAGCACTCTGGAGCAGTTCAGAAAAACCTGTCCCACTGAAACCCTCAGAGCTCTCCAAGAGCCCATAAGCACCACATGCAATTAGCTGTAGTGTGACTGTATTGTGCCCAATGTTGCTACTGCCCTCCTTGGTTCTCCTGTTTGAGATTTTGAAGGGGTTGAGGCAGTGATCTTGCTGAATGATGTTATTTGATGTTTAGGGCCTGAAAGGTCAAGGACAACTTACAAAGGAGATCACATATGTCGTCAAGAGCACCATCCGTGACCTCACCTCTTACGGAACAGACATCGTCGCTATGTGCAGAGGACTCACAACCTACCTGACTTACGAAGTTTACGGTGAGTGCGAGCAAATGAATTATGTCTGTAACGAACCAGGCGTTTTTTCCCCTTGGGGAATAACACACAAATGCTGCTCTTCCAACTGGAGACGGGCACAAATCAAGAACCTGGGGAGCTGCAGAAAGGGTGCAGTGTCTCTGCAGATTAGCATTGGAACAGTCTAGAGTCACAACCTCCATAAATGATCTCATCCAAACCCTTCCCACTCCTGTCAGTAAAGTTTAAGGAGGCTTAAGCTTTGCCCAGAATGTTGCAGATCGACCTCCCCTCTAATACCAAGGTAAAGAAAAAAGGTGGTCCTAAGAACCCCTCTCCTTCCGTTCAGAGATTGCCCATAAATTTGAGGGGGAATCCCACCAAACACTGAGGTTTGACAATACTAAGGCCTCGATTGGTTGGACTCAATGCTCTCAAAGGTCCCTTCCAACCATGAAGATTCTGTGATTCTGTAAGGCAAGTGGTTTCATTCCTGGTAGGTTTGTCAGAGGTTTGTCTATTACAGTGATTATTAAAAACATTGCTCGCTCAGAGCAATAAAATACACTCTTGTAGAAGGCCAGCCATGGCTATGGAGATCAGTAGAAATCAGCTGCCCTGCTGTGGGTGCCATGTTCATATGCTGATCATGTGCAATGGAATTGCCTGTATGGAGGGGAAAAAAAAACCCTTCTTTTTTGGAAAGGAACTAAGTTTGACTCAGAGGAGTTAATCCTGAAGCACCAGCAAAGTACTGTGAGCCTCACTGCAAGCTGATTGCCTGCAAACCCTGTCATGAGAAAGTGCTCCTCAGATCAGGCATAGGATGTTGCACCCTGACACAGCAGCGTTTCCACCTGCTCGCTGCGTGCTTTGCTAATTGCTTTGGTACTCGAGACAGCTCAGTTTGATTCCAGACGCAAGTGCAATGTGCCAGGTATTATGGGCTGCCGATGAATGCAGAGACCACTTTGCACCATCTTAGGTATGACCTCATGGTACTTATTTTTTTCCTTTTCTTGTTCTTAAAGGAGCTCAAAATTCATACAGTTATGGAACATGCACTGTACTTGATGTCCTGCGACTTGTGGACCTTAAGTATTGTCTGTCAAACAACAAGGGCATGAACCAAGGCTTTCAACCTTTCTAAGCCAAGCACGGACGCCCGAGAGCTGCTGCACAAAGCCAACCCCAGTGCTGTTCTTCCCTGGCATCTCCTCTTTTGGGAGATTCCTTCTTGACGCTTCAGATGCTGAAACAGATCAATTGGCAACCGTATCTTTCAATTAAAGACCTTTAGCATGGATTAACTCTGGCTGCTTTCTTATTATTATACCCCTTTATCATCTATGAGTGCATCCAGAAGAATAATCTGGCTGCGTTTCTTCTACCCCTTGTCAACCCTTTGAATGCTGCTTCAAAAGACTGCTCTTATCGCAGGGCACACCCAAATTGGTGGGCAGGTGCCAGAGCAAGATACTCCCCAATCCTCCAGTGGACACCCGAACTCACGTTTCTTACTGGGTCATGCCACTGTCTTAGAGAAGAATCACAACTTCAGAGAGAAAGAAGCCAGTCCCAAACATTTCACGATTTCCTCCTTCTAATAAAAAAAGGCAGGACGCCCTGGGACATCCAGGTGAATACAAATCAGTCTTTAAGAAGAACCAGCCACGTAGCGCCTTGTTTCTCTTACCCTCGCACTCATCCCCAGAGGCTTTCTTCTGTAGCAGTTTCAGATACTGAGTTCCCATTGGCACATCTCAGGCAAAAGCATCTGAATTATCTGGACTAGTGCACATCAGTACTAGCAGAGGAGAGAGGCAGACAGTGGTTTATTGCTGCTAACCTTCCTTTTTGGCATTACACAAGTTCTTTTAATTCCTTCACACAGCTTCAGTTCACATTTTGCTCAGGCTGAGGCTGAATAAGGCAAAGAGGCAGGAATCAAAGCCTGGGAGGGATTTTCACTTCGTTTTAGTCATTATACAGTGCCCTAACAAAATCTTTCAGCTCTTTTCATGCCCTGCATTGCCTCATGGCATTTCTCTATGAAAGTCCCTTTCCAGTAGGGACTGGAAAGAAACTTTTTAGTAGTAGTGTGTGAGTTTTGATCCCTAAGGTATATGAGTGAAAGGAAAGGAAACTTCAGCCACCTCACAAAGCAAAGAAACTTCTCAGCAGCAACACCAGCAAGTGATGCTTCACTTCAGAGAGCAGTTCACGGCACGTGTCCGCAAAGGCATCGCCCGGGCTCTGGGAATGCTTTGGGATTTTGAAAAGCCACCATTGCACCCTGCAGATACTCATCTGCATTTTGTGCCTAAAATCCTAAAGTTTGCACTATTAAGTGCCTTACTAAAGACAGTAGGCCATACCCAGACAAAGGAGACCTGTAAACACGATGAGGAGACAAAAATTTGACAAAAGAGCAAAGGCTGCAGAGGGAAAAGTTTTCCATTCATCACTCCAGTCCAAACTCCGCTTTGGAGGACACGTTAGAATAATTAACCTCTTCCAAAGAAAGTCTGCCAGGAGGAGCAGGGTCGGCTAAGATGCAGTGCCTCGCCTCCGAGATGAATGGTCACATTCTCCATATTTACAGCACTTGGAAAAGGGTGAGTCAGATGCCGCAAATGCAACAGTGTGGTAGGATTTGTTTTCAAATCCCGTAGGATTATGTGAAGTGTAGTCAGGATCTCTCAATCTTTCATTCTGTGCAGCTCTGCTGCTGCCTGCTGGGTACATGTGGTTATCCTTTTGCCTTAAAACCAGTGGAAACCAGGCCACAGAAGATCTTAAGACTGTCATAGAGTCATAGAGTTGTCCAGGCCGGAAGGGACCTCCAAAGGTCAGCTAGTCCGACCTCCCCGCAGTCGCAGGGACACCCCCATTGTCATTTAAACCAACAGTGCTTCATCCGTGCCCTGTGTGTGTTCACTTCCTCAAAGTTAGAGCCACGTTTCTAGAGAATCACGGGCATCTTAGACTTGATTTCAGGATTCATGCACCTTAGTGTCTCCAAGGGATTCATTACTGCTGTCTAAATACGTGGTCAAATTGAATAGGCTCCTAAGGCAAATACTGAGTTTGCATTCTTGTGAGTGCCAGGGGACTGAGAATCTGGACACCTGTGCTGTGCTTTGGACATGGTCACTCAAGCAGGCAGAGTTTCACGCTCGGGTTGTTAGAAAATACTTTTTAACTGAGGGCTTTCATTTAAGAAGGGAGGTCAAACTCAGCCACTCAATTATCAGAAATGCTGAAAACCAGAAGCCCCTAAGAATTTCCTCCACATTTGCTCTGAATGCAGGACCAGCAGGAACCAGGCTGATCTTCTTTGCCTAAATTAACTAAGGGAGAACGATACCGCTAATGAAAGATGTCCCTTTGAGTAGACAGGGCTGTATTTTGCCCAGCTATTTGTGAATGTTAAAAATCAACTTGCACAGTTGCTGCAAGGACGCTCTAGCCCTGGCAAAGTGCTTGGAAGTGCTTAAAGTAAAGGCAAAGCAAGGGAATACCCATGAAATACTGCACAGAGGAGGGAAGGCTGTTGAAAAGTGCACAGCCCGACTTCCTGCAGCACTAACCACGGGGCACAATAGTCTGTCTAAGTGCACCCCCTTTCCTGGGCTCTAAACACCAGGAAGAGAATGCAATAGAGCCTCACAGGTTGCAGCAGAGGCAAATAGAATCAAAGCAGGGCAAAGTCAGATGAAAGCAAGAGACGAGGGAGTTACTCATCCCTTGAAAAATTAGAGCAATCCAGGGGAAGAAAAAAGCCTTCTGGGCCACCGGGTGNGGGAGGTCAGGCGTCCTGTACCTCGTGAGACAGTGTAGCTCTGCTGATGCTGCAGAGCTGTGCTGGATTACACCAGCTGAAGACACGGCCAGTGAATGTAAGGACATGCCTACGCTGACGACAGGGAAGAAATTCCTGTGCAGCGATCAATACATTAGTTACATCTGGAATATCCATGCAGGCTGCTGGAACAGATTCCTGAAGTGCCACGAAAACCAGGGAACCTGACTTTGAGGTCTTGACAGAAGCCATTACCCACCACACAGGTCAGACTTTTATAAGGGTGTAGATGATAAAACAAGAAAACCTGGTGATACCACTTCTGCATCATTTTGTAAATTCTATTCACACAACAAGGGCATCATTTTGAGCTTAAATAACTATTGAACTGCTGTATGCAATTTAAACACCGTACTTCTTGTCTATTTGACACAAAGAACACAACACACCCAGTCTCTCCAAGAACTGTTAGGTCTACGTGGGAAGCAAAAATGCCTCTGCACAGTGCTGCATGGCCGCCGTGAGCAAACGCTGCTCTGTTCATTCCTAAAGCTGCTCTNGGGAGGTCAGGCGTCCTGTACCTCGTGAGACAGTGTAGCTCTGCTGATGCTGCAGAGCTGTGCTGGATTACACCAGCTGAAGACACGGCCAGTGAATGTAAGGACATGCCTACGCTGACGACAGGGAAGAAATTCCTGTGCAGCGATCAATACATTAGTTACATCTGGAATATCCATGCAGGCTGCTGGAACAGATTCCACAGCTCAGACTTTTATAAGGGTGTAGATGATAAAACAAGAAAATCTGCTGATACCACTTCTGCATCATACAGCAAATTCTATTCACACACCAAGGGTATCATTTGGAGCTTAATTAACTATTGAACTGCTACACTTACTTCTTGTCTATTTGACACAAAGAACACCACACACTCAGTCTCTCCAAGAACTGTTAGGTCTTTCTCACAAAAGCTATAGCCTTCATATTATTTTTGTTTCTGGCATTTTTAGTGAGGGAGGGACAGACAGAAATTCCAGCGCCCCCTTCTGTGTCTCTCAGGAGCTGCCTATTATGGAGCAGCTTTTCTCAAGAGTGTTGATGCTTCTATTACCAGACTGTAAACAAAAAGAGACATTCTGAAGACAGGCACATGAAGAGGCCTAGCCCTGGAGAAAGTCTCGGTTACGGCACAAAGCACGGTCTTCCACTTTGCCAGCAGCTCCCTCCATCTCGGAGTGCTCCAAGCTTCATCTGATGCCTCATTCCTTGGCTTCTGCCCAAGCTTTCCTGGGCCTTCTGTCAGCCTGAATCCACAGCTACACAGAAAATCTGATCTCCTCCTCCACTCCCCTTTCCCTCTGCTAGCTTCAGACCACAGTTATTTTCCTGAGGTACAGATTTTTCTTATTATTTTTTGAAACTCTAGATATTTGTTAACCTCGGGGCCAATCAGAAACAAATAAAAGAGATTTTCAGTCTCCATCTTTAGGCAGACACAGCTTATAAGCTATTGACAAGAAGATACTTTACCCAGCTGTGGTAGGAGCCCTGGCTGTACCTCGGATCAGAAGCTGGCCCTAAGTACTTTCCCGAGATGCTCAAAACCAGCACATCACTCTCCAGGAAGGAAGCTTTTCTTCTACCCTTCTATTTTTACATCCTCCATCCAGCTCATTTTCTTTGAAAATACTAAAAAAGGATCCATGGACTAATCTCAGCCCCTTTCTTTGGGCAGTATAATCTTTACACACATTCAGCTCTCTGCACATAACCACATGACACATACAATCCAATCCTCACAACTACAAACAGATTTGTTTCAGAGCATCTTTATGAAGCTTTAAAATGTCCAAACCATACCAGCTTCCCCAGGACACCTATGCTAGCTACAGGAACTACAGCTCTGCACTTCCCTGTCTCCCAGCAGCCTCTTCCCGCAGCATTTAAGCACCCAAACCACGTCTCGATGCAAACCAGCAGGTGGCAGCTCCGACTCTTCACAGCCACCCAGAGAGGAGCAGCTCCCTCCCATTCACCTGCCCAGGGCTGGTGCAGGTGCTCGCCTTCAGGTTAGGCAAGGTGGCAGCTGTCTCAGCACAAGGCGCTCATACATGCTCCTGATGTTGTGCCTTGTTTCTGTTTGTTGGGAAGCCTAATAGCCTGACACAGAACTTTTCCCTACTCAGTAACGAGCTGGGTACTACTCTCCTTTCAGACTAGAAGAGAAAGTGAAAGACTCATACCCACGCTCCCAACTCGTGTTTAGGTTTAGAGTTTGGGTATGGAAGCCCGAAATATGCTCCTGCAAAACACCTGGTTCCACTCCTGTGTAGCCCCAGAGAAGCTTTGACTTCCAAAGGATATCCTCTTCCTTTGGATCTGACCAGGCTTTGGCAGCAGGACTGTACCATTTGCCCATGTATTATCCACGTTAGAGGTGATGGAGCTGGTGTATTTGCTGAGCACAGGCAGGTGTGGGAGGGAGAACACTCCCAAAGCTTTAATCGTCAATGCAGCAAGTGCCTGACTTAAACGCTGCCTACGTGGGAGACAGAGATGCCTCCGCACAGTGCTGCATGGCCGCCGAGAGCAAACGCTGCTCTGTTCCTTCCTACGTATTTAGCGTCTCATTCGCTGCATAAATGAGATGCTTAAAACCAGTCACTCCAGTCAATTTGAGTTTTCGCCACAAGGTGGCATTCTCTGAGCTTTTTTTGCTAAGGAAAAATACAACTTGCCATCCTCGATAATAACAATAATAATTAAGGGGGGGGGGGGGAAACTTCGGACCCTCCCTGTAATTTCTGAAGTCTGCGACAAAGCAAGATTTGTTCGGAGGCTTCTCCTCCTCTTGCAGAACAACGGTGCTGCTTTCAGAGAGCTGCAAGTGAGACAGAGGGTCAAGTCCCTTTAAAAAAAAAAAAAAGAAAAAGTGAAATACAGTATTGTGCATCTTGAAATCTGAAACCAAGAAACAGAAGTGCAAGGGAAACAAGGGGGAAAGTCTTGCAGTTCCTGAGGACAACTGTTGCAAGTGGAGTTTTAAGGAATAAAAGATATTTATATACACATTGAAAGGTCATTGAATGGCTTTGGTGGAGAAACCTGTGAAATAAAGGAGCCTGGAAGAAGAGATTTCTTTTTCTCCTCCTCTCTGGATATAATGGCTATTGCAAAGCAAAGCATCTTGAGATTTGGCTTCAAATGTCTCTTCCTAGCAACTTTTGTGCTGGCCTGTGATGGACAAGGTGGGAAGAGAGAGAATGGTGGTCCTGCCTGTTACGGAGGATTTGATCTGTATTTCATTCTAGACAAGTAAGTCTCTTCTACTCTGCCTCTTTTCAAAGAAATCTTTCTCTAGGCATGAACTGGAACGGCATATACTGATACCGAGGAGGTTTTCTTTGGCTTTTGGTTTTGCAGAAATCACTGTGTCCCTGAGGGACCCAGGAAGCTCCTTAGTGCTCTGGCATGGAGTTTTGTTGTGGAAACTTCTTTGATAGGTCTCGTATATAATCCCATTGTGTTCTGTAAATCCATTTNAAAGAAATCTTTCTCTAGGCATGAACTGGAACGGCATATACTGATACCGAGGAGGTTTTCTTTGGCTTTTGGTTTTGCAGAAATCACTGTGTCCCTGAGGGACCCAGGAAGCTCCTTAGTGCTCTGGCATGGAGTTTTGTTGTGGAAACTTCTTTGATAGGTCTCGTATATAATCCCATTGTGTTCTGTAAATCCATTTGTTATAAATTTTGCTGTGGCTGCTGTTGAAGCTTTATTGTGTACTTGACCCTGTAGTTTCTTAAAAGAGTGGTTGGGAGAAGGGCAGTAACCCGGTCACCTCCGGTTCCCCTATGAACTGTGAAGGTTAAGGCACTCAGGAAGGCAGGGGTTGGAGAGTTACCATTGCAGGCATTAATTTTTTATCTGAAAAGGTGGAGGAAATGCTTGTCTGCATTGGAGATGTGCTTCTGTACCACTTACTCCTTAGCTCTGAACGTTCTAGAGCAGCAATTGGCAGATAACCACTGGGCTCTGAGAGGTGCCTACTCCCTTTGAAAGGGTCTGATTTTGGCTGTTGTGATGGAAAACAGCTAGAGTGCCTTATTGAATGAGAGCTTTATTTTCTCTACGCTGAGTCACATTTTCTTTGTTTCCTGTTAATCAAATGCATCTTTTGACTGCTTAACTGTTTATGATGAAGATCACTTCCTACCTCACTTTTTTCATCACCAATTGTGATAGTCTCATCTTCTTGGCACTGATAAGTCTGCCTCTTTACAGGCCTTCAGATTGTAGATGGAGCCATGTGAAATAGGTCTGTACTGAGCTTTGGAAAGCTTCAGATTGAAGCAATACAGCAATTTACAAGAAAGTATAAAAAAATGCTAGCTAAAAGGATTCTCCTTATTTTCTTGATTAAGAATAGCTTTTTTGAACCAAAGGATTGGAAATACTGGAGAATATGCATGCCAGAGCCATGGTACTGACATTATTAACCATAAATTTCAGAGACAGGAAAGTATTTGCAACTTGCCAAAAGTGCTCGCGGATGAAGCTTTCTGACTGATCCTCTGGAGTGTTTTGCAGTAGCTCCCACATTCCATTAGTATAAATGACTTGGAATTACATAACACTTTATTACAAAATACTGGGTAAAATGTAAGACTGAGACACTGGCTGTTTTATTAAGCCAATTGTCCTAATGCTCCAGGGGAAAGATTTTTTTTTTTTTTTTACTGTATACAGTGGAAAGATCTGTCTGATGCATTTTGTTGATTTCGCTTTTCAGTTCTTTTGCTACATATGAAAAAAAGAACCAGCAGAGCCTAATTTGTACTGCAGACAGCTTTTGCAAACTGCGTTTCCCTGAAAGTTGAAGCAGGATTGAAGGTTTTCTCAAATCTGATGGATGTGCTGTGTTACACCTCAGAGCTAATGTAATTTTAATAGCCACTTATTTCAAGTTCTGTGCTGTCCTCTTACAAAAAGGCATGACTTTCTAGGGAAAGTGATTATGAATTTAGGTGGAAATACGGAGGCTTGGGACAAACTTTAAAGCAGGCAGACTTACCTCAGTGTATGCATCAAGGTATTCAGCAAAAAATCCTGCTTTGACAGTTGCAGGCTTCCTATTTCTGGGATTTTTCTGGTGCAGAAATGAACAGGGTCTGATGTACAAATGTCCTTGGTCCCCAGTGGGATTTGGCAGAGAGTGTTGGTGTTTAAGCTACTGGGGTGTACAATACACCATGGACCTGATTGTTTAGCCTTCGAGGTGGCTGATGAGCAACTTATTGTTGTGGAGCACGTCCCATACCTTTTATCTTTAAAACTTCCTTTCAGTCCTCAGAGTCTAAACTGGAGTTCTAAAATCCTTAAGTCTTACGTAGCCTGGGTTTTCTACCTTCTAATTATTTAGAGAATGTTTTCAAAAATGCTGCTGAAGTCCTGAATGCGGAGAGAGGTGGTGCCTATGGAGACCTTCAGGCAAACTATGAAATGACAATAATAGATTCAGAGATCATTGCTTTTCTTTGAAGTAGCTCAAAAAATGTTTAAAAATTATTAAAAGTGATAAAGGACACTAAAGCTTAAGAGATGTGGCTTCTGAAACACAGAAAGTTAATTTCAGTGGTGGAAGCAAGCCATTAAAATATTGAGCAACCGACTTTCTGGGATCAAAGGAGTAATGTAAAAACAATAAACACAGCCCTGGAAGTCACCCGTGCTAGAGTCCTCTACTAACCCGTTTGCCTCAGTGCCTGGTTGGATTTGATGACTACTTAAGCCCAGTTAGCACCCTGTGTGCTGTATGCCGTTTGTAGGACACGTTTCAGCTTCTGCATTATACACAGTCCTTGTCACAGCGCTGGCTCGTACAGTGTCCTTTTGGCCACAAGCGAGCCCCTTCAAAGTGAACATGTAACCCACTGGGGAAGGGTCTGGTGTTACAGGCTGTTCTCTAGCTCACTGCAGCATTCTCCTTCGGGGACTCCTGCAAACTTGCTGGGTGAACTGCTGAAGGGAAACCAGGGTTCCTTCAGCTGTGTGCAGACAGCTGGAGCCATGACTCCCTGCAGATGGCGTGCTCAGAGGACCTGAAGCAAATCTTCCATTTCTCATGGTCATGAAGGAGGAAATCCAGCATTCAGCCATTCACAAAGAATCCTACTACATTACGCAGCCTTGGTGTGCAAGTACAGAACAAAAAGCCTGGATGATACCAGGCACGCTTGCTAGGTTACAATAGCATCCTTAATCTCTGCGTGTGCACTTGCATGTCTTTTATCACTTCCAAGAGTTCTCACACAGCTTAGGCAGTGATATAGAAAAGCTCTCGGGCTGTGATTTTGGACCTCAGTCTAACGGAGTTATGTTCCAAAAGTGATGCAAAGATATCCCAGAGGACTGCAGTTCGAGTTGGGCAAACTGCTTGCCAAGTAAAACCGAAGTTGTCACTGTTGTTGGTGCCATACTCCTACTTTGGAGGAAACTAAGGTTTGCCCGCTCTCTTGAGAATCGTTAATTGATATGCAGCAAACTTAAAAGGACAAAAATGGCGTTACACACGCAAACACCTAACTTGAAATTGTGAGGTGCCTGATAGTAGGTCCACTGAAGGAATTGTATTCACGTGAATTAAGACTGGATTAATCCATTTCTGTTGTACTTTGATTAAAAAAAAAAAGAAGGGTGGAGAGGGCTATACCTCAAGAGCACAGTTGTATGCTATTTGCTATTTAGGTTACAGGCAGGATGTAGTCATACAGGGTGCTGAGCATCTCTGAGGGGAGGTCAGGGCAAGATGAGCCCAGTGCTGTGGAAGGTAGGACCAGCTTATCTTGGGGAAATTGTTGAGAAAGCTGGTCCTAGTTGGCATGTCCCTTTGTGTTACTGTGATGCTGTGGGGTTTCCTGGGTTGAGGCTCCCTGAGACTGAATGGCAGCAAAACCTATAGCAGAATAGGTTCCAGGCAACTGCTGGAGAGGGTCCAGCAGAGGCTACAAAGATGACGAGGGGCCTGGAGCATCTCTCTTACGATGAGAGGCTGAGGAACTTGGGTTTTTTTAGTCTAGAGAAGAGAAGGCTGAGGGGGGATCTGATCAACGCCTATAAATACTGAAAGGCAGAGTGTCAAGAGGAGGGGGCCAGTCTTTTTTCAGTGATGCCCAGGGATAAGACAAGAGGAAATGGGCACAAACTTGAATATAAGAAGCTCCACCTAAACACGAGGAGGAACTTCTTTACTTTGAGGGTGGCAGAGCCCTGGCAGAGACTGCCCAGGGAGGTGGTGGAGTCTCCTTCTCTGAAGACATTCAAACCCACCTGGACATGTTCCTGTGGGACCTGCTCTGGGTGGCCCTGCTTTGGCAGGGGGTTGGACTAGATGATCTCCAGAGGTCCCTTCCAACACCATATCATCCTGTGATTCTGTGATTCTGTAATATGGGGCCTAAGAATTTACAGCCTGGATGCGCGATAAGATATATGGTCTTCATTAAGAAGGAAGAAGTGAGATGCTGATAAACATAAAGCAAACATTTGTTTTTGTTGACATTGCTATTCTAAAAATATCATCCATGTGACTAATTAACAAAGACTGTGACTTATGCCCTGACATGGCATCTAGTGTTATGGTATGTAAACACCCACACAAGCACACTTGGAAAATTAGGCAGCTCCCAGATTAATTTATATGCAGGTACGGAAGAAGAAATAGCAATGAGTAAGTCTTCTCAGTAATCTTTTGCTGTATCCTCTGTATGTCAAAGGTGTTATGTCCTGTGCTCTTGCCTATTGTGTGCAAATAGTAGGCATTCAAAGACATGTGCAGAAAACACACAAGGAACTGTACATGTGTGAAAGAAAACTTGGCTCCAAAAGATCCTTGGCAAAATGAAGCAAGCAATCCAAGCTGTTTCCTGTGATCCCTTCGTTATTCAGCCAGACAGCTGATCTATTTTTAACCAGTTGTATTGGAGTGAAACTCCTGCTCTAGAGCGGCTAATAGTTCTTTCTTTGAATCTAGCTTTAGTAGCTGTAGTTACCATGACTTAAGCAGGACTAAGTCCAGATTTACACTCTGAGTGTGGAAGAATGTAGGGCCACAGTGGGATGGAAAGCAGACTCTGCATCACCAGGCAGGACCTCCATGAACCGCTTCTGGTTGTGGTGACTCTTCCCCTGGGAAACGTGAGGCCTCCAAGAAAGCAAACCACAGGCCCTTCCAGAGCTGAATAATAGTCTAGCTGCTCTAACCTGAAGAAATACAAGCCTTTAGTAGGTAATGGTAAGATGGAGTTCTGCAGAAATACGATCAAAATCATCTCTGATCTTTGCTGACCAAGTCAGTGATTCTTTGACTGTTTTTCTGGAATCATGGGCCTGAATCCAGAGTGATGTGTGCATTTTGTTTGGCTGGCAGGGGGCTGCTAGTATATGGAGGGATAGTTTTTGTTTTAGAATGAGGGTTGAAGGATGCTAGCAAGGTAGCCTGCAGGAATTTGAACATTCTTGCGTCTTTTTCTTGTTGCCTGAAGGATGGAATTCCCTCCTAAGCCTGCTGTAGGCATGCAGTTGCAATGAGCTAAGTTAGTAAGTGAAATCCTTGCCCATCAAGACCTGTGTACATGTTTTTAGCCAGTGGTGAACCTAAGGTTAACTATTCCTTGGTAAAAGGAGTTGGTGGGAGGTGCCTTGCATTCAGGATGAAGTGCACGCCTGCAGTACTTTATCTACTGCTTGGTGTAAATTCATCCATGGTTACTTGTTTATTGGTTGGGTTTTTTTTGCATATCCCCTGCCTGTCAGGAAGAGAAGAATGTTCTTGGACTGTGATTGAACTTAGAGGCTTATCCTGTTCTGCTTGTCCTGGACCTCTATAGACCATGTAACCTCAAATGTTTGGCAAGTATCTCTGGTGAGCTGCTTCATGTGAAGTGTGGCACAAGATAGTAGTGTTTCCTCAAAGAATTGCATCACCTCTCTAACATCTCTGTGTTATGTAGTGTTTTCAAAACTCCTCCTGAAGTATTTGGAAAGAGAAAGGGCACTTCATGGCTCATTTGTGTTATTTTTTAAGAGCTGAATAAAAAGATGCTGTAAAACATCTTGGGTCGGTGCCACCTCTGACAGCTAGCTAGTCCAAAACTGTGGAAGTTTTAAGGAGAATTTGGATCAACATCAGTCTTTGCATAGGTGTCTTTATGTACTTCTGTCAGCTGCAGTGCACGTAACTGGGGTGAAGTCTTTATATGAGCTTTGTACAAGCTTTGTACGAGCTTTGTACAAGCTTTGTACAAGGTTGTAGGCTTGATTCTGTTTTCTAGTTAATGAATTAAATAAAGCCATGGGTATTCTGAGAAGGTGCAATGACAGAAATGGAAATAAGGAGTATAAAAAGTGCAAGAACATCAAACTATAAGGAGGTTTGCGTTGCTGCAGCTTTGGGTTATGGTGCATGTTGTCACAGTGAGCAAGAGAAAAGCACTTCCTGAAGGACAGGGTTCAGCCAGAGTATGGCTCTCCGTGTCTGGAACCACAGAGCCACATAGAGTGTCTCTCTCACCCTTGGATTTAGTTTAGATGTACAAAATTCCAGCACAGTTGACCACAGAATGTATCATTCTCTTGTTAAAGGCATAATAGTTTACTTAATCTTAATTTCCATTGATTGGGCTTTTGTCCAGCAAGGGAATTTGGCATCCAGACGATGAACCTTTTCTTAAATTACAAGTTTATAGCATCAGCCATTCAGCTGCAAAGTGTTGACTTGCTGATCATCCTGTTTCTTTTGGGGGAATATGAAGAGATAACGATTTTAAATTTGGCTCTTACAGTTAGGCTTTAGAAATACTTGTCTGACTCAGAGTTCTTGGCCTGTCTTACAAGAGGCTTTGCAAGTGACAAGTGTCATTTACTGAAGGGCTTCTGAATAACACAGCCAAAAGCTCTGGAGGTGAGCACTGTAAGCTAATGCTGGTTTTGTAAAGCTTCTGTTGACTGCAAAAGGTTAGTTTTATTTTTTTTTTTCTATTTTATGCAAAGTGAAGACTGTAAGAAGTCTAAAGTGTGTTTCAAAAGATCATAGAATCAGAATGGCTAGAGTTGGAAGGGACCATAAAGATCATCTAATTCCAACCCCCCTGCCCTGGGTAGAGACACCTTCCACCACACCAGGTTGCTCCAAGCCCCCTCCAGCCTGGCCTTGAACCCCTCCAGGGATGGGGCAGCCACAGCTTCTCGGGGCAACCTGGGCCAGGCTCTCACCACCCTCACACCAAACAAGTTCTTCCCCACATCTCAGCTCCATCTCCCCTCTTTCAGGGTCAACTGTCTTTTCAGTTCCCCCTCCTCCTAGGGCTCCCCTCCCTGATCAAGAGTCCCTCCCCAGCTTTCCTGGAGCCCCTTGAGGGACTGGAAGGGGCTCCAAGGTCTCCCTGGAGCCTTCTCTTCTCCAGGCTGAACCCCCCCAACTCTCTCAGCCCATCCTCCCAGCAGAGGGGCTCCAGCCCTCCCAGCATCTCCGTGGCCTCCTCTGGCCCCGCTCCAACAGCTCCATGTCCTTCCTGATGTTGGTGGCCCCAGAGCTGGAGGCACCGCTTGGAGGAGGTCTCCCCAGAGCAGATCAGAGGGGCAGGATTCCCCCCACACACACTGCTGGCCACGCTGCTGGGGATGCAGCCCAGGATGCAGGGGGTTTTCTGGGCTGCCAGTGCACAGGGCCAGATCGTGGTCCCAGCCTCATCCACCAGCACCCCAGTCCTTCTCCTCAGGACTGCTCTCCATCCACTCACCACCCAGCCTGGACTTATGCTTGGGGTTGCCCCAACCCCATGGACTTGTCCTGGTTGAAATTTAGGATGGTTTAATGGGCTCATATCTCAAGCTTGTCCAGGTTCCTCTGGATAGCATCCCTTCCCTCCAACGTGTCAACCACTCCACACAGCTTGGTGTCACTGCCAAACTCGCTGAGGGTGCACTCAATCCCACTGTCCATATCACCGACAAAGACATTAAACAGCACCAGTCCCAGTACCGACCCCTGAGCAACACCACTTGTCACTGGTTGCCACTTGGACATGGAGCCATTGACCACAACTCTTTGAGTGTGCCAGTCCAGCAATCCAGTCCACCGAGTGCTCCATCCATCAAATCTGTGTCTCTCCAATGTAGAGACCAGGCTGTCGCACGGGACGGTGTCAAATGCTTTGCACAAGTCCAGGTAGATGATGTCAATTGCTCCTCCCTTATTCACCAGTGCTGTAATGCCGTCATAAAAGCCACCAAATTTGCCAGGCTCGATGTATTTTATGTATTAGAGGAGTGCTTTTTTCTAAATGCAGACCTGGGCATTTGTACCACTGACACCTAGGCTGGACTAGATGGAGAAGTTAACTGCAAGTGGACTGCAGGCTGTCTAGCTACAGACAGAAAACTTGCTGTGCTAGAAGGGATAATGTCAGCAAAAGTGTGAGCCTTCATTTTGGAACCCTTTTATAGCTTGCTCTGGTAGAGATCAAGAATAAATGGATTGTACACTATTCCAGTTGCCCCAGTTCAGTGCTTTCGGAACTGAAAGCAGAAACCATCCTCCTTTCATGGGATAGAGTGGGTTTGTTTTTATGATTGTAGCAAAGATAAGAAGTGTCCTTAAAATAGGACCTGTTTAACCTTCTGCTGCTCTTGAACTTCAGGTTGTTCCCTTTGTGTGTTAATAAACGTGTGGGAAGGTTTCATGGGGAAAGAGCTGTACTTCAGACACTTGGAGTTTTGTTGCAGAGAGCATAGAGATGGGACTGTTGGTGGGAGAACAGAGCGAGGATGATGAAGGGAAGGAGGTGCAGCAGGAGCTGAAGAAATACTTGTGTGAAGAATTAAAAAGCGCTGCTTACCTGAAAAAACTGCCCAAACAATTTAGGACCAGCAGAATAGCAGGTGCAAAGGCAAACACTTAAACAGGGTGTGCTACTGATGGGCACGTCATTGAATTGAGCTATTGGGTTTTAAGCTTTATTCTACCAAATGCCTTTCCAAAAAAAATGCATGACTTCTCAGAGCCATGGAAACTGACAGGGGTTTCAGATGACGACCTACATACCTTATGGGGTTGGTGGCTGGATTTCATTCCCAGCTGCCTTGCTGCAATAGTAATTTTAAGTGATGATCAACGTTTGTTCAGAGGGGAAGAAATTATCCTACTTTTAAAGGCTAATGGAGCTTCTAGGGCAGCGTCGTCTTGCAGGTGGGGTCTGGCTAGAGCTTCTGTGCTGGCAGAGCCTGAGCTGAGTTTGCCCTTAACGTGAACTGTCGTATGGTCGTCTTATCTGATGGCTAGGGAAAGGTTGGTTAGGGTATACTTGTGAAAGTATATGTAGCTTCATGAGTCTGCTAGCAGATGGTTCAGAAAACACGTGAAACTTTAATGAGGTGCACTTTTTTTGTGAGGCGGATATATGGCCTAAAGCAACATACCTTTCACTGAAGGAAGCGGTAATTGTTTTATGGTTAACAAAGCCTTGGCTTCATGTATCTTCTGGAGACTGATACAACCATTGCTATAAAGTGAAGTGTTTCTTTTATGCCTCACCATGCAAAGACCTATTTTGCAGGCCAGTTCTCAGAAATGATTTGGACTGATGGGACTGGAGTGCCTGTCAAGGTCGCAGAGTTATTCCATACATCTGAGAGGAATTTGCACCTGGCATTGAGCATTGTCTGTCTCTGTTCTATCAGTTGGCAGCTTGGATGCAGCAGGGATTAAGTTTCTTGTTTGAGACCAAGTCCTAATGTACCTCAAACTTCATCTGTTACAAGACACCAATTTTCCCGCTGTTTGTGCAGTTTAACTGCTTAATCAAGGCTCTTGCTATTAGTGTTTCCTTGGTCCTCTCCAATACACATTTGCACGGAGAACAAGTAATGATTTCAAGTCCTGGTCTGATGCAAGAAAAGACCCAAGAAGTAAGCTAGCACTATTAGCATGTGTTTATCATCAAGTCTTCTCTGCAATCTGTCCCTTATAATCCTGGACAAAACGGGGGTGCCTGTAAGGTTTTCTTTAAAGAGATGTGTTCAGTATCAGGTCTTTTGTGCAACAAGAACCAGAGAGTTCACAATTTTGCCAGACGGTCCATATGCTCCTGTACCTGTGCAAGGGTCCTCACTGCATGTCATCTAAGGTTGGGACCATCCAGAGAAAGAATGGCTTAAGATATCATGGAGCAAGTGGGTAAGGCCAAGGCTTTTACTGAATGGCTGTAAATGAAAAGCAGGTGTGTGGAGAATGGGGAAGGGAATTTGTAGGACCTGCAGAGTGTGGTCTGGGCACTCGCTGTGCCACTCTCTGCGGGCAGGGGTTGGCTGTGCCAGGTGTGCAGTACTTGGGTGAATCAATTCATGGTGAATGCTTTGCGTTCTCAGATCTAAGGTAGAAAAGAGTCAGGACAAATGCCTTTTCTTTCTGCGAAGTGGAAAAGCATCTTCTCAATTGTTTGTCTTTCCTTCCTCAGCTTGCAGATCAGTGAGGTTTCTATTAGAGCTGGAATGATTATTTGCCCTATAAATATTTTTAATTGTAGTCAATGAATTAAATAAGTGATGACACATTTATTTTCCAACTCTAGGAAGGATTTTTTTTCCCAATATTAATATTCCAGTGTTCATAGAAGTGCTTATGCCAGAAGGGGCATTTAGTGCTGAAAGATTCCGATTAACCTAATTTTTTCCTGGTTCTCTCAACAAAAAGAAGAATAATCCAGTCCCATTATAGTCCATGTTTTTTTGCCCTGAGGAGCAAAATTAGTTTGTTTTGCCTTTAAGTGAGGTGTGAAAGAATTAGCAAGAGCAGTCGCGATGTGGACCTAAGTTGTTTTACTTTTCATAGTCTCTAGCACTGTGGAAATGCTAGAGAAGCTTAATAATCTGTTCCTCCAACTGCACTTTATTCTCAAAATACACTTGAGCTAAAAGCTCTGCATAATGGTACGGCAAGTGAGTTGGTGAAATTAATCTAAAATCTACTGTGCAGAGAGACAAGTCTTCACTCACACAGGGTTTATTTATTTAAGGCTGTGCTAAAGGTCTAGCATAACTGCCTTATGTTACTGCCAAGTGTAGCCTCAAACACTTGCCTAGAGCGTAAATTATTTTTGCTATTCAAAGTAAAGTAGGAAATGTCATTTACAGTTTAATATCTCTTTAAAGGAAGAATATGGACAGCGAGTGGTAAACAAAATAAAAAGAAATGACTAGCTGAGCAATTTGTAACAAAGCATTAGGCTGGGAAAACTACCATAGCAGCAATTAAACTAGTCTCTCCTGTAATAATTGTTTCCCTAGATCAGGAAGCGTCCTGCACCACTGGAATGAAATATATCATTTTGTGGAACATTTGGCCCGCAAGTTCATAAGGTAAGAAGTGCTGCTTTGCAGATAAGGGTGTGAGGAGGGGCGTGTGTGCCAGTGGCAAGGAGACGTGCTCTGAGGCACAGTCGAGTAGCACAAGCTGCTTTCCACCAGGGGACCTGCTGCAGAAAGTTCGTAATGCTTTTCTCAGGTCATCCCATTGACTGCTTTTCCCCAAATTTCTGTTGTGCAGAAAACAGAGGTAGAAAAGCTAGTTGTTCCCTTTTCTCCTGCCTGGCTGCCGTTGATCAAATTGTATTTTGTGGGAAAGGAACCCTCTTGTTTCTGAGATAGCTGGCTGCCGCCTGCGGTACAGAAGTTTGGGTCTGCAGGGAGAGGCCTGAGGCTGTAGCTTTCAGGCACTGAATGCCTTGAGACTGGATGAAAAAACTCCCAGGTCAGTGGGTGGAATTTGTTATGATAAACATAATTAGCCTTCCTACATCTCCATGGTGATACCAGGATGCACTTAAGCCTTTCTTGCTTTAGCAATCCTTAGATCATGATGCAAGTGCTATTGACATCTTTTAGGATTCCTCATGGTTTGCCTTGACTAGGAAGGCCCAGGGCAAAACATCTTTTGCTGCTCAGTCCTATCTTTTATCCAGCAAGTTCTAATCTGGATAGTAGTGAGAGACCCTGTGTTTGATGTTGTGTGTACAGTAAACTCTGGTCTGGACCACTGAAATAATTTGTGTTTTTTCTCTCCTTCTCCAGCCCGCAGCTGAGGATGTCCTTCATTGTTTTTTCAACTAGAGGGACAATCCTAATGAGGTTAACAGAAGACAGGTAAGAAGAGGTTGCACAGTTTGTGTCCTTGTTGTGGCTTCCTTTACCTTTCCTGCTCAATGATTTCCAGAAGCACACCTTTGTGCTTCTCAATTTAATTGTTTGAATCACCTGCCTATTTTCACCTATGGTACTCATTCTGCTAGAATGCATTAAGGCCTCTTAAGGCAGAGGTTGCCTCCTTAATTTTAACTTCTAAATGTCTTTCTGTCAGCAATTAGGGTTTTAACTCAAACTGCTCTCTTTGAGGGAGTCTGCCTTCCACAGATTTTCAGGCTTTTGTCAGAAAACAAGAGCCTTGTTACCTTTGAAACATCCTTAGGGAGTTTCTTCTGCAAACAAATAGGTGACATAAAAACAAACTTGAAAGCTGTAGGTGATACCCGTACTCTTGAGGTAGAGGTGAACATGATTGCTTTGCAGGTCTGAAGGTACGTTATAGGCAAACACTGTTTAGGATGGATTACAAGGGTTTGTATTTTTTGGCATTGACAGTTTGATTGCCATGAAGTATGTTCCTGTCATGCCCTTGTAGATGCCCAAGTTAATTCCAGTAAAATCTATGGGATGGATTTAGGTTTTTTTAACTCTGACTCCAAGGAGAGCTGGATGAAGTCCTTTAATCACTTTTGCTTCCTCTGTTAACTTCATTGCCACGTGGAGCAAAAAATATATGTAACACATGTGAAGGCTGTATAAGTCAGCATGTGTTTTACATATTGGATGCCTATGAAATTGCATACCAAAGCAGCTACTATAGAGGAATGAATAGGAAACTGGCTGCTTTCCTGTCGAGCAGTCCACATACATACCAGCCTTGACAAATGCATTAAACCCAGCCAGCCTAAGCATCTCTTGCCACTTACTGCATTAGTAAGTACAAAGAGAATTAGCCATATTTACCTTGATGCCAGAGGAAAACCTGTTCCCTTCCTCTTTCTGTTGCCAACCCTGTGAGCACAACCCATTGCAAAGAGCTCCGGTCGGTTAAGGCTCGAAGCGATGAGACGTAAGTCTGAGGCCTGACAAACAAGGTGTGGGCTTCATGCCAGTCTTTTAGTTAACACCGGCCTTTGTTAATAGGAAAGCTGGAGTGGTGGCAGAACCTCTTCTACCTTGCCCATGCCTCCATGTGGTGTATCAGCATCTGAATGTGAAGATTGAGGGTGCTTAGCATCCCTTTTTGGAAAAACTCTGTGCATCTAATGAGATTGGATTGACAAATTTTAAAAACTTTTGCTGTCTGTTTTAAAATTTAAATAAAATTTAAAATTTTACAGCTCAGTGCATAATTAGTTTGGGATATCGCAGGCACAGAATGAGTTCTTGAATGTTTGATAATTAAATCTATTGCAAAAGCAAATGCTCCCTTGTCCTTTGTGAGAGTTACTGCTCTGCAGACTGGCTAATGGTAATGCTCTGCTGCGGTCAGCCTCAAATGTGAGATAGAGTATGTGATGATCACACAAACCGGATTGTCTGAAGCAGTTAAAAAATGCAGGGACAAAACTGACTTCTGGCATTTGGTCTTGCAATGTCAGTATGGTCCTGCCTGCAGTGACTGAATCTGTGTCTCATGAAGATTGTACAATTTGCTCAGAGATACACCCCACACATCCCAGGGTTTTATCTTGGTATTAATCTTGGTAATATCTTGGTATTACTACCTCAGCTTCCAGAGTTTGGTGTCTGCAACTGAGTGGAACAACAAATGGGTGCCCACCCCCTTTATCCTCCAGTTGATCTGTCTCTCTGCCTGGGATTTCTTAAAAGAATAAAACAGACACCCTGAATCTTAATAAGCTACTGGGAAAGGCTTTAATCTTCAAGTCAGTTTGAACAGGAACTGGAAGTATAATGTCCAAATAATCTGGAGTCGCCAGGGTGGTTTGAGATTGTGCCATTTTTTGTGGCTGTTTGGTTGCATGTGTCCAGTCAAGTCAGCAAGTGAGGAAATTGAGCCGGGTGCAGGTCAGCTGCTCTGCCTCTGCATCAGAAGTTTCACCAAGATTACACAGGGGCTATTTATTTAGAAATCAATNGTGCCCCTGGATATCAGCTCCTGATAAATTTGATCTTGGCTCTAACAATGCACCTGCATTCCTTTCAGGGAACAGATACGCCAGGGTCTGGAAGAGCTGCAGAAAGTCCTTCCGGGAGGTGACACATATATGCATGAAGGATTTGAAAGGGTAACTAGATGCATGCTATAGTGCCTCTAAACCCCGTCTGGGCGCTCCTCAGGAAATGTTACACAAAGGGATCTGGTTAATATTTCTCTGGTAGGTAAGTGGGGCTGTTTCCCTTCTATACAGTAGGAACCCTTAAGTGTACGCATTCAGTGTTGGAGCTGGTTCAAGGGAGCTGCAAACCCCACTACTTATCTTTCTTTATGCCTTTAGCTTCTCTGGGGGGAGCTGCCTTTTCAGATTAGGACAAGGCAGAAGGTTTTGGCGTTGCAAGCCTACATGGAACCATGTTGAGGAAGGGTGGAAAGCTGTCTAGAGTCCTGCAAGGGTGCTCTAGTGGGCTTGTTAGAGTTGGGTGGGGGCTCAGGCCATGGTTCTAGCCTGTTCTCACTGCTGGGCAAATGATGCTGCCCAGAAGTTATTGCCTGCTCTGATGTTCTCCTCCTGTATACTTACAAGCTCAGCAGTTTCTTTAGACCTGAACCCCCTCCCACTTCTGTACCCACATGCGTTTGGAAGGACTGTGGAACTGTCTGCCTATTGAAATGCCTATTGAAACTGTGTGTGAACACACACCAAGAAGTCAGGTGATCTGGCAGATGGTGGCTCTTAACTTGGAGTCCAGACCCAAATCCCAGAGTCTGGTGACTTCTAGAACTTTGGAGGAGAAGTCCAAGCAACCAGATTTAAATTCAGAACAGAAACGAAACTTGCAAACCAAATATGTTCAGGGTGGCTACTCTTTAATTTTGAATTGATGCACCCTGAAGCATTTGCCCTTCTACCTTGCAGAATTTGCTTGTGCATAGATCAAGTAGGAGACAGAAGCATAACATCTCTCTGCAGTTGTTTTATTTGCAATTAGAGCAGTTGATCTAGAGGTGATGGGAATACCTGGGATGTTTCTCAAGGGGAAGATGAATATGATTTTCAGACAGCAGAATGCTGGGAGATTACATTATTGTTGGCCAATGACTTAGGGTTGGTTTCACTGAGTTATGCTTTAGATAAGACCTTGAAGAAAGGCAAACAGAAACTATAGGCCAGAAACTTGTTCTGTGAAGCAGATATCTCTGAAAGTAGCTTTGATGTGCAGAGACAAACTTGACACCACTGCCATCTTCTCTTTCTTTCTGGTGCATGTGTAGATGCCCACAAAGTATTATTATTCATTTATTGCTAATAATCTTCTGATTTAATTTCAGGCAAGTGAACAGATTTACTATGAAAATGTTCACGGTGAGAGACTTTCTTGATCCATTGAATGTTGTTTTTTCTCTTCTTTTCGACTGGTAACTTTAATAGATTGGAAATGCAGCTTCACTGCGGGAATGGTGGGGGGTGGCTCCCATTCTTACAGGAATGCAATGCTCTTCAGGGTAGTTGTTCCTCAAAAGGAAAAAGAACAGGTTAAGTTTTAAGGAGCCAGACCTGGAATGGATGTGTTTCAGGCCAAAAGTGAGAAGCCAGGCTGACTGAAGGTGTCTACTCTTACTAAAACTGTCTGGTACCGTATTTTGTTCTTTTTCCTTGAGGACTCAGGTAACCATTTCTTCTTCCTCCTGAAACATGAATCTGTGGAGATGCCCTTGGGTAAAAGTTTTCTTCAATAAGCAATTATTAAATCCTGTAGTAAGTGCAGACAATTTCAAAACTGTTTGTCCTTTCTTTCTTTGTAATCAATGTAAAAACTTTCTGCACTGCAAGGCCTGAAGTAGAAATAGAAACATTGCTTCTTGGAACCCAAAAGACAGGCAATTGGATGTTTGAGTACAAAGCCAGTCCTAATGGGTTTGCAGGGCCACTCAAGAATAAAACAAAGTAGTTAGTAAGTCCACACAGCTTTGGGACTCACCTGTAAACTATGATGGCAGCAGAATGGAATAGATAGCTACAACAATTAGATTTGGGATTGATAATGCTTTTATATGCTGGTATACATGTCTGATATAAACAGGTTGCCACCATACGCAAGAAGCAGTGGACAACAGAGTCCTCAAGTCTGAATGTTGGCCTGTGTATTTTGTCTTTATTAGTTCTCTATGTGTTTGTCCTTGTTGCACTAAAAGGAGTGTTCATACCATCTGCAGTAGGTCCAAAGGCTCCTGCAGTAGCCAGTGGAGGGAGAAAGGCCTCTCTGGAGGTCATTTGGGCTCCTAAGTTTGTACAAAAATTGCTCACTTTTCTCCATTTCCTACAGAAAGAGCCTACACACTTGAGTTAGGCATCTGCAACACCAATGATCCTGCGTGGCACTTATTGTTTGTCAAACACTCGACTTTCATTGCATCATTGCCACATTATTTAAATTTGGGGATTTCTAAGCGGCACAAGGAAATTAGGTGTTGGATTTCTGTTCTGTGGTAATTGAAGAAGTTGCTTGTTTGGATTTTTGTCTCTTCAGCAACAGCTTGTTAGAAGCACAGCTACTCATAATGGCAGGATAATGCCCTAAATGAGTGAAGAAATTTAAAGGTTGATAATTTGCATGCCTTGACATATTTAGCCTTCCTTTATCTTTCCATAACAGTGCTTGTGCAAGATATACCTACAGAGGTCTTTCACATCTGTAGCAAGTCTATTGTCAGAAATACGAATTAATTCTATTTGGCCACGCCTGAAAACTAATACAAAGTTGTAAAACCCAAGGTATAATCAAGGCAAGGGAAAGACTGCAAGGTTTAACTATTATTGCTGAAATATGCTACATAGGAAGGCTGAAGATTTTAAAGCCACTTTCCTACCATGTCTGTTTAAACTGCAATTGAGCTTTTTATCACAAGCTGAAAAAAATCTCTGGATTTCTTGAATTGACAGCATTAATAAAATCAGGAAAAAGCTAGGAATGCTTTGCATATATTTTTTTGATGGCTGCAGTCTAATCTACTGGTCTGAAATACTGAAATAGTTGTGAGGGGCTCTCAGTTAAAAATCATTGGCACGTCAAAGGGGTGTGGTATGAATCAGGTACTGAAGGCATGTGCCAGAGTGGAAAAAGTGTGCAAAAATTAATGTCTTCTGAAAACTGATTGGCTGAAGGGAGGTGAGGACATGGGCTTGATTTCCACTGTTTCTGGTCCTTTAAGTGTGCTAACAGGTTGTTAACAGGATGTTTTCTAGGATAGTTTAACAAATACAGCTCAAAACCAAGGGACTAATGGAGTTTGTGTATTCAGGTTACAGAACTGCAAGTGTCATCATTGCACTGACAGATGGAGAACTCCATGAAGACCTTTTTTTCTACTCTGAGAGGGAGGTAAGTGTCTTACACATTTTTAGCCAGGGCGGGAGTGAAATGTCTGGGCTTGTTGCTTTGAAGAGAAAACCTTTTTCCCTAGTACCAAAACTGCACTTTGGTGCTTTTTAGATGTGAATCTTAAGGATAAGTATTAATAACAGCAATGCTTCTGACACCAAAACGGAGACTGTTCATAGGAAAGGATACAGGTTTAAGCTTCCTGTTTAAAAAAACCCAACCGAACAAAAAACCAAACCAGCAAAAAACCAAACCAAACCAAACCAAAAAAAAAAAACCAACAAAAAACCTCAAACAGCTGAAAAGTTTCCATATTTACTGGATTGTTCTGGGAAATACCTGAATCTTCTCACTTTGATTTTTCTGCTTTCACAAAAAGTAAAGATCGCAGAAAGAGGATGATTCTTGTTCCTATAATCTTCTGTCAGATCAGAAAGCCTTTCAGATGATCAACTCCAAAATCTCCACAAGTGTTTCCAATATTTAAGCATGTATTCTCAACATCCGCATTAAATTAGTGTATTATGCCAAATGTTAGATAAGCAATAGGTTGAGCACTTGAAAGCTTTGCTGTATAGTGTTCCTACTGGTGCCCTTTTGATAGTCATCTTTGAAGGGATGAACCAATTTTCATTTGTCAGTCAAACAAATTAAGATGACCTAAACTGGGAAGATGGTATTGTTACATGAATTTTCTATGGACTGATTTTTTCCTCTCGATCTGTCCAAAGTGCAGCTTTAAATCCAATAACAACAAAAAGAATAGGTTTGTAGAATAAAACACGTTCTGCTACAGCACAAACGTCATGAATCTAGAGTTCCCATCCTTACTGTTCATCTCCTTTTTTTCCCTTCTGAAGTCACAAATCCACAAGAAAAACAAGTTTGTTTTTAGAGGTGAATGAACAAGCTGAGAGGCCAGAGGTGTTCTATGTGTTTTGGTTTGGGGAGGAACAGTTAGTGAGGCAGCAGAGTGGCAATCCCGAGCTCAGCTCTAACACTGCAAGTTGCTGCAGTTGTTCAGGTTTAGTTTTCTCAGTGTAAAACCGGCATGATGCTTTTCTTGTAAAGCACCTTGCTATCTAACAATTTGAACTACTACAGTCTTATGATATAATCTGACTTGCTACCATCTTTTAAGGAAATGGGTTTTTAATCATGTGTTCCTGTTCCAATGAAATACGATTAAATGACTTAATTCATACACAGGCAAGAGCATTTAGAACAGTTGCTTATTGAATGGTAAATGCACCTTCATCTGCCTGTCAATGAAATAGCCCAGAAAAATCAAGCCCGTGGATGTTCTCCCTTTCTTAGTTTGAGATGCTGTGTAAATAGTGGGAATGACACATTTTTGTAGCAGATGGAATGAAATGTCTCTTCACCTACAGATATCACAAGTCCATGAAATTACCAGAGCACTTTGGATTACTGTTATACTGTGATGTGTCCTAAATGATGAAAAAAAAAATGGATTTAGTCTCTCTTACATCTGTTGGACAGACAAATGTAAGGAATTTGGAGTAGCTAGGAAGGTGAGCTAATTGGATTTAAAAACCTCACCAAATACCTTGTGTTTTGCTTTACTAAACGAATAGCTACTCTAGTAGCAGTTAAAAGCTGTTTTTGCAGAATCAGGGATGCAAGCTTTTAAAGCTGTCTTTAGACAAGATCCGCCATTGCTCATTTTACAGAGAAAGACTAAATTTATAATTAAGACCTTTTAGAAACCTAAATCTCATCACATTTGTGTCCGTGTCATCCTCCCTTTCCTTGTTCCAGGCTAATCGGTCCCGTGACCTGGGAGCAACAGTATATTGTGTTGGTGTGAAAGACTTCAATGAGACCCAGGTAACTGAGACACTCGTCGTGTTTGCTGGGCTACTTGGCAACTTGTTGAGCACAAGCACACGCTCCTGAATCACTTTCTCAAGACCACACCAGTGGTCTTCCTCTCCTTCTCCTGGCTGACAGTCTACAGTGACTGCCTGGAGGGTCTTGGTCTGGATGTTGGGTTTAAACCCCTTTCTGTCTAAATGTCCATATGTGGAGAACTGTCCCTTTGTCTGCCACAATGACTCTTGCTAATAGTGGGGAAATGCAGGTTAAAAGACATAGGAAGAATAACCAGTCAGTCTGGCTTAAGCTGTAGGCAGGAGGAGGTTGTGGGGACTCTTTTTTTTTTCCCCTATAAAATGGAGGTATTGCCATGTAACACTTCAGTTTCAGTCCAGCTTTTCTTTCACGGAAAAATGATGCTGTAAAAAGCAAACAGTTTAATTAGTGACACTAATATCTTAGTGTTTTCCCATTTGATAGACTGACTTCTAAATTTATCTTATCAATGTTAGTATGTCCGTGAATTACATTTCGCACCAAGTGTAACAGTTGATATTCTGTTTTTCAACATGAGTGAAACGCTTGTACAGCCCCAAAGTGGAGCACTGAAATGCTTATTGAATCAAGCTTTTCCAGGTTTACAGCTTTCTAACAAAGCTTCAAACACTCATTCAAAAAGGGAGTCAAAACAAACTTGGTTTAGAACAATCTCCTTTGAATCAAAACGAGAGACTAGTGTAACCCACAGTAAGTCATAAAAAAACCAAGAAGGGAATAAAAATGGAAGAGACTAGATCTAAAGTAGCAGACCTCAAAGACAGCTGCTACTGGAAGTCATTTAGATGCTGAAGAAACTAACTGGAATGAGAGGACAGTGTCTGAAGTCCCAGAATGCACTGGGAGGACAACTATGAGTTGAGGAAACTGTAAACATCCCGGTGTACAGAAGCTACAGATCTGTAGGATCTTGCCAACAAGCAGCTTTACTGCCCTTCTTGGGGCAGGCAGGGGAATGTTGCCTGGATTATTTCTCTGGATGCAGCCCAGGAGGTTGGCAGTTTGGTGCTTTGCTTGAGAGATGGGAGTTCCGAGAGACACGAGCTGTAGAGGAGGAGCCAGTGGGGTTTAGGGAGGAATGTGTGGCTCGTCTGCTGCCTCCAGTTTGCAATGCTACAGGAAACGCCAAAGAGGCCTGCTGGGTTGGTGTTACCTCTGCCATGGGAGAGAATTACTATAACAAACGTTGGCCTTGCAGCAGTAAAACTTGATTCTGCTCCAGCAGATGCATGGAGAGCTCATTACTTCTGAACTGGGCTTGTATTTTTGCCTTAACCCTTAGCATGCTATTGACAAGTGAACCTGCACGTAGGTCTTTACAGGTGATGTCCTGGTCCCCCTTATCTTACTGCCAATGAATGGCCCTCTTCCTTGTCACGTAGGCTTCCAAATGCTCTTCTGTGCTCTTCTTTCCCCCACTCAGAAAATATCTCCTCTTATAGCTTCCTGCTGTCTTCTTGGCTCTCAAACAGTTGAGCCTAGGACAAACAGTCAAATCTCTGTCCTGACAGGAAAGGTGAATCGGACCTATATCTCCAGAGGGGTTATAATTTGCATTAGTCTTCTCTATTTGTGAAAATACTGAATTATTTTGCTTCCATCCCTGATTTAAATGATGTATATGCTGAAGTGTTTTGCTGCATTAGTGGCCTGTCAGGTTGATGCTATGGCCTATTTTGTTGGTGAGTTACTGTGTGGGGTGATTTACAGTCATGTGGGAGACAGTTTTTGCAATAAAGATCATTAGGCTCTGGGCACTGGTAGAAGTCACGTTCTGTCTTGTCTTCCAAGTGAAGGGAAGCCTTTTCTGACTCCCAGTATGCAGCTTTCTAAAATCAATGAGACTAAAGAAATAAATTTTCAATGACTGACAAACCCTAATGCACTAGAAATCCATACAGAGTACTTGGAATATTTGTGTTTGTTTTTTTTTACTTGCAAGTGGATGATTCTGGAGACGTCTTAATTTGCTGCCTGCTGGCTAATTTATCTCATTCTTTGCATTTCTGTTTTATTTACTTTTACCGCTCTGTCAGCTGGCTAGAATTGCCGACAGCAAAGATCATGTCTTTCCAGTGAACGATGGTTTTGAAGCCCTTCAGGGGATCATAGACTCTGTAAGTATTTTTAATCGTGTGTTTGCGTGTGTGCACTTTATTTTCTGTTAGCTTGGCAGCTGAAGCTTTAGTTTTGTGTTCACAAGGACCTGCTGACTGCTAATAAAACACTTAAGCCTTGTTCCAAAGAAACTGACCTTGTTTGTACTAATATTGCTACTTTAGAGTTTATCAACAGGTCACAATACAGGAAGCTTTGAACACAAACAATATCTTCTTCTGTCTCCCTCCTTGGTGGGAAGGAACTGACGGAATGGACTAGGTACATGGTGGTGGTTTGTAAAGTGGCTGCCACAGACCAGGACAGCAGAGGTGTGTTAGAGCACATCCTGTACAAAGGATTGGGGCACTCTTTGATCTCTGTCTTTCAGCTTGACTAGCGTCCTGTCTGTCCTGATGGATGTGCTGCACTGCTTGCCTGTTTAGAATGGGGAAGGAATCCTTCTGTGTGTGCCAAAATCCCCCAAACTCATCTTTCTACGTTGGGCCTCCTGACAAACGGGCTACTTCTGGTCCCCTCCAGACCTAGGTTTCCCTATTCAGATGGATCCGTTCCTGACGTTTCCTCTAAGGGCTGGGTGCAGCGGGTAAGAGCTGGCCTGTTCTGAGCAGCTGGGCCAAGAGCCAGCCGTTCAGCTGACTGAGGGAGAGGCACAGAGCAAATCCTTTGCCTTGGCTCGTGTATAAGCCATGCAAATGGCTCCGTGGTCTTTACTGGCAAATAAGGGTGCCTGATGAGCTCTCCCTATTTCTAGCTCTAAAACTCTGAATGGCCAAATATTGTCTCACCTTGGACCAATGCTTCCCTTCACTGGGCAGGAAAGGCAATATATGAGAGGATGTATGTGCCATTTTCATTATAAGTGTAAAATGTGCCAAGTGTTCACTAGGAAAAATATGTTTTCAGGTAGCTTTCAGTATTTTTCTGTTCCTTTTGCTCAGTCGTATCCTATTACTGTTCTAATTAGATTGCTTCCCATGGCTACAAAGAAGGATGTGAAATCCTTTTAAGGACACGTGTTTTGTTCATTTTGGTATAGGCTTTTTAGTTGATAAAACACAGATGAAATATACAGCTTGAAGCTGGGGAGGGCAGGTTCAGTGGGGGGCTCAGATTTCTGTGTTTACAGTGGTTACACACTGTGACCATGCAGTACCAAGCAAAACTGTTCCCGCAGCACAGGCTCAATTTTCCCTACTGCTCTCGCATGTAGATGGAATACAATCCCTGGCTTATTGGTTTTCCTGGCACTGTCCAAGTGTGGGGCTACTGCCTCAATTCTCTGGAACAATCAGGTGTTGCATGTCATTTAAGAAAGCAACAAAACAACAAAAACCCCTAGTTTGCTTCCCAGCCTTGCATTCCCTTTGCAGCTGTTTTTAATGAATTCCAGCAGCCGCTCTGACTCCCTTTCCAGCTACAGTTAACAGAATGGGAAGGCTTCAGCCTTCAGGAACCTGGTCGAGAACTGCTTCAGTCGCCTGGTGCAAGATTTACCAGCCCTGCAAAGGACGGTCACAAGGAAGCGTTGTAGTTGTAGAGCAATGAATTTGTGCCCTCATCACCTGCATTTGAGCAGAGTGATTGCAATAGGCTGGACAGGAATGAGATGCATAAAAGTGAGGGCAAGAAGGACATTAATCACTCTGTGGGGTAACAAGTCTGTAGATTCCTGTTCTAGGTGGAAAATAAGCTCCCTCCTCCTTTTCTTGCAAAGCACCTCTGTCTTAGAGCAAACGAACAAAGCATTTGTGTTCACATGAAAGCATTTGAATGTTGAAATGTTGAGATTTGGAAGCTTCTTTCAATTCTCGTGCAAGAGTTGGTATAGCAAGGACACTCAGCCATGTGTGGAGGGGATTGGTTAGACTCTAGCTGCTGGTTGATGTAACAGAGGAAGGAAGAGAAAATGATGAGCCTGTGGGAGATTAGTGCTTGAAATCACTCTAAAGATGTGAAGCCCTGGGTTTGTTACAGTCTGCAGTGATTTGGTGTGAGCTGCCCTGTATTGCTGCTGAGGAGGTCTGACTCTTCCCTCCTCCCCTTGTCCTGATGAGGAGCAGATCTTTTTTGACCCTCTGTGTGCAGAGAGATGATGGACTTAGAAGTCCCTCTGGAACTAGAAAGAGGGTGGGAGCTGGGAGTGGTGGAGCTTGAGGTTGGCCTCCACTGGGCTCCTACATCTGCCCTTCAGGGTGGTGGGTCTGCAGATGTTTCAGTACACCTGCCCTTCCTTTTCTATGGGAGCCAGCAAGTTTTTAAGTTAGCAGCTGCAGGGAGCTCTGCTCGGTGCTTTCCCAGGAGGACTGTCCCCCACTAAGCACCACCAAGGTATTCAGGCTGTGTCCTGGAGTATTCAGTGCACTGTAGGTTTCGGTCATTTCTCTCCTGAGAGTTCCAATGTTACCTTTTTTATTAAGCAAACCACTTGCTTCTTCTCCCTTAGTGAAAGAGCCACTGCTAAAACTTCAGCTTCCCCCATGTTTAATAGGGATTTTGAGTTTGTTCGGAGGGAGGAATCTGGTAGAGGGACAGACATCTGATTGCTATAAGCTGGGAAACAAATGAAAGGAACTGAAGTAATTTATTAAATTTTTCTTTTCTGTGAAAAATTTCTGCAGATCATAACCTGTCAATTTAAAGCAAATGGAGGAAGTCTTAGAAGGAAAACCTGAAACTCAATTTCATCTGCTGCTCAGTATGTCTTTGGTACGAATGCTGGAGGCCATGGAATGTGAAGCAACATGAAAGTCAGGATAGGATCCTGTCACTGCTTTGCTTTGAGCCTTCAACAGAAACTGACTGAAAGAGCAGTCGCTTGGAAGAAGAATGCTCCCTGGTCCTTGCCATGTGTTAAAGAGCAGCTCTAGCTCAGAGCTTATCTCAAATAGAGATGTAATCGCAAGTCCCTTAGAAAGCACTCTCTAAGTGAGCTGCAGGAACCCTCGTGAAGCAGTTGTGATGTATAAGAAATGTGTATATGAGCTAGTTTGTGGAACTGTCTCCTATCCGTATAAATTGTGCAAATCATTCATCCTTTTAAGTTTAATTTCCTGTGAACTCCTTTCAGATCCTCTTGCAGCGGTGACCACCTGCCCTTGGTATTTTCCGGGTCTCACCTCAGGTCTTAGAATTGATATGGCAGTTCAGCGCACTCCTTCCCCTCAGGAAATTTTAGCTTGGAAATGTACTGTCTCTGAATACTTCTGTTACACAAACTGCAGTGCTGGGTATGTGCAGAGTCGTAACTTGTCTAAGAACTTGATGTGAGCATCTGGTAGAGGAAGTATGAGAAATGTGGTGATGCTTTTACACACTCATCCTGGGCTCACTGAGCAGACTCCACCTGCAAACAGATAAGCTGTATGTTCCCTGTATGTGTACGCTGCCCAGGGTGTCTCAACTTCTGCAGCCTGTAAGGAAGGATGGGATCTCCAGAGGGCAATTCAGAGCAGGAGCTTCACTTCAATATTCTGAATCTGTCGTCTGTCGGACCCAGGGTTCCTACAGAGGCCAAGAGAAAGTCAGCAGCTCAAGCCTCCTGGCTGGGGTAGCTCACTTACCTTCGAAATAGGGGATATGAACCTCCAGTCTCAACTGCATAGTGCTTCTTGTTACTTTAGTAATGTATGATCATGCTTTCTACTTCTTTCGTCCCCCAAATGCATCTTTAAAAAGGACTTAAATATATTTATTTTACTTAGGTCATGCAGATATTATTGGGCAGGAAACACTTCATAAATAAATTACTGTTTTGTAACTGGCAACAGACTGTTATTTAGCAGAGCTTGATAATGAGTACCTAGCCTCAGGCTGGAGGTCATTTGCACCGACACTGATGAGGCAGTAACCTTCTATTAAACTTCAGCAGCCTGGTTGCTAATTAGAATTCCCAAATTTGGTGAAAAAAAAAATTATAAAATTTATATGCAGCTGCTGTGGTGAAATAATCTGTCTGCGTGGCTGTGGACCAGAATACCAAATGAAAGCTTCCAGCAGCGGCAGAATTTCACTCCCCTTCTTCCCTTTGTTTCTAACAGGGCCCAGGTGACCTGCAGGGCTGCTCCTGGCCTTTAATGCGTTGCTCGGCAGGAATTAAATTAGTCACAGGTAGTGCTAAATTCAGTTCTGTCCTGATAGAGATAAGTGACAAATAAAGCCATGCTTCCACAAGGCTATGTTGCATTTTTTATTTGACATGTCAACAAATATTAACTAGAGATGCTCCCAGGAGCCTGCGTGAAGCTGGAGCATAATTGGAGCCCCGTAGAGTACAACAGGAGACTGATTTGGGAATCTGAGCTTGGTCATTAAGTGTGTGCAGCTAAAGACAATGGGATGCTTCCTCACTGAGAGCGAGCACGTGCTTCAAATCCTTTTCTGCATGGCTGCCAAGGCAAGCTGCCTCCAGGCCTGCAGTTAGTTACCGAGTTAACCAGAACTGTTGTAATTCTCCCTCTGAAAATGAGGATGTGGAGTCAGTTCTCCCGTGTGTGCTCTCGGAGCTGTTTATGGGTGCTCAGCTGGGACATTGCATCACCACTTCTGCATGTTATTTTGCTTTCCTGGGGAGCCAGCCCGCAGTGAGTGAAGTGCACCTACAGCCCACACCAGGCTGTGCAGTCCTTGGGAGAGGAAAGAAACAGAAGATTTGATGAAATCTTTTCCAATTAATACATTGAAGCGCTTTTTGAATTTACTTTTATGACGAGGAAGAGACATAAAGGAATTTTTTTGCAATGGTTACTGCTGCCTGGTTTTCACTTTAAGTTAGGGTGGGTGCTTGGAGCATTGGAAACTTCTTATTCTAAATCAAAACAAATATTGCAGTTGGCACTGTAAAAAGCCATTAAGGCCAGCTTTTTATAGCCACGTAAATGGATTGGATTGGATTGGACTGGAAGGGAGCTCTGCATCATCTAATTGAGACACCTGCTATCCCGTCCCCCTATGCCAGTTGGTTTACAGCATGAATGTTTGCAAAAGGCTGAATATAAGTCATGAATTTCAACCTTAATCATGTGAGGTTTTACCTGATTTTTTTTTAAGTGAAAGTATTGATTGTATTTTTTATACATTTGTTCTCCTGTTCATTTGCCTACTTCTCTTTCACATCGTTGCTGCGATGCAATGAGAAGAAGAAGTATATATTGTAATGTTTGGGGATGCAGAGGGCGAGGGGAGAAGAATCTAAGAAATTTGGGAATTTTTAAAAATGTGAAAAGATTCTGTTCTTAAGGGAGACATTTTTCAGTGGAGAGGAAAAACACTTGGAAAAGCGGCAGGTCTTAGTTGTGCTCATTAGCCCCGGCACTCACTTTGTAGGAAAAATGCTGTATCTTCAGAGAAGTAGAACCTGGAATGAGAAAGGGGCAGGTAGTAGAGAGTGCCCAGGGGATGGATGGATGGATGGATGGATGGATGGATGGATGAATGGATTGTTACAGATGGATACTTTGGAAGAGTGTTCTTACAGTCCTCTTTACTTTTTGTGTATTTTCCTTATTATCCTTTTCAAATTCTTCTAGTGCTTTTGAGTTCAGTTTTCAACTTGTTGACTTTCTCTTTCTTTCCTCTTGACAGTTCCTGTAAAACTTTGTTCCTGCAAATCTCCTTTCTCCTCACTTGTCAGGCTGCCAGCAGCTCAGACGGTCCTGGTTCCTTCAGCCCCTTGGTACTCTTTCAGTCTCTACCAGCCCTGCTTCTGAGTAACTCAAACTTTTATTTAAAAGCCTTAAAACAATAAATCATGGCTCTATCAGTACCTGTAGCAATTGGGTATTTGAGGCAGAGCACCATGATTGTGGAGAAAAAGTAGATTATCTTTTTCTTACAAAATGTATTGTATTGGTTGCTGTCCTTGCAGATGTTTCAATTTAAAGTTGGGAAAATAATTTTCATGTTGGATTTGAGTCATGATGCTTGGCTGACATTTACTTGCCTCTTGGAGCTGACCTAAATTTTGCTCAGTATTACCTCGTCTGGGGGCTGCTCAGCCCCGTGCTGAACACCCACAGCTCTCGGTCGCTGCTTCCGTTCTCACAGGGGCTCACGGACCCTGTCACAGCTTTGCTGACTGTGTGCAGGGAAGAATTTGACTTGGTCTTTGGAGCAGGGCAAAGGCTGCTGCAGGCGAATAACGGCTTGAGCAATTTTAGCACCGAATGGGAATAAGCAGTATCCAACTCTAGCATGCTCCTCGTGGCTGGCGAGCAGTCTGCCAAGCCTGATGCTGAAGTATTTGTGTAAATCCCTGTCTACATGTAAGTGGTTAAAGGTGGTGCCAACCCTTATGAAGACATACTGCTTAATTTGTTTGGTTTAAGTAAAGAACAATTGTTCCTACATCTTGATTTGAAATCACAGTGCACCATTGGGGATGCACTCTGGTATGATCTCATAGAACAGATTAAAAACTGAAGAAGTTTGAACCCCTGTGCTGAGGCTCGAGAAGCCACTATGTAGATATTCCTAGGCTGTTTTCATGCAAAGGCAAACAGTGTAGCTTAAACTTGTGATGTTTTACTTGGAGTTTTGGGCTCCAGAAGCATTTTGGGGAGGGAGATAGGACTCCAAAGGGAGGGCAGTGACATTGCCTTGCTAACCCTTCAGAGCGCAGCTCAGTTGTTAGGGACCAGAGTCTGCACAATAACCTGTACTGCAGCTGAAGGCTGAGATCCTGGGGAGCAGCAGCATCCGTTGCCTTCCTCCATAGCAACAGCTCGCTGAGGAAGAGCAGTGACACCTGCCTGGTTGGCTTCAAGTGAAAAGCGAAGACGGCGTAATTGTGACATGAATGCAATGTTGAGTTAAGCATTTATGTGAGAACAAGTGTGCTCTAACGCTTTCAGATTTGTGTTTCTATAGAAACGAAGCTGAGATACTTCATGACATCTTTTCTGTCTTTTAGATCTTGAAGAAATCCTGTATAGAAATTCTGGCGGCAGAGCCTTCCAGTATATGTGCAGGGGGTAAGTATAAATTGAGGCCCAAGTTGTTCTTGTTACCTAAAATACATCTTTCTTTCCATCTCTAATTGCTGGAGAGTGCAAAAGGAACCTTTGGTGAATTTCTTTTTCATCTTACAGTACCTTGCACACTTCCCATTTCTGCCTAATGACGTCAAATGGGATTTTCTTACAGAAAAGGCTTGAATTTGACAGTTTTGCCTACCTGTTTTTCAATCAAAGCAGTCTGCCTTAGTCAGACTCTGCCAAGCTTGAAGTAGATATGCTGCAAAATTACAAACCAAATCAGAAGATAAGACTTTGTGATTAGGTTTAGAGTTTTGCAATTTCATCATCTCAGAGGATTATCCAGGGAAGTGCTTCTTGAGAAACTAGCAAGAAAGTCAAATGAGCACACTTTGATCTAAAGGCTTCTAATATTCTTTGAATATTTCTTAGGTGTTTAGGGTTGATACAGTGAATGAGGACTAGAAATTAAACATATTCAGCTGATTTGTGTGAATCGTACTGCCCCACTTTGTGTGCTTGTTCTAATAGGATCGTGCTTTGTGCACTGTGGCTTTAAAGTCCTGGCAAGCACTTTTGCATTCGGCAGAACCCAGCCTTTTTCAATGAAAGCTTGAGAACCATTTTAACCTCTTCCATCGGCTTCCTGAATTCTTCACATTGTATGAAGTGTTTCCTGTTCGTTGAATGTGTGGCAGCTCAGTAAGTAGAGAGGCTGGGAGCAGAGCTGAGCTTTATATAGAAGGGTGAGTCCCTGACAAGTTCTGTGTCTTCCTTTTTCTTAATTGGTAGTCCAAATAAGAAAGCCAGTTGTCATTACTTCCAAAGCAGATGCTTTAATCACCCTTCCTGCATCCCCTGTTCCTGACACAACTGCCTGGATACCTAAACATACAGAGACAGTCATATTTTCCCAGCAGATGCAAGACACCGGGCTAAATGCCCAGGAAGTGCCAGGCATCAGTTTTGCATCATCCCATGTGTGCCTCTACAGCAGTTTTGAAGCCAGGATGGCATAATTGACATGAATTGTACTACTTACTGATCTATTTCTCATTGGGGCTGGCCATTTAAATAGTTCGTGTGTTAAAAAAGGGTTCTAAAACATGGCTCTGTTACCTTAGCATGTTAGATGATTGTTGTCATGGCAATCTCTGATACAGCGCAGTGATGTTCCACAGATGCTTGGGAAAGGAAATGAAATTATGTGAACATTCAGACCCACTTCACACACTTACAGATTTTTATATTTTTAAAATATATTTACATACTTCTACAAGGGATAAACAATTATGCTTCTGTAGTGTTGTAAGCCAGAAGATTATTTATAGCCACCATTTATAACCATCTTTAGCACACTTTCTAATATGCTTGTCAGTTGCTTGTACATCTTATCCCCCCATTCATTGTGTCTTACAGAGACTGTAGGGGTGATGTACAGCTGTATCCAGGAGAGCCAGCTGACAGGAAACCTAGAGGGGTTTTATAGAAACCCTTCACATTGGAATGTGGCCAATGTTTCACAAGAGGACCAATATTAACCTTGAAAAATGCCAACAGTTATTTAGATGCTCAATCCAAGGCCTCATCTCCAAGTTTGGACAAATACTCTATTGCTCTTGAACTGTACCTAATTTAATCACCTAGGACTTTGAGACTAATGAAAGTGCCATTGAATCTGAAAGTTCTGTGCATTAGTGTCTTCTGAAATAAATTTTTGCAGGTGGAGCTCTGATACCTCCTGTTTTCTTGTTTCTGGGCACATCCTTGGAGAGTGGTGGCAGGTTTTCCTTTTTCTTTTGGGTGTTTTTTTGAGGGTTTTTTTCAGTTTTAGTTTGGAAGGAGAGAACATGAGAGCTTTGTGTTACCTGAGGCCACCCTCACACTGCAGGCTGGTCCCAAACACTTGAGTAATGAATTTCAGCAGCAACATCATTCTGAAATGCCAGTTTCTTGGTGATTTGGTTTTGCATCAGCACAGACATGCAGGGTCCATACTGTATCTGTTCATTTCAGTCTCAAGCAGAGGCAGGATCCCCATGGTTAATCTGACATCATTGAGATGCTGGTTTTTTACTGTGAACTCTCATTCCCCAGTTGAGACTTCTGTGATTTCTCTTAAGTATTCATCAGCCCCCGCACTCCAGAACAGAGCTCTTCTCCCCCGTTCTTCCCAAATGCTCTTGGACAACACATAATGGGCCTGTGAGGCAGCTTCCCTGGCTAGATGTGGTGGGATGATTTGCAACTTGGCTGTAAATGAGTGGGACCTGGAAGAGAGCCCAGATTCCAGAGCAAATCTGCTTTTTTTGACAAGTACAGTGTAAGAGTCCTTAAGGGAGATGAAAAAAGATGGGGACTGTAAAATGCAAGGGGAAAATTTTGAATCTGCAAAAACTAGGTTCCTTGTTGCTCCTGGGAATTCTAAAACCAGGGTGGTGTTTCTGGTGCACTGTGATTACTCCTGCATTGGCTTGGATGGCGAAACATTTTGTGTTCAAACCACATTCAACAGAGAAACATTGGTGGGGGTTATGTGAGTGCCTCTCCTGGATAGTAACAGGAATTGGGAGGGCTATTCCCTTCCCCATGAGAAACTGCAGAGTTTGAGTCCCTCTCTCTGCTGCCAGAACTTGTACGGGACTATGGCTCTGTTTCAAACTCTGAAAGTCTGAAAATGGTGCTTTCCTTGCAAGGCACTCTTAACACTGATGGCTGCAGGAAGTTTGTAAACCTTTCCCAGTACTAGGTTCAAGCAGTTGGAATAACAAAGGACAGTAGAGAGTGGTCCAAAAGACTTGTGAGGATATGATCTTATTGCTCAGCTCTGCTCATTCCAAAAAGTTCCGCTCAGTTCAGCGCTCAGGGATGGGTGACTGTCCTTGATGCTTTGTGCTTGCGCCACAGCTTGCAGTGACCTTGTAGAGTTGATCTGGAAGAGCAGCAAAGAGGAAGACTTGGGGAAATGCCGGCCGACTGGGATCATAGCCCATGTCCAGAGACTGGAAAGCCCATCGGTTGATGAAACCCCCTGTCATTGTATGGAAAGGATCCCAGTCAAGAACTCACAGCCATTGTACGGGCAAACAGAGCAGGGTGTGACAAAACTCATGGCAGCAGGTACAATTTTGCAGTTATATAGGAAAGCAGCACTTGAACTTCAACAGATTATCTGTCACTGGAAGACGTTTTTCTTCCCATGTGAAAGATACTTTTGGTTTTCTTCACCCAAAGCTTTCTGCCATGTCAAGTGGCAACATGAGGAGCGGAAGGCTCAGTGTCTCTGAAGCTCCATGTTTTCACTGCAGGTCAGCAAAAATGTTTCTGTTGTGTATAATTTCCCATTTCTAAAAACTCACATTGAAATTGGGTAGGGAGAGAGTGGAATTCCAGTTTTTAACAATTTTTAAACTTAACAATTGTCAAGCTGCAAATTTTAGCTCAAGAGATCAAGTGAAAAGTTTCAACATATGTGGCTTGTCTAAATGGCCATTCTCGGCCTTGCTGTGTGTCACTAATCCTCCGTCTCTCTGCTGCAGAGTCGTTTCAGGTTGTGGTGAGAGGCAATGGATTTCGTCACGCCCGCAATGTGGACAGAGTGCTCTGCAGTTTCAGGATCAACGACACGGTTACTCTCAGTAAGCTGGTTTGATTTATTATTTTTTTTTTAGTCTACAGGGGCAGGCATTTGCTTGCAAAACATTTTGGATCTTTAAGTATGTTGACTGTGAAGGTAATAATTATGGGATGAGGAGCTATTCAACTTGCAGAATGGAGAAGAGATTTATCTTTTTAGAGGAAAATTGCTGGTGGTACTGTACACTGCAACTCTGACAGCAAGTATGGGACTAGATAAGCTTGAGTAATGGAGGGGACAAAATATAGAAGAGAGGAAACTTGCCTGTAAAGAGAATCTATAGGTCTGTCTGTCTGGGTTAAGTGTGTAGTGAGATCAGGCACTTCTCTCCTCACCTGGATCCTGTGGCACTCAGCAGAGCCCATCATGTAGCTTAAACACACTTGTTGGAAGCTGCACTGGAGCAGTGGCCAAAGCACCGCTGTGCTTCTGTGGATGCAGCTTGGAAAGATGTTTCCTCTGCAGAGTTCACCAAACAGAGAACTGAAGTAAGAGAAGCAAATTAGACCCTGAGTGTCTGGTCTTTTTGTGAAGTATGCTGAGAGCCATCTAGCTGGAAGAACTAATGATCCTATTGTTCTCCTCTGGCATGTCTGCAAACCCACAGGGGAAAACAGATAGCATAACTCATAGCTAATACCACCAGTGACAGCAGAATTCATCTTTTCTAACACGGAATCTATTCAGAAGCTGCCTGATCATTTTGGAGGCAGTCTTGACCCTTTTGAGTATAAAATAAATGCATGAATTAGTTTCTTACATGTGGAAATCTAATGGCTCAATGTTGCACTTGCTCGTGCTTTGGGCATCTGTGTAATTTACTCTTTGGAGCCGGGGAACAGCTATTGGCCCTGTGGGGGGTGTCACTGGGCACTGGGGGGAGGTACAGGACAGTGAGTGTGTGTAATTTGTCCTGAATGGCTTTTGTACTGTTACACGGGTGTTCTCTGGTGTAGGCAGGTGTGGGAATTGCCAGCTCTTGTGTCACTGAGCAGAAGGCTTGGCTGGCTGTGGTTCACGGTTGCTTAATGCAGATATGAGCAGAAGCTGGAGGACTAAGTGTCCAGGGAGGAGCAGGTGGCGTTGGAGGGGGCAGTAGGGAAGGAGGGAGATCTGAGTAAAAGCACTGAGAGGGAGGGGATATGGTGAATTAAGTGCTTTGGAGGCACCTCCCTGCAACCCAGAGACAAGCGCTGGAGATGTGTGAACAAGTGAGAGGTGGCTTTTGAAAAAGAACAGCAGAGGTAGCCACAGATTCATGCTTTTCCTTTTAGGCTGCATAAAATTGGACCCAAACCTGACATGGCCAGAACTCCTTAAGTCTGGATCATGGCTGCATTTAGGTGTTGAACTATGCTTGGTTTCTCCCCAGAGTTCAGATCCAAAGTTTTGTTTGGATCTTCTGTGTTAGAAAGTCTCCTCTAGTCCTCCAGAGCTGGGCAGGAAACCTTCCCTTCTCTCTCCACCTGGAAGGTTCCAATGGAAATGAAATTGCTGTTCAAATATTTATAAGTTTTCTTTTCATCAAAAGTCTGAAGCTATGTGGTGCAAACCCAAAAGCCTTTGGGTTTGGTTGCTGGAAGCTGACAGTTTGCAGCATTCTTAGTTTGCATGTCTGTGGTCTTATTTCAATTAAAATGTGAATATCTCATATAAAGCATATCATTTGGGTGAAAATTTCCACTTTGTGGAGAAAGCTACATTCAGTTCAAGAGAAATATCAGTGGAGGATTTTTCAAGAAGTTGTACTTCAAGCTAAGAAATGTAGGGCCGTGTATAATGGAAGCTGTAGGAGTAATAAGACCACCTCTCAGCATGACAGAAGCCCCTAAAGTTGCAAGATTTAGCAGTGCCCTCATCACCCTGCTGTAGCTTGGCCTTGCTTTAAGGCCTGAATGTCCCTCAGGCCAGATACCCCTTTGAGAGACTCATGCTGTCCATGATCTCCAAAGCAAGACTGATTGGGTCAATGTGTCATTTCAGTTTTAGGACCCAGAGGCCAGATTTGCAGCCTGTGTGGGAGGGGATCAGAGCTACGGTTGGTCCTTTGTTAGTGGAAGGACATCGTTACTTTATTTCTACGAATTGCTTTCCATTCCTTCTATAAATTGCTTGCAAGAGTTGCAGCACAAATGTCTTTGAGTGGGAGCTCTGAAGGCCTGAAAAATGTGGATGTTGGGCTTAATTTGATCTTTTTATTAGGAGCTTTAAAATAGATCTGTATTTTGAAGAGAAAAAGCATTGGAAGCTGTATGTGAAATGAGCAAACGCTGCTACGCCTGGTTTGCAGGTGGGGGAACTGGAGTCACGGTGCTGAAGGGATCTGCTCCAGGCGAGCTGATGGCAGGCAAGTCACTGTGATGGCCTGACACCCAGCCCAGTGCTGCTCCTCCCGGTTCATAGGGCCTCTTCAGAAGCCTGAGATTTGGTGCAGGTCTCCTTTCTTGAGTGCTTGTTCTTCATTCATTTCTGCCTCCGTATCTGTCCAACAATGGTCCTTCTTGAGGCCCCCTTTGCATTGTGAGTCCAGGACAGGAGCAGTGTCCTGCTTTGAGTGACACAGGACCAACTTCTCTTTCAGTAATTTTACTTTTCAGTAAAATTCCCCTAATGCTTGGGGAAAATGCACTTTTAGAAGACTCTAGTGTCTGAATTTGTGAAAATATTTACTTTATAGCCAGTTGTGGTAGGTGGATTTCAAGGTCTCAGTGTTTTTCAGCTCGCCAGGTGCAGGGCTGGGGAGGAGCGAACACTTGACCCAAGCTGCCAACAGGATTATTTCATAGCGTGAACATGACATTCAGTAAAAGTTAGAAAGTTTGCTGAGGAGTTCTCTGTCTCCCGTGATGGCTGCAGTCCTGAGAACTTCTCGTGCCGGTGCCAGAGCCCTGAGCCCTTCCCTTCCTCCTGAAGCTGCAGCGCTCACAGGGTCTCACACGGGCTGTCCCTGCGGGGAGGGACCAGCTTCCTGCTGGTAGAAATGCCTGCATATAATCCTTGTATATTTTGGATTGATATTGGGATTGATATTGGTTCTTTAGTGTTACTAATGTTAACTACCTAGTCTTATTCTATTAAATCTGGTTTTATATTTCTGCCCTTGGGTTTCCTTGTTTTCTCCTGATTCCCCTTCCCAAGCGGGGAGGGGTGATTGGGTGAGAGAATAATTGTCTGAATGACAATAAATTGTGGGTTCCTCAAACCATAACAAGTAGCTACTGTTCCTGCCAGCTGTGGGAGGCAGGGAAGTGATATTAAAGACTCCTATGTAAAGTCTTTTCAGCACTTGATTTGCTGTTCCACTTTTTCCTCCAGAGAAGACTACTTGCCCCCTTCTTGTCATTAGCTTGAAAGTTACCTGAGGCTGTGACCTGCTCTTCATCCCATTGCTCCTCAGCTCAGCTTCCTCCCAGCTGGCTGGCTCTGGAGCAAGGTGTTTGTTCCTGGAAGCATCCTAAAGTCTTCACAGAGCTAAGAATGTCATCCCTCAGCCTTCCACTGTTCAGTGTGTCCTGTCTGTGGGGACACAAAACCATCCAGTGCTGCCAGTGGAAGTGATTGCGCCGTGACCTGGTGTTGGGAGGGAAGAGGAAGACTCCTTCTTCTCTTTTGTGTGCTGACTGCTTGTCCAGCTGAGTAATTTATTATGGCTTCTGTCATCATCATTTTGGAGTAGCTTTTAGGAAAAAGCAGCTTATCTTAGTGCAACCCATGGGCTTTTTTTGTTTGAAGCTGTCTTCCTATGTCCATAAAATGACTGAGAAAAATGAGGATAAGGGTCAAATATGTTCCCCACCTTCTGACCTGATGCATTCCTTGTGTCCTGAATCGATGCATAGGTGAAAAGTGAGCTCATTTTCCTTGGCACTGCACCAAGATTTCTCAGCTCATTTTGCACAGCAGTGGATTTTTTGATGCAGTGACCTGGAAGCAAGAGGCCACAAACTCAGTGTCCGAGTTCAAACCGTTCCCTGACTGAGAGAACTCAACGGTTGCTCATTGATGTTCTCAACCCTGTGTCTCTCCTGGTGGGAACTGGCACAGCTCTGTTAAGTTTAATTTGCTCTATGTGAGAATGTATCTTGGTGTTTCACTTTGCCTGCTGCTCCAGCCCATGCTCTCAGTGTCGCACTGTGTTGTGGCACTGAGCTGCAACCAGCTTCATGTAAGAGTTAACCCAATGAGAGTTTTATGGAAACCTTATGGAGATTGGATAGCTCAGCTGTTTTTGTTTGCTTGAAACCTCTCAGTCTCTGATTGTATCAGAGAGGGAGGTATTTTTAAAGATAACATTAAGCCAACAGTTCCTGAAACCTTAAATTATCCCAGATGAGATGTAGACCAGCATAGCTAAGACTTGCTGAGGTTATGGGCATGAGCTAATGGATTTTTGTTGGGATTATTGGCAGAGAAAAGTGGCAGGTGAAGAGAGCATCAGCTCATAATGTTCATAGCTATGGGATAAAAAAAAAAAAAAAAGGAACATCTGTAGAAACCATGAAGAATATTTGGCTGAGCAGAACTGTAATCAGATGCATGTTCAACAGCAGGGTGTCTTCTGCCAGCAACAGGACCTGGGAGAGTTGGTTTCAGACTGCACAGAGTTAAAAGTAATTATCCAGCGCGGTGACTTATGGCTGCTTTGTGGTGCTAAAATGTCTTTGTCTGCCCAGATTGTGCAGGATCCAGCAAAGATAGTTCTGGGCACAGAGGCACGCTCTGTCCCAGGAGATTTAAAACTGAAGAGAGAGATGAAAGATCGGTGAGGAAACGGCATGCCCCACAGCAGAGGTGGGGCTAGATCTTTTGCATTCTCGTGAATGCTCTGGATGCTTGGCCAAAACTGATCCTTTGCACAAACTAGCCTGATTTATTTTTTTTTTCAGCACCAAGTATCAGAAGTGAGGGAAAATGAAGCAAAGACAGTGGGAGCCGGGATTTGCCAGGTGTCAGGGGAGAGTGTGCAGTATAGGGAACTGTATCCCAAAACTGCCCAACAAATGCCTTCTAAAAATTGTATTCTGTTTTTAAAGCCAAGCAGGTTTCTCCATTTTCCCCATCTTTCCTTTTTCCTGGCAGTGAGGTACTACTTTTGTGGTATTTTCTTTACTTTCTCACAGCCTGGTGAGTCTTAGCACAGGACCATTTTACTTTGCACTTTGACTCTCTAATCCCGATTTTTCCCACTTGATCCTGTCACTTTAACCCTCCACTGCATCTTTTCCTTTCATTTTCTTATAGTAGCTTTTCCCTCTTTCCACTGTGGTGCTAGAGAATGTCCATCACAAACTCCATCAGGTGTTTTTGAGTGTGACCTTTATGAAGGACACAACGAATGTCTCTCGTTATTCCTGGGTGAAAACATACACCGAGGTGAGCTTGGCACCCTGTTTCGAGGGATGGCACAAGTCATTGCTTGACAAAGAATCTGAGAACAGGAGAAACGATCACACTTCCCTCAAATGCTCTCCAAGCCTCCAGGAAATTGCAGTGTAGGAACTTTTAAAACAGGATTCCTGTGCGTTTACCTCCAGCAGACTTCTCTGCAGCTGCCCCGGCCAAGTGAGAGGAGCAAGCACGGAGCAGTCAGGAAAACCCAGGCTGAGTGAGGAGGAGACTCTCTACGCAACACGGAGTGCTTCAAGCAGCATAAGCTGCCAGGGGACCAGGATGGTGTCTCGCTGGGACATCCGTGTACCTGTGCAAATGAGCCCGGTGGTGCCTGGGGGGCAGCGCTGGGACTGGAGCCGCTGCGGTGCTGGAGGAGGACTCCTGCCTGGCCTCGAACCCTGCGGCACCGCAGCGTGTGCTGCTCTCCGAGCTGCCACTTGGGAGCATGAGCAAATGAGTAGCGTGGTGCTTTGCCAAGTGCTATTAGTAGTCTCGAAGCTATGTGTGCTTGCTGAACAAAACTGTGTGCACAGCAGATGAACCCATCAGAGAAAAAGCGATTCCTTCCAGATCCCTTCTCTCCATCTAGAGATTGTTATGAATGTGAGCTCATTGTTCTGTGCTTATCTGTCTCTTTCCCCATCCCCTAACTCTCCTCCGAATGACTTTGGCATTCAAAGCTCATGTGTCCCTACACAAAGCAGAGCAATTACAGCATGATCTCAATGTGGTTTTCATTACAGCATTAACAAAACATTTTTTTATTTATGGGTCTTTCTTGTTGGCAGTTTCTCTAGCTCAGAGAGTGTTCCAGTGTCTTTTCACATTCCCATCTCCCCACAAAATGGGTTTGAAATAAAAACTTTGCTTGCAGAGTTGTCACAAGGAGTGGCATAAGAGGAGGAGTCAGCCAGGATGAACAGAGATTGTGCTTTGGTGGGCGGAGCAGAGAACTGTGGAGGTATTTTGTCTCCTCTGAGGTGCCGAAGGGACAATGGAAGGGCTCAGGCTACCCATCTTCATGGGCTGGGGTAGAGGAAAGCAGTCACCGGAGCAAAGATGTTCCTGAGGGAGTCTCATGCGAGCGCAGCCAGGGTCCCACCCCCGTCCGGCTGTTCTGGGCTGATGGTCTGGAGTCTTCTCTCTGATAGGAACAGAAGGCTGGGTCAGAGCATTTTCTGAGATGTACTCTAGTTGAACGCAAATCATAAACACAGGGATAGCAGAAGGACGTTGTCAGGCTGTGATATGTGGGAACCTTGGAAAACAGCTTTTGCCGCCTTCTCTGGACTAAAATATTGCTGATATTGTGAGTCCAACAATCAGCACTTGCGATATTGCAGAGGCAATTTGAAAACGTGCTTTCTTAAACCCTTCTGTAAGGGCTCTTTGCAGTCAGTTTCCAGCATGCCAGTCGCTTTTTGGATGAACTGTTAACCAAAGAAAAAGCTGCTAATTTTAGCTTGGTTATATGGCTAAAAGAAAGTACTATGATCTGTCTTGGTCACCTTTTGGGGGGTTTCTGTCCCTCTCTTTTATTGAGGTTTGCTCCTCCGTGTTAAAACATTGTGCATATATTGAGGCTTTTATTATTATGGTTGGGAAGTACTCCAAGTCCTGGCTTGCCAAGAGGTTACACCCTGCTAATGGCAAAAGAAACTATTCACTGTTGCTGGGAATAATAGATTTTACAGGCTACAGATAGTTGTTAAAAGGTGTAGGAATGCTGGGTAGTGAATTGCAGGCACTTGAGCAGTAGAAAGTACCTTGTTGAAAGGACATCCACAGAAAACAGATGTATTCTTGTGAGATGTTTGACCCTTCTCCATTTCTGCACTCTGCTCTGAGCGGGTTATGTTTCAGGACTGATTAGTTTTAGTTGCCCGCGGCTGCAGTGTCCTGTGGGGGGTTTATACGGTGAGAACTTTCTTTTGCTCGGTTAGAGGCGCGTGGGTAAAGAGCAAATTGTGCCCATTACTGGGGGCCATGACCTCAAGGGTGAGGCACTGCAATGTTTCCTGACGATTCCAAGCCCTGCCGTGGGCTGGGGTGGGATGTGACCGAGGCCGGGGCATCCCTTCTGTAACGCTGGGACAGGAGGCAGAGTGGTTTCTCCCCAGTTGCACACAGCGAGCGGCCGAGCCGGGAACTGGAGTCACTGCCTGGGCAGCAAAGGCAGCGACAGGGAGTCGAGCGCTCCCTCCCCTCCTTCCATGGCCCTACCACTAGTATTGTCAGCTGAGAGGAGGCCAAACCACAAAATTCAGAATTTGGCATGAGATCTAGAGTTTGGGAGCGTTCGGGCCCGTCTCTTGCTGCACAGGAATACAGTGAGCTTTTTCTAGCAGATGAGAAGAGCGGCGTTCTTGCAAATGCATCCTGCAGATACAGATGCAACAGCAGATGAGGAGTGTTGTTTTGTTTGGTTTCCCTATGTAAGTTTTCCAGGAAGGAGTCAGATGGCCAGAGTTATGCAAACCAAATGGATCTTCTTTTGTTTAGAGCAAAGGAAAATAGTCACTCATTTTTGTGGTGAAACACAAGCATTCTCCAAACAAAATAATCTCTCCCTGTAGCCAGCCTGGCCAGCCATGAGTTCCCTCTTGGGACTCTGAGTCTGATAAACTTTCACGAGAGGCATAGGCTTTAGTGCAAGTTAGGAGTGGGAAGGGAGAGAAAGAGAAACAAAAAGCTAATGAGATCTAAGTAAAAGGCCTTGCAAAATTAAGCCGGCTTTTCAGTGAATGCTGGCACAGGGGATTCTTTGGCCTGTGCTGCCAGTGTTAGCAAAGGAGAAAACAAGACATTGGTCTTCGTTCTCTTGGTGTGTGTGCTGAGACGGTGTCATAAATTGATGGGAGTTAACGATACCTTCATAAATCAGGGTGAGAACAGAACTGTAGGGCCAGATTGACCACCGCTGTGCATCTGCCTTTGCTTGTGCGGGGTGGGAAATGCTGCTGCTTTGGTTTGGTACCTCCATTGCAAACCTGAGGGGCTGTGTATGATGTGAGCTCACCATAACCCCAGTGCCTGCGGCGGGGAGTGAGGGGTGGGCATTGTATCACACGCTGCAGGCTTCCAACGCCTGTTCCCTCGCCACCCCTCTGTTAACGAGGAAGTAGCCTTTTAGGTAGGAGGGGACAGCAAAGGAATGCCCCGCGCTGAACACATCTGCTCCTGATGTCCAGTGCAGTGGAAATGTTCATGTGTGAACGTGCTGTGGGAAAACAGCCATAATATGGGATAATATGGGATAATATGGGATACTATGGTACTCTGCAGCCCAACAGCAGGAGCAGGGGCCTGGAGGGATCACGGAAGCTCGAAGGCTGCTCTGGGTAGGTGAGCCGTGATGCAGAAGCAAGGCCTGTCTGTGAAAAACATATGTGTGGCTAAAATGCTTTGCTTTCAGCTGTTTGCCTGTTTCAAACAGTCCTTAACAAAATAACTGCTGTGGGTAACCCAAAAAATCAAGCGTGTGTATATAGGCATGGGATTTGCTGGAAGCTGGAAACATGAGGAAAACTTCACGGAAGGCTACGACTTTTCACTACCATTTCATTTTTTTTTAATGGAGTGTAAAAAATAAATATTTCCTAACCTGTCTGAGGAAATAATCTTTTATATTGTGGCCAAAGCAAAGAAATACAGTGGTATGAAATATGGATTGTAATGTGTGATAGCAATTACTGCAGCAATATTACTGCTTTCTAAAATCTTGTATTCGGTGGAAACCTCTGCTTTAGGAATGTCTGGGAAAGAATGCTTGACTTGCTCAGTCCTGCTCCTGCATGAGGCGACAAACTCTTGCCATCTCTATCTCTTATGCCTCATCCACTGCAGTAAAACGTGCTGCTTCTGGGTGAAGGCCAGTGAGTTAACCACTGAGAATGGGCCAGGACCAGTACTGCTCTACTGCTGTTGCCCTAATCATTATTAGACACCATCCATGTGAACAAATTTATCTCGATAGCCAAGTGAAGAACGAACAAGGCTCACAGCTGATGCAGAAATTAGAGAAGGTTGCCACATTCTCTTTGGCTGTGTCTCTTCAGGGCTTTTCCTCTGTCCACTGGCACCTTAAATGGAATTGCACAAGTTTCCTCAAAAACAAAATACCAGACAGTCAGAAGAGCCCAGCTCTTCCTTAGATTGCTAAAGGATTTGGTTAAACTGTTGTCCTTGCTGTTCTCTCTTGCTGTCAGTGATGCACTGAACACTCTGACCTTGCTCCCACGTTGCTCGTGTTACGTGTACCCTGGGAAGGTCACTGCCTGCACTACATGGTGGTGAAGAGACTTGCGATGGTTGGAGACCCCAGGTTTGCTGTCTGTATTTGGAATAGCAAAGCGAGGTGGTGATGAACTGTACCTCCTGTCTCAACGTGGCCCCACAGAGTGAAGGTCTCTCCAACCCTGCAGTGTATAGAGATAAGAGTCCAGATTTGGACTGAAGACGAGATTTGAAACCTGCAAGTTTGAGAAGCGAAGGGGAAGGAATCTGCCAGGAGAGAAGGGGCTTTCAAACAAAATAAAATGTTAACTGAAAAATTTCAGGAAGCTGGTAATATTTGATAACAGCTCATTGCAGGTCTATAGGCATCTCTGTAGAAAGCCCTCGAGCTGGCTGGAAGTACAGCTGGTAGAACGCTTTCTGATGCAGTGACGTGCTTCTGGAAAACACTGATTCAGCAACATCAACCCCTTCTGCAGGAATGTGTGGTTTCCAGTCCAAAAAACAAAAACTACCCAGCCTGTCTGCCTGGTTTTCTGACAATCTGCCCCATCTCTGGTCAGCTGGCAAATGGGCAGAAGTTCCTTGGGATCCCCATCTATCTGGTCACCAGAGAGAAGGATGGTATAAAGTTTTGATTTAAGTCTACAAAAGAAGAATAGTAGCTCATCTTCCTCTTTCCCAGGCAATTGCCTATTGATAATTTTTCTCACTCCACTTTTAAAACCATAGTATAATTTAGGTTGGAAGGTTTAATTTAGGTTCAGAGAAGTCTGTCTGGAAGTGCAAAATTTTCCATAATATACAATTTTCTTAACCTAGCTATTTCCAGTTATACATGATCTGTTGCAATGCTGTCTGCTCTCCTGCAGAGTGGCTGTCATAATTTACTCTGAACCATCAAGAAAGCTTTGTACCTTCAGTTTTGTCGTGGTGCAGATGTCCATCAGATTTCGACAGCAGGGAATGGTGAGGGTGCTGCATGCAAGGAGCGGGTGACAGGGGTGCAGGGCTCCCCCTTGCCGGGGGGCATCTGGCTCTGCGGGGGCAGGTAGTGCTCAGCTCTTCTGCAGGACGGGGGGGAAAAAAAGGGCTTTGTGGAGTGATATTTCACAGTGAGAATGATGGAGACTGTGGCAGCCTGAAAGCAAGACAGCTTTCACAAGGGCTCTGCAAAGAAATGAAGAAGGAGCATCAGCTGCCCCATTTCTCCATCTTTTTTGGGGGGGGGTAGGTAAATGCGAGGTGTTGGATTTTTATTATTTTTTTCCCTGAGGCGCAGGGCATCCAGGGTTACCTTGTATTTACTCTGTAACTCCCTGCACTGACGGTGTGCCTACAGTTACCTCAGAACAACTGCTGGGCAGTAGCTTTTTACCCCTCATACAGAGTTTGATCTTGTTTAGGTATCAAGAGTGAGGAAAAACATTATTTAAGCTAGGTCTTTAAGGCCTGTATTACTGACCAGGTAATATATCCCAGTATTTCTGTTTTCCAGATGAGAAGCCTTTTGTAGTGGAAGATACCTACTTACTCTGCCCGGCACCTGTGCTACGAGAAGTTGGCATGTATGTTTTTTTCTCCATACTCAAATATTTACTTTGTCTGTGGGATGAATTTCCCTAATCTCACTGAATTATGTGCTTCTTATATGTATCTTATTCTGATACTGTCTCTTGTGCTTTGTGGATTAACTGGCAGTTGTGCATTAGAGCACAGGGGAGGGAGAACCAGCAGGGTGAATTAACCTGTAAAAAAGGCTTTTCTGTGCATTATATTATGATATTATCTGGGGAGGGTTGTGGACTCCATGCCTGACTTGTTTCTTGTGTTTTTTTTTTTTTGTTTTCAGGGAAGCAGCTCTTCAAGTCAGTATGAACGATGGTCTGAGCTTCATCTCTAGCTCTGTCATCATCTCCAGCACGCACTGTGTAAGTTTGATTCGTGTGCCTAAAATAATTCAGTAGGATGGTGGTACTTAACAACAGGTGTTTGTTACACCAGGATCAGGGCTTCCAAGTTGATTAAGCCTGGGGTGCAGAGGACCTGTTTCCCTCTTTTAAAGGTGAGCGTGTGAAGGTGGTAATAGGACATTGTGTGTGCCGTAACATGGTAAAGCTCTGGAGTCCTCAGTGAACACCTCAGGCTCCGTAACTGCTGTGAGATGCAGACCAGGACAGAACTAGCAACTGGTGGTCTGGAGGTTTCTGTACCTTCCTGTCCACTGCACGGTGAACAAGAAGATAGTCAGCCTCTGTTGGCTGGTCTTGGCTCCTTCGTTGGCTGGTCTCCCTCCTGTGCAGCAGTGGTGCTGCTCACTGTGAAGGGCATATGGCAGCTGTGCTCACACCCTTTGTCGGCAACCCAGCATGGCTGCTGAAAAGTTGGAGATTCTCCACTGAAGCAGCTGGCTTATAGCTGCCTTCCTTTGCCAGTAGGGAATTGCTGCACTCAGTCTCTGGTGGAATCAGGCAAAGGGAGATGAAACCAGTTATAATTGATGGCATTGCTGAAGATGCTGCTTCTGCTGAGCCATGGCTGTTGGGAGTAGTGCACAAAATGACTTGCGCTAAAGGGAGAAGTGGAGGAATTTGCTTTGACCTCAGAGCAGTCCTTCGTGCTTCAGTGTATTCAGCTTTACTCACCTGTGGGAAGACCTGTATTTTCTGCAGGGAATGGTAGAAGCACTGCTTTACTTCTTCCCTAAACTGACTTCAACTATTGTTTGAGAAGCCAGAATGGTCTCACCAGAAAGACTTGAAAATCTGTCCATGGCCTGCTCTTCTCCCTGTCTGGTAAAAGCACATTGAGTTTCCGTACAGAAGTGCAAGGCTAAGCTGGATAACATCCATTGCCAGTAGCCATCTGTGTTCCACAAAGGCTGAGGCACAGGGTGAGAAATCTCTGTTGTGTCACTTGATCTTGTTCAACACAGGCAAGGCTGTACGGAGAGAGAGTTTTCAGAGCTTACATGAGGGGTGATATTCCAAAACTTACAAAGACTTTCTTATGCTTTAAAAGAAGGGAATTAATTTTATTAGTTAACTTTCTGGTTGAAGTTCTCTTTGCTCACTGCCAAAAAAGTGTTTGCATGTTGTCAGCAAATTACAGGAATATTTTCCTATGTTTTGTTCATATGAGGCAAGACCTGGGAAAGAATTCTTCGAGAAAAAATATTCCTTCCTGATATGCTTTCTTCTGAGGATGGAATAATTTATTTCTAAGTTATAGGAGATGAACCATCTCTTCTTTTTCTATTGTTTAAATATCTGTGAGGAAACTTTCAAAAATGCCTATGCTTCACAGCAGCACCTACTGCTCTGATGCCTCCAGACTGTGGAACTAGATTTGCAGTGTGGCTGAGCAGCCAGAATTCAAATCCAGATCCTACATCCAAACCCCAACGCAGTGACATTCAGTGGCTGCTTTGATTATATCGCAGGCTTCGAGGATATTTCTCCTGGATAAACAGGCATTTTGTCTTTGTAGTAGGGTTTATTTTCTTCAAGTTCTTCTTAAAGATGAAACTGTTTATTGAGACTACAATCCCCTCTTTAATTAAAGTTACAATGGCTCTAGTCCTGAAAATACCCACATGCAAAATGTGCACCAAATGACTTGTTTAATGACTTAAGACCTGAAAGTTAGGTCTGTTTGAATGTCTGCAGCTGAAATGGGACAGTCCGAAAGCTGTGGAATAAAGTGATGGTAAGAAACAGGAAAAAACCTAGGCTTTTCTTTCCTGTGTGCAAAGCAGCAGTCAGTGCTTTGGGGTTCCCCTCTCTGCTGGATTCAGAAATGGTCAGGTTTGGAAAGAGGTCTGGAGTGCCAAAAGCTTCCTAGGAGGCAATCAGCAGTGACTTTACATGACAGCCCCACACTCGCTCTGGTGCCATTGCCTTGAACCCCAATCTCACTGCTCTTCAGAAATGGCTATTTCATGGGAGAATGAAAAAATGAAGGGGCTTGACAGCCTGATAAACTTTACATTTCTTTGTTTTCTTATGTAGTTCCACAACAAAACCTTTCTATTCAACGTGTAAATAATTTGCAAATATCCCATTTCCGATATAAGCAATACCTCTCCTCTTCTATGAACCACTCATTTTCAAGGACTCTCTGGAGGTAATCCAGGGAAGAAAATTGGATGAAGAGCATAGCTGAAGCAGGCAGCTACATTCCCAGCAAGTAAAGACTAAAAAAAGCCAGTCAGACTTTGACTCCTAAGCTATGAAAGTAGGTATCTGAAGATCAGGACAGATAAAGCCCAGACATTGAACTACCTAATAAGCTTTTTTTAGCACCCTAGCTTGCAAAAATTTTAGGTTTTCACAGTAAAGAAATTGGGCCAGTTTCTCACAGGTTAATAGGGCAAAGCTATTTTATACTAGCGTGGGTCACGACCTTTATTTCATATCTAAAGACATCTGTCCTAGCAACAAGGCAGCTAAATAGATGTCAGTTTTGCTGAGCAGTGAAAAATCTAGAAGAAAACACTTTTCACCTTCGACCAATAGATCACCTTTTGGAAAGAGCCAAGGGATCAAGGCTTTTGCCTTTTCTAGAAGCACGTCACGGTGCTGTAACGGGGCAAGGCCTGGCTCCGGGCATCGCCAGAAGAGGGGCAGGAGGAGCGCGTTGCACTCCGGTGCTTACGTTGTGCTTTCTAACGCCGAGTGCCAGCTGCTGAAAATGGGATACTGGGATGTTTTGCCTTGCCCGGTGCTGTTATTTTTGTGAGGCTGCCAGGGCTTTCACAGCCTGTGCTGCCTTCCTATTCAGATACTGAGTGCGTGGCAGAAAGTGCTCTGTGCACTTGTCTGCTTTAGGAACTGTCACTGGTTTGTGTCTCTGGATGCAATCATGTACAGGCCTCTCCAGCATAAACTGACTCCCTCTGGGAAGAGACAGCTTTTGCCTGAGCCCATATTGCCTTTCTGAAGTAATTATTGGCATTTTTTCCCCTTGAGGTATAAAATCTGCTACAGCGTTTCAAGGGAGAGAAAATGCGGAAAGGTTAGGACTGAAGGCACACATATGACTGATTTCTTCTCCTACCTAGTCTGAGACACTAAATACATCTCGCTTTCCAGCATTAAGGGATGCTACTTGTCAAGTCTGTCAACACCAAATGAGACCTCTCTCTTTGAGTGCTGGTCGGGGTTTGGGGTTTTTGTTTTGTTCAAAGGAGTCATATGTACAGTTAAAACAGCCTCCAAGCTTCTTGCTCTGCTTTCAAACCTGGGCACTTTGGAACTCACTCACCTGGACTCCAGCTCTCCCTTGTGCTTTGAGGGACTTCTCATTTTCCCCCACTTTCTGCTTTCTGAAGTGTAGCAGGCTTCAGGGTTTGCAACCCCCAAAAAAGTGCAAGAGCTGTCAGAAATTAAATTGTGTGGGTGCTGTTGTATTCTGCCCTTTGCTCAAATGCTTGTGCTTCCAATATCAGAGCATGGGCTTGACTGTATATGCTTTTGTACCTCCTCTTCCATGGGACTCAAGGAATTGCTGCTTAGGTTCAGACAAGAAAAATGCCAGAAGTGCCTAAATGTTGTTTTTTAAAGTAAGTCTCCAGGCTTTCCTGGTACTTCACTCCTCCCTCTTCAAGGGTGATTGATTTTTCATTTAACAAAGAAAGAAAACAGAAGAAGGTGTGGAAGAGACTTGTAGAGATGCTTTTGTTGCAGTGGATCTTCCAGCATATCCATTTTAAAGTACATTTTGGGAAGACTTGCAGTTGCGTGAAAGTGACCTCAGCTGAATCAGATGGAGCAAAACCTCCATTTAAAAAAGAATCTCAGTTGGCCCAGTTATTTTCAAGCCTGAGGTACAAAACAGTCCATAGGAGGTCTCTAGGGATTTTATTTTGTTTTTCTTCCTCGGGACTTTTCAATATGAGTTTTTAGAGGCAAGAGTCCATTACACACAGGAGGTCCTTTTAAATCCCTCGCGATAAATGCCGTCGGGGGTTTGCCCAGGCAATTAGAGGAGTTCCAGACACAAGGTCTGGCTGATGCCTAGGGAGGTCTCAGTCAGGACAGAGCAGGACTCCCCAGGCTCACGCAGGGGCCTTTAGGTAAAGGTGGAGTTCCCACTTTTTAGTGATGGTAAAAAGCATTGACTGTGGAATGCAAATGGGAACACTCAGTTTTCAGAGTGCAGTCTTTACTTCAAAGAAGAGTTGAAAGAAAGAAAGAAAAAAGATAGTAACAGGTTGGTAGAAGAGAGAATTTTTTGTTTTGGTGAATGCTTCTCCCTCTGCCATCCTCATGTTAGTTTCCCAGGAATAGTGCTTTTGTTGTGGGCTGTTACCATCTTGGCTTTTCTGCTGGTTTTGGTGGCTCTGAAGTCTAATGGGAAACCCCTCTGGACAGTGCCAGATGCCCTCAAGATGATAAGGTGTCTGTCAGGGGTGGAAAAAAAAGGCACACTGGAGAGACCGGGGTCTTGCACCCGCTGCTTTGAGATGACAAAACAAACCTACCCCAGTTAAACTTCCCCCAGGGGTGGTTAGGGGCTGAGCACACCTTCTGACAGATCCCCCGAGGTGCAGGGCAAGAGGCACGTACTCCAGGGGGAAGGAGCAGGGAAGGCTGTGTCCTGCTGCCCCACAGTGCTGCAGCCGCCTTGGGGAGCCGGGCTCAGAAGGCAGGGCCGGTGCGTCAGTCAGGAGCTCTGAGGACAAAAAGGGGTTTTGCTCGTTGGAGGAATGCACTGATTTCCATTTATCTGTCAAAAACGAGCCAGACACAGGAGCTGTTGTGGTTGGGCAAAGCGTCTGTTTTATTCAATTATGGAATGCAGATGAAAGCCTCTAGCTTAGGGCAGACTGACTCTGCGTGTGTCGGGCTTGCCTGTGCCCTCTCTGTGGATGGCCACCACTATTCCTCATTCAGGGTTTTGCTGACTGCACACCTCAGGCTGAGGATTACTGGCTGCCTTCTGGTAAAGCGGCTTACAGGGACTGGGTTTGTTTCAGGAGCAAGAAGGTGATACTGTGTAAACCAGGGGCTGCAGATAGAAGTTTAATCCTGCTCCCCACTAACTTACGTATTTCCCAGTTAAAATAAGACAGGGCTGGCCTGAGTGTAATTTAGGGTGTTATTTGGCCCGGGTCATGTGACCACTGGCAGCTCCCCCACCAGAACAGGGGAATGGCTGGAACGAGAGTGTTCTTAAGGTTTGGAGACAGCAGGCTGTTTATATGCTCAGCTGAGGGATAAGATGCCAGCATCTCCAGTATGACAAAGCTCAGCTGGCTGGAAGTATTTGATGAATTTGTCTCTTGGCTTGCTTGTCTTGGAGAGTTACTAATTTATTTCTCTGGAGTTGGTTTTTCAATATCTGTACCTTTTAAACAATGTTTTTCTTTCATTGGAAAGTCCCCCATGGGGGAATTTCCATACGGAGGGCAATGAGGCTGCGTTGTTACTGCATGACCTAAGCACAGGAGAGCAAAGCCATGCAGGGACATCCAGGTGACCTCTGTGGCTGGCAGGAGGTGCTAAATGGCAGCCCTGAACACTGAAGCCTGTGAGGGCCAGGCAGATGTAGGGCAGGGCATTGCTTCTAAAGAAATGTCCTTCAGGCTGTGGCATCACAGTACGTGGAGAGAAGCTGGGCTTGTTCCCCTGTGTTCTTCTGGACAAGGTAATCTCTGTTCTGTAGATTTAAAACCCTCTCTGCATCCCTTGGAATCAGTTGTGATGCTTGGACTGAGATTTCAGGAGGAAACTACCCTGAAAGTGTTCTCTAGCAGGCTTGTGGATGAATCCTGGGCATCTGTTTAGCCACGGGGTCCTCCAGTTCTGAGTGTCAAGGAGCTGGTTTGGTGATAAATAATGTTAGGACTTGCCACTATCTGTCTCTGTTGCTTCACTCAAATTAGACAGAGGCCCCTTCTGAGGGGCAACACCCCTCACCCCACTTCTGTTGATGTTCTTCCTTACCTGGCCCTTGTACTGTAGTTGCACTTGTGGATCTGACTTGCTCCAGGGGCTGTGTGACCCCCGAAGACAAAGCCGGATCCTGCCCCCAAATCTCTGGTGTCTGACTCCTTGCAGCAAGGCTGTTGACTTCATGTTACCATGCTCTTGCTTCAGCCAAGCGCTATCAGCTGTCCAGTGCCCCAGATGGGCATCCTCTCCCAGGGTGTCTGCTTTGCAGGGAAATGAGGTGCTGTTGTTCTCTGTTCTGGCAGGGGCCAGAAGAGCCCAGTAACTGAGCAGAGCTGACAGTGATTGCAATAAGGGCTTAGAAACAATTGGACACATTTAAGTGTGACTTTACAGTACATGATGGTCTATTTTCACATGCCATGAAAGACTGAATTCTTGTTGCCATGATCAGTTTCCTCTGTTAGCTTTTAATACCAGGGTTTTTTTAACGTACTTGCATTTACAAAAGAGACATTAAGGCAGAAAATAATGGTTCACGTTGCCTCCAGTCCCAGTCTGGAAGTTGACAACTTCTGTTGCTACAGGTGTTGCTGTGGGGTTGCATACTCTCTACCTTTTATCTGACAGACCAGAGTATCTTCACTGGGTGGCAGGTAATTAATGATGAGAGTTTAAAAAGTAGTTTCATTCTCCTGCTGACACGAACCTTTGATAGCTGAAGAACTATAGGCTACTCCCTGCTAAACATAAAAAGCCGATTTTGTAACAGCAATAATATAAGGCATAGGACCACAAATGCAATGGGGACTGGGCATCCTCTGCTTCCACTCATGCTAAGGCCAAAAAAAAATCATAGAATCATAGAATTGTCTGGGTTGGAAGCGACCTTTAAGATCGAGTCCAACCATCAACCGAACTCTGATAAAAACCATCACTAAACCGTGTCTCTAAAGATTCTTCTTTCTCAGCTGTTAGTCTCAATATACCCCCACTTTTCTGTGGGAAGTTGCCCCACGTCAGGCTTTCGTGGTGTGACCACGGTGTGCACTGCCTTCCTCTGCACCTCCTCATGGCTGGGGAGCGGCCGCTGGGGGGGTTGCCCACTGCTTGGAGAAGAATTAGCAAGAAACGGCTGGTGAATTCGGGAAGCTCTTAGAAAGGGGTTTAGTCCTGTTCCCACGTTAGGAGATTGAAGAGCTGAAAGAGGGAGAAAGTATTAAATGCTGCTTTCTGAATGTGTACGCGTGCAGATGTGCCCGGAGCAGGTTGCACACCGAGCACTGTCAGGGTGTGCAATAAGGGAAATAATTTACAAGACAGTTACAAGGCAGGAAGTCAGTCCCGCTCTGCCGGCTGGAGCGCCGCTGCCAAGTCCTCCAGTGTAAAAAGAGAGCATCTCGGAGAGAAGCCAGGATGGGAATTAAAATAAGTCTTTGTTCATTTTCTAAAATGCTCCCAAAAGAGGAAAAACCACTAATGACCTCTTGCACTGGTAACTCTCAGACTCGAAACGGGAAGGGAGGTGAAAACTGCAGGGCTGTGGTGACAGTGTGAAACAGTCTTCCCTCTCGATGGGAAGAGCAAGGAGCATCACCAGGTGATGTCCCTGCACTCCCTGCATCACCTTCTGAGAAACACACGGTGCTTCTCTGCAAGACGGCGAGACGATGGAGGGTCAGACTTGGGCTGGGAGAACATTTTGGTGGAAGGATATTAGACTTACCATAGACTACCATCGATTGTAAGTCATTTTTACTTGCCGTGTGTATCCAGTTCACAATGGATGTCTACCCATGTCACACCCTGTCCCTTCAGAAGGAGGGTTTGGGGAACCGCACTTGGAAAAAGGAGTGCCTTTCTGCTGAAAAGGGCCATATTGGGTCGGGGCAGTTTGGGGAAGCACCTGCATTTGGGAGGCGTATGCAATGAACTGGGCTTCCCCGTGTAACCTAGAGTCTTACCCGGTGCCAGTAGATACCAGCCCCTCCTTACCCGAGATGCTGGTGCTCAATCCTACTCTTGGGTGGGAAGATCTCAAGGTGGCTAAGCACACTGCCAGGCAGTTAGCCCTTCCACCGTCCTGGGTAGGATTCCTGATTCTGGAAACCAGAGGGGAGCTGCTGGCGAGCAGCAGGACTAAGCTGGTCCTTGGCTGTGGAAAAGGGGCTTCTTGAAACTACTGGTGTGGAAGCGGATGGATGCAGTGGCTTATTGCACCTCTGATGGCAATTTGGGGTGAGAGAAGTTCTTGCACAGGCAGATTAGAGAGCTGGTTGTCTTACCATGAAGCAATTATCTTGGTGGCAGCCATTAATAAATGGTTTGGGATGATGGGTGAGGTGGCAGGTGGGGAACCGGCCTGCCATTTCTTCTGGGAACAGTCCCTCTGGTCCCACATTTCCAGTGGCAAGGGTGCAGGAGCCACTGGAGTCAGCAGAAAAGGAGAACTCGGTCTCTCAACCTCAGCAGGGTCTGCAGTTGACAAAAGGAGGCAGGTACTGGCACAGCTTTACTGCATCCAGGTATCTCAGTTTTCTTCCTGTGGCTCTTTGAAAGGCTGCAGGAATTTGCACCTTTGAGTTAAACAACAGTGGATGGATTTGATCTTTAAATATATAAAAAGAAAAAGTTAGGAAAAATCAAGAAATCACTGCAGGCTTGTAGTAAAAACTAATGATGCCCTTCATTGAAGGGTTTTTTATTCAGAAGGAATGTAATTCAGTGCCAAAGCAGGGTCTTTTTCAATTGTGACTTTGTTCTGGGCTGCACAGCTAAGAGTCTGCTGGTTATCAGTGTTCCTGAGTCTGCAGGCAATTAGCGTGCATTCGTTAGTGTATCAATAGAGGCTTTATGAAGCTGCAGAGTAAGCGTAATGAGCACTTTCCTAGGCCCTTGACCTGTACATTATTAGCTGAGGTATTGCTCTGTGGGAACTCCAGGGCATAAAATTTCAGGTTTGCTTCTAAAAGAAATGGCTCTTAAATGTTTTATGCTGTGAATATAATAGGCACTGAATGTTTTTGCTACACAGGTCACCCTAAGAGTTAAATGTGCGGATTATTTCCCTCTAATATTGCTACACGGGCTGTTTTATAATACCGTCCAGCGTGGTAGGCTTCCTACAAACAGCCTGTTCCTCTGGTTTGGAAAGTAGGGATTCACCAAAGGGACCGATAAATTGGGGGTGGGGATGGGGACAGAATCACAGAATGGAAGTTTTGAGAAGTTTTAATTTGGAAACATCAGAATAGTTTGTGGATATGCAGACCTTTTCCTGTGACAGTGCTGCAGTTAACTACAAAACACGTGCTCTAATCTGTGCGCACACGTACACCTCTGCTAGTGAAACCCCATTCCACATTTCAGCTGGAGCAGAGCACTTTTTGAAACAAAAAGGTTGATTTTATCGAAATGTTTTTTCCATTGAAAATCTGATTTCAATTTAAACTGAGTTTCAGAAGGAGACTTCTCCCCAACACGTCTTGCTGTGAGGGTCAGGCCGTGCTGGCGCGCTCTTCCCTTTGTCGGGCTCAGGACAAGGTGCCGGCGAGGAACTTGGGGGGTTCAGGAACGTCAGCTCAAGGAAGGGGCTCCCGAGGTGGTGGTTTTTTTTAAAGTGCTGCTGAAATGCTATGAATCTCATCGGTGTGCACAGAGGGAAGACATTGCAGAGCGGTACATGCTGTTTTCCTTCCTTTCCTGCCTAGCAAAGAAGTAAACCCAAATCATGCCGTAAATGGTTGCTGTTATGACAAAGTCTTAATTCCACAGAATTTTGTCTGCTGTTATTCCAGTTGCTGTTTGCCTCCTGAAATGGATTTAACATACTTCTTATTAAGTGCTGCCTTCAGGCACAAATGGAAACCAAAATAACTGCTTCGGTTTCACCTCAGAGGATTTGTTCAGCTACAGGGGACAGGAGGTGGCAGTTTGAGAGCAGGAGCCTCCTCAGCCTCCTCGGTCACAGCAGCAGCACCGATGACCAGCGGCGCGCTGTCGGGGGGAGCATCGAGCTGCTGTCGTATTTCAGTGCACGCGTGGGTACAGATTGAACCTAAACAGAGAACTTGAAGCCTCTGCCTTCGTGCTGGGGGATTTCAGGCCCGTGATCTCCCAGCCACGAAGCCAAGGCTCGTGCACTTGGGTCCAGGACAAAACGTGAGGCCTGAGCAGATGCTGCGACTTCTGCCATGGCTGCAGGGTGGGGTTTTAGAGATGCTTCGAGCAACCTGCTCTAGTGGAGGTGTCCCTGCCCAGGACAGGGGGGTTGGAACTCGATGATCTTTAAGGTGCCTTCCAAGTCTATCCATTCTATGATTCTATGATTATATGCTCCTCTGCAGTTAGAGAGCTCAAGGTTTGCAGTGCAGAGGTCCTGCTTCATCTCCGCCGCTTCCTGCAGTGAGGCTGTTAAATTTGTGACCCCTGATTTTTGGCGATTAACAGGTAATGGCATGACGAGCAGAGACCTGAGCAAGTGTTCAGTGGCATCAAGTCTTACCACTATTTTTAGCCTTTGGTTCAACACAGGTCTCTTGGTGGTGAAATTCAGGGGTCAGGAGCTTTTTATCAGAAACAGTAACAGAATTTGGAGTGTTTTACCAAACCAGATGGGATGTCCGTGTGTTAGAATCCAAAGGGGACAGCAGAGGACTTTGGACTCAGCACTTCTGAATGGGGAGGTGCCTGACATCTGAAGACCATGCAATCCCAGTCCCGATGGAGAGCACATACAGCTAAAGAGGGGAAGCCCAGCAATCTGTGGGGTTTTCTTCATAAACCATCCCACCAGACCCTGTTGTATTTACTGCAGGGTCCCAGATGGCAATGCCCCTCGGGGGAGGCCTGAGCCCGGGAATGAACAAACTTGAATTCTGCCATTAGTTCTGCCATACCTGCCTTTCAGAAGTCTTGCTAACACTTCTGTTTAGCTGGAAGCCTTTAAGTATTTATTCAGAAGGAAAAGTTTAGGTTGTTTTCATAAGCATAAACACTGCAATCGGGGATTAGAGAATTGTTTACCCTGCCCAAAGATCTTTCCTTGTAACAGAGGGAGTAATGATTGTTCCTCCTTTCCATGGTGTGTTTGCCTGCTCTGTTTGGAGTGTGAACTCTTCAGGACAAGGGTTGTCTCTTGCTGCGGGTTTATACGGTCTGTGCTGAAGTGAGGCTTCGTTGGTGTTCATGCTGAGCGGAAAGCAAATAACGTAGGATGCTGGAAAAGTCTTCTGTAAACAGGCTCTCGTCTCTTTTCAGCTCTAGAAGGAGAGGAGCGAAACAGATCATTGCCAGAGGGACATCTCATTTCTCAGCACAGTGAACGTGGCAAAGGGAGCTGAGAACACCTGTAGGGGATGGGGTGCACCCTCTGTGAGTTTGCAGATGACACAAAGCTGGGTGGGAGTGTCAACCTACTGGAGGGTAGAGAGGGTTTGCAGAGGACAGGCTGGATGGATTGTCCGAGGTCAACGAGATGAGGTTCAACAAGGCCAAGTGCCGGGTCCTGCCCTTGGGTCACACCAACCCCCTGCAGCGCTACAGCCTGGGGGCAGAGTGGCTGGAGCTGCCTGGCAGAAAAGGACCTGGGGGTGTTGGTCGCCTGTCAGCTGAACAGGAGCCAGCAGTGTGCCCAGGTGGCCAAGGAGGCCAACAGCATCCTGGCCTGGATCAGGAATAGCGTGGGGAGTAGGACTCGGGAGGTGATCGTCCCCCTGTATTGGGCACTGGTGAGGCCCCACCTCGAGGGCTGTGTCCAGTTTTGGGCCCTTTACCACAAAGAAGACCTTGAGGTGCTGGAGCGGGTCCAGAGAAGGGCAACAGAGCTGATGAGGGGTCTGGAGCACAAGTCTTGTGAGGAGCAACTGAGGGAGCTGGGGGTGTTCAGCCTGGAGAAAAGGAGGCTGAGGGGAGACCTTCTGGCTCTCTCCAGCTCCCTGAAAGGAGGGTGTAGCCAGGGGGGGTCGGTCTCTTCTCCCAAGGAACAGGCAATGGGACAAGAGGAAACGGCCTCAAGTTGTGCCGGGGGAGGTTCAGGTTGGATATCAGGAACAATTTTTACCCTGAAAGGGTTATTAAGCCTTGGAATGGGCTGCCCAGGGCAGTGGTTGAGGCACCATCCCTGGAGGTGTTCAAAAGACAGGTTGAGATAGCACTTGGAGACATGGTTTAGTGATGTGGGTGTGGATTGGGTTTTTTTGTTGGGTTTGGTTTTTTTGGGGGTTTTTTTTCCAGAGTTCAGTTGATGGTTGGACTCGATGATCTTAAAGGTCCCTTCCAACCTGGACAATTCTATGATTCTATACTGGGTGGCCTAGAACATACATTTCTTGCTTCATCCCCTGCTGAACTTGGCTCCTACTCGAGCAGCTCCACGTAGACGCTGATCAAAGGGGCCAGCGCTGCGGAACAGTGCCTTCAGTGAGATTTCATTTCCGTTTTGAAATTAGGCCAGAATTGTTTCTGTTATATTAAAAAAAAATCCCGTGTGTGATAAAATAAATGATCAACATCAGTTTCAGTGGCTGTGATGGGAGAGTCCCCAGGAGAGTCGGGCAGGAATGGAGAGTGTTTCCTTCCCAGTGAAAGCTGCCCGAGTCTCTGGTGCGAAAAGGCAGGGTCATCCTCGGGCTTCCCCTCCCCTACTGACTAAAGGGCATTTAAAACTCTTTCCCCTTTCTCTCCTGGGAGAAAATCTCTGTCAGATTTTTGGATGCTCATTCAAAACTGTAGTCAAGATTTTCATAAAGCTTTTAAAAGCATTTCATTCTTTTCCTGCTAACACCTCTGGAGGCTTTCAGCGTGATACTGCTCTTACTGCCTGGAAAATGGAAAATGTAAAAACATTTTTTTTTTTTTTTTTTTTTTTTTTTTTTTTTTAACGTACGTGACAATGGGCTGGGATACAGGAGCTGTTCACATCTTCCCTGTCTCTGGAATGACATTAACCGTATTTCTTCTCTTTGTAAAGAGAAAGAGGTACCAGGTGCATCTAATAAATGTGCTCATGTACCGTGGCTGAGGAACAAATGCGCTGGTGATTCCCAGGGAGGTGATGCCCAGGGAGGTGGTGAAGTCACCATCCCTGGAGGTATTTAAGAAACACATAGACGTGGCACCTCAGGGCATGCTCTAGTGTCTGGGATTGTTGGGTTGTGTCTGTTTGTGGGTGGGTGTGGTTTTGGGTTTTTTTGTTGTTTGGTTTTGGTTTTTTTTGGTTTGACTTGATGATCTCAAAGGTCCCTTCCAACCATGAATATTCAGTGATTCTGTGATCTAAAGCGCCCAAGGATTTGCAGTGCTACCTGTTACTGAAGTTGTTACTGCAGAGTCCCTCTGAAGTGAGACGTGGTTCTGTGGCTGCTGTTCCTGGTTCTCAGTAGCCGAGCAGACAGTTCCACACACCTGGCCCTGAAGCAGGACCGGTGGCAGTTTCCAGCCTGCCCGGGGGGTGACACCGTGGGGCTGCAGGACAGCCATAGGTCCTCTGCTGCCCTTACCAGCTGGAAGGGCTCCCCAGGTTCTTCTGCCCAGTGTGGGGACCTCAATCCCCAGAGCAGGCAGCGAGAGAGCCCATGGCGTCTGTTTGCTGGAGCAGCGGGTGCAGAACCAGAGGAAACAGAGTATTTAGGCTTCCTACTCCCAGTGAAGTCTGTAGGAGTTAGGACTAAATCCTTCTACTCAACCCAGCCTTTAAGGTAAAGCCAAGTGCTTGCTGCATATATTTAACAGAAGTCTGTCCCTCTTAGGCATAGCATGGAGTCAGCACATTTAAACACATGCTTAAAGTTAAGTCCATTTATTGCTGTGGTAACAAGCTACCCACCTCCCTCTCCCTGGGAATCACCAGCGCGTTCGTTCTTCAGCCACGGGACACAAGCACATTTATTAGATGTACCTGGTACCTCATTCATCACTCCTGCATGTCAGTAGTCAGAGCTTTTGAGGGTCTGTGCACTTTGGGGTTGTTATTCCAGGTTACCTTTCTGGAATAGCTAATGTAAGCTGCAAATGCCAGGGCAGTAAAGTGCGAAACTAGGAAATAAAATCTTAAACAAAAAAAAGAAGAGTGGAAATAACAAACCAAACCAAAACCAACCACAACAAAAAAATCCGGTGCATGGTAGCATTTTTTGGAAAACCATCCAGAATAAGCCACAGTTCCAGTGAAATGATTGATTTTTTTTTATGAACAGATCGGTGTTTGCTTCTGTGTTTGAAGCATCGAGGACGTCTGAGATGAAATAGGGGACTTAAAATCCCAGGTTCTGTCGTAGTTTTGTGTCTCAGCTTGAGTGTGTACATGCTTCCTGGCACAAAGTTGGAGTTTGGTCTTGCGCAGGGATTTGGGAAGGCAATAGCAAAAGAACTCTGGAGGATGAGTTATTTCCTCTGTGGAGTGACCGTCACTGTCAGGTCAGCCCTGTTGGCTGACTGTGAAACACCTGGTTTATCTTCCCAGGGCTTGTGTGCCCGAGAGCAGGGGTTTCCTTTGTAGGCCAGTTCACGTCTGCAGGTTTGGGTGGATTTAAGGAAATGGGTAGATTTAAGGAACCTGCCCGTGCTGTTTGCTGGGCCAGACCTTGCTGTCCCTCCCCCTGGCAGCACCAAGAGGGGGCCGGCTTTGTGTCTTGGGACAAAAGAGTTCCCCAGTCACAGCCTGAGTCATCACAGAATCTTCATGGTTGGAAGGGACCTTTGAGATCATTGAGTCCAACCACCAAAAAAACCCCCAACAACTAAACCCACAACCAAAAAAAAAACCAAAACAACACACCACATCCACCCACAAACAGACACAACCCAACAATCTCGGGCACTAGAGCATGCCCTGAAGTGCCACGTCTACACGTTTCTTAAATATCTCCAGGGATGGTGACTCCACCACCTCCCTGGACAGGCTGTTCCAGTGCCTGACCACCCTCTCAGGAAAGTAATTAATCCCAATATCTAATCTAAGCCTCCCCTGCTGCAACTTCAGACCATTTCCTCTGCTCATGTCATCATTCTCTAGGGAGAAGAGGCCAACCCCCACCTCTCTGCACCCTCCTTTCAGGCAGTTGTAGAGGGCAATGAGGTCCCCCCTCAGCCTCCTCTTCTCCAAACTAAACATGCCCAGATCCCCTCAGCCTCTCCTCGTAGGGCTTGTTCTCTGGACCTCTCATGGCCTGTAACACTTCCAGAATAACTGCTGAGTGAAAACACATACATGTACACACACCCTCCTGTGTATGAGGAAATGCCTCTAATGCGTCCTGCTTCAGATTTCTTGTTATCTCTGTATTTTCTATATATCTCTGTATTTTACAGTATCTTCCCAAGGTGGTTTTCCATCATACTTCAACCGCCAGCGTTACCTGTAGCACTTTCTTGGCCTTGTTGGACCCTGGCAGGGAGCAGGAGGCTCCGAGGCACAGCTGCCCTGCTTCCTCTACCACCTTATTTGTCCCAAAGACCACACGGTAGAGCTTTACCGTGTCAAACGTGTAGCGTCCGTCAAAGAGCCTGCTCTTTTTTCCTATTACTGTTTCTTGCTACAATAGCGAGGCATTTCGGAACAGTGACTCCAGGCTCCATCCAGGTTTTCGGCAGTTGTCGGGAAGCAGGTTGCTGATGGTTTTGACCCTGGGTGTCCTGCCGGGCCCCTGAGCTGTCGGCTCTTCCTCAGCCGCTCGGTGTAACGGAGCTTTGGGCTGTTGATCTCACTGCGGGTACAGGCGGCCCCGTTCCATCGCGGTGTAAGTACTTGTGGAGAACCCCATGGGAAAGCAGCACTGATTTCAGGTAACCACAGGTGTTTAGGGACACACCAGGCTTTGTCTCCATAGATACTTTTATATGGAAAATTCACTAGTTTAGTGTTAAAATTCTTGGAGTTTTTCTGGTTTTTTTCCTTTAAAATGAAATTTGTTTCCTTGGTTTGAAATGACAGCCTTTATTCAATAAGTGTTAAACACAGCTCATTGAATTATTCCGTGGTTCAGTGTTTCCATGAACATACATATTGTTCTTCCAAATTTTGATTAAAAGAAATAATGGAATGAAAACAGACATTTCAAATGCTTCAGCCCTTTTTAACCAGCTATAGAACTGGGAGAAAGATTTCAAGATGTTAGTGGAACTTTTGCAAACTATTTTAGCAGGCAGATTTTCCTTCTTGTTTACTATTGGGCTCGCCTAAGTGGCAGTTCCCATGTAATCGTAGTTCTAGCTGTATAAAAACCATCGCTATCACAGAATCGTCGCTAAATTGTAGCAGAAACTGGTGAAATAAAGATAAAACAAACCAACAGCAGAATTCAGGCCACGGTGGATGATTATAGCAGGATGTGTAGTGCATATATGCTTTGTCCTGCTCTGACTCGCCAGGTTCCTCCGTGCCTCATTTGCTGCAGGGACAGCCCAGTCGGAGCAGATGGAGACGGGACCTACAGTTCCTCCTCAAGGGTCTCAGCCTGACACTTCGTAGCTGTGGCTGAGCCCAGAAAATTCAGTTCATATTTGTCTGGAATGTTTTGATGTTTGTTCAAATATAAGAACAGTAATTAATCTGACCAGAATTACATCTATTTTTTGAGGGGGTGGTGGTGTTCTGGTTTTGATATCAGAAGAGGGCTTATTTCTGCAGACCTGCCAGACAGCGCTGGCTTTAGTGAGAGGCGTTACCTGAGTGACAAATATAAGATTTGGCAAATCAAAACCTTTTAAGTCCTGGGGACTGCTTTGGTGCTGTGATGCTGTGATACACAGAATGCTGGCTGGCCACACCAGCTGCCTTGCACGAGAAACAGATGTGTTAGGGTAATGTAAACTGGTCTTTACAAATTATCTTGGGGCGGGGATGTAAAAATAAATTCTGTTTAAAAAAAAAAATTATCTCCAGAACAAAATAGTTAAAAGGCCACTGTAATTTCTTTTATATTTTTGAAAATTTATTTTAGGGTATTCTAAATGATAAAATACTTGTTTCAATATAGGGGCAAAAGGGTTGACAACAATTAGACGCAGCAAAGAGCCAGGATTACGTTTTCTAAAGCACTGAGTATCAGCAGGTTCCATTTTGCAGCTGATGGATGGGGCTTTATGCTGTCTGTCCAGAGGAACAGCCCACATACAGCTTCTTCTTTTCAAATGAGCTTTTATTTTGTGCTGGGGTCCAAGTTCCATTTCCAGAGCTGTCTTGGGTGAATTCCTCTCCTATGTGGACAGCGTGGATGATCTCTCTTCTGTTGCCAAGTGTCAAAGATCAGGTTGTCTTCATCAAAGTTCTCCAGAAATTCCTTCTGCAGCAGAAGAGAGTTTGGAAAATGCTGTCAACCATTTTTCCATTCCTCTTCCCATTACGGTATGATGGGAGATCATCTGGCCGTTGAATTGCAGTGACTTAACCATGCACCCAGTCTTCCCATCCTACAGGTCAGGCTGCTCTTGAACGTGTCCCTCATCTGGCATTGGGAGAAGGACGCTTGGGTGGGGATGTTGAAGAGTCTGGCTGTTACATCCCGAACATCTCAGTGGGGCTGGAGTCAGGACTGCCTGCTTGCTGATCTGGGGAGAGGAGGGTGCCAGGAGGAGTGGTATCGAGGAGCTGGCACCCCTCCGGGAGCCAAGAACATCTGCTTCGGGTTAAATCTAAGCAACAAGAAATAACACACATTGGGTTGTGATTGCTGCATTGTGCAGCAGCTTGTGTTGGTCATCGATATCAGAGAATTGCAAATGCCTTTTTAAATGGGGGAATTATCCCAGTCAGAGGGGAAAGGATCTTCTAGAGCTAATGGCTGCTGATGTGGAAACCCCTGTTTGTTGTCGCCACGGGGTGTATGTTCATCTCCTTGAAAAGCTCATGGCAGGAGCATCCTGCCTCGGCCCTGTTAAGAAGAGCAGGATGACCTGAGTCATGGCTCCACAGAGATCTTCCTTCAAGTTTTTTGTTTGGAATACACTTCCATTCTAACAACACTTTCAAGTTTATACTGCAAGAGGGGAGAAGAGCTGCAAAGAACGGGGAATGCTTAAACTGCCATGAAACACTGTGCTGGGAGCTCTTTCTTAAATATTTTTTTTCAGTCCTCACAATACTCTGAGGAATATTACATTAGTTTTGATCTGAAGTGAAATATGTGTTTTATGTAATTGTGAGGTTCAGAAAATCGTGACAAAATCTGTAACTCTCTGTGAAGGGAATTAGAGGTCTCGGCCTCTTTGCAACGAGGGGAGGGGGTGCGGGTGCCACGTTCAGATGTATGATGGGGGAGGAAAACTGCATTTTGTCTGAAAAATAAATGGAGTGTGGCAATGGTCTCTGGGACATGTACTTGCCTGGAAGCAGGATGCACAGGGGAGGTACCATGGAGGGGGAGTTACTGGTGCTCACAAACTCTCTGTGTTTCCCTTCCAGTCAGATGGGACCATCCTGGCTATTGCTTTGTTGATCCTCTTCCTCCTGCTGGCACTGGTTCTTCTCTGGTGGTTCTGGCCTCTCTGCTGCACAGTGGTAAGTGACAGAAATCATTAGCACAAAACAACAATTCAGTGTTGTCTTAATGTAAGAAGTGAGTGGGAAGGAGGCAAAGTTTTCCAGTTAGAAGGAGCATAGGACTGGTCAGTGAACAAGGCGGTGTTTCTTCCATTGCTGGCACTGGTTTGTGCTTCTATTTCATCTGCCTGACCTTTGGATTATCCCATGAAATAGCAATGTTGCTAACATAGACCTGTATAGGAGCCTCTTAGTCTTATTCATTGGGAACAAAATGGAAATGGTTTGCAGAACTGTGTTAGTTGCTGGGCTTTTTTAGGAAAGAATGGCTTTTCTGGATTTTTTAATTCCTGTGTCAGTGTCCCAGTGCTGGAGGGCTCCCATAGAAGGAGCTCCGTGCTGAACCCCGGCTGGAATCCTTGTTCTGCCTCAGGTACAAGGGAAAGACGTTTCTAAGTGTGCAAATTTTTGCCAGATTAACTTTTTTCCTTGGTCGCCATGTCTGAAAAGCACTTTGAAATATCCAAATGATGGTTTCAGTAGAACTATGACTGTACTTCACTGAGCAATATCTTTCCTCCGTGATTTTCACGAAGTATCCTGAAGTGCTAAAAGCACAGTCCCAGAGTTAATAATTGAAAAAGGCAGATGGGAATCAGGAGAAAAAGGGAGAGAAGGAAGAGGTCGTGGGAGGCAAGAAGGAAATCGCAGGACTTGAGACAAGCTTTTCTCTCACACGTGACCCTGCTGTTTGTCTGCAAAGACCTGCCATAGCCCTGCACGTCTCTGGTCATCCCCTCGGGCTGCCTTTTCCAGTGAAGGTCAGGGCAAAGGCTGAATTATTGTGGAACACACAATACAGTGAAGCTCTGCTCTTGCTTTGAGTCTTGTTTGCGCTGCAAATATAGAATAAGAATTAGGGATGTGCAAATATCAGCAAAATTGGACACTGGCTGCGTGTAATGTTTCAGATGCTGCTTTTAAGACTGCCCAAACCGGCTCCAGTTTCTGGGTCACTATCATTATTCCTGATTTTAAATCACTTGCCCGGTGCTGTAAATTTGCACCATGTTGTCCCAAACCTACCATCCGGTGCTGAGAGCTTTGGAGCCACAAACTGCAGGAGCAGTCCTGTTTGAGGATGAGTCTTTGTGGTGAGATGTATTTCTCTTTCTAGAACAAGGATGGAAATCTCACAGGAAAGATCTTAGTTGTCTATTTCTGTTTCTGGCTAGAAATGCTCAGGGTAAAATGCTGCTTTTCACAGTAGTTTGGCACCTCTGTCCTGAGATGAAAACCAGAAGGGAAGAAATATTTATTTGGACTTTTCAGAACAATAAAAAAATCAGTTCTAAGAAAGGACAAAGGATTAGCAGTGTGGTAGGTTGAGTTATTTGTGTAAACTACATGGCACGTTCCCAGAGATGTTGGGCAAACTCCTTTGTTGGTGCATCTGCGTCGAAGTCAATGGGGATGTGCCCTGTACAGATGTTTACTCCAGGATTTGGAGGAGATTTGAGGTGATACAGGGGAAAGGCTCTAAGTGATGCTGCCATGTTAAGGTTCTGTTACAGGAGAAAGATGAAGCTGGTAAGAAAAAGGCATAAATAAAAGCATTAGGGCATGGAGTAAAGGGAATATGGAGCTATGCATTGCCAGGTAGTTTGGGTCTGCTGCAGTGGAGTGATACGAGGACAGTGGTCATCTCACAGCGTTCTTGAAGTGTGAGAAATACAGTGCAGATAAGCAAGGGGAGTACAGCAGGGCTAGGGAGTCTCTTGTCCACATGAAACTTTATAAGCATAATATTTTCCAGATTTAAATTCTGTACTTAAAAATTTGTTGTAGATAAAAGCTTTTCCTCACCCTCTCTCCTCTTTTACCTCCCACATTCCCTCTTAGCAAGGTCTCCAAGTGAGGACTATCTCACTGATATTTTCCAAATGTAAGTAAGTCAAACACATCCCTCTACTTGCTGGAATGATTTTAATTCAAGAGCCTGTATGAAATCTCCTCCGTCTCTCTGGGCTGGCAGGCCAGTACGTTCGGCAGTAGATCAGCAGCCGAGACACCTCCCTGCGTATTGCTTACCCAAAGATTCTGTGAATTAACGATAAATCCACAGAGGTGTACCCAGCGTGTTTCGCTTTGGGCAGGGAGAAGGGGAGCAGAGCAGTGCTTATTTAATCGTTTGGTAATGGCACATTGAGGAATGCAGCATTGTCAGAAGCACAGAGTGAATTAAGGGCAGAGGAACTGGCTTGCACAACAGACAAGAGGCAGCAAGAAATAACCTCTAATAATCAAACCGCAGAGCCAGAGACACTGCTGTGGATTCGAGCCCAGGGACGTTTTGGAGATAATGGTGTATGTGTCCAGGGAAAAAAAGAAAAAAGCACAGCAAACTTTTTTCTTACTGAGTATAAATTTGTTTCTGAGTGACAAGCACATTTCTAAACTCTGAAATTCCTCTTGGCGTGCTTTTTAATTAAATAGGAATCATTATGATCCAGCAGTTCTTCAGGAAAGACATCAAGCCAGCTTCGTCCCTGGAGTAAATGGACTGAAGTCAATAGACTTACTCTGGAGATTTATCTGGAACCCAGTATCTCCTTGGCACGCACCCATAAAGAAATGCTGTTTCCAAGTGTATCCAAGTTTATTGGTCTCAGAAGTATTCTGGGATGAAATCTGGAATTTACCACTCGGTTTACAGTAGATGCATTTGTCGCTTAGTGGATCAGAACAATAATTAGGTTTTTGTTGTGCCTGATACCAGCACAGGCAAAATTTCCCTTGATACCTGTGGGGGAATATTCCAAAAGCATCGGAGCCAGGTGCAAACCTTTCCAAAGGTTTCGAGGATGTTTATTTAACAACAACAGAAAACAAAGCTAATTCTGCCAAGCTGCCATCCCCAGCACTGTGCACGTTAGAAGGATGATGGCAAATACAATAGCAGGACGACCCTGCATTTCCTGGGCAGAGCATACCTGTATCTGCCAAATATCAGCAGATGCCAGATCCCGGCCTCGTCCATGTCAGCATGTCTTCTTCTTGTCTTCCCATTCCCCCTCTGTCCTGAAGACTGCACAGCCTGAGGGAGCCCAAGCAATTGTAGGAGTCAGCGGGTTTGCAAGAGGCTGTTTAGGTGCCCAAGGGTGAAATTGTCCCGGGTAGGAGGCCAACATAAGGCTCAGGTTTAATATTGATGTAAACCAAATAGATTTTAATACAGATGTAAGCCAAATAGATAATGAGCCTCCAAAACCATCTTAAGGAAGATTTTGCAGGCACATGTTAATTGGCTTGGAAATAAGGCTGGTTAAAGTGTTTTGGACGTATAGTGAAGGCATAATTAATACAATACTGTGCTGGGTCCGTTTCTCTGTGCAGCACCACCCTGAGCACGTGTCTCCCACAGAGACTGAAACCCAGCAGGTGAGTGAGTTGTGTCTGGGCTCTGCATCTGAACAGGAGCCACAGCCCGGGCATCGCTGACGTGGTGGCTGCAGTCAGCCTGTCCCGAGCCTCGGGCTGAGCCTTCGCCAGGGCCGTCCAGGGGCTAAAATGCAGAGGATATGAGTGAAATATCTCCCTGGTGCAGCTGAGACTCTGAGACTCAAAGCATTTCCCCACACGCTTTTCCATCACATTTTAAAATTGCAATTTTATGAGGTAAATATGAGTCTTTGCCTCCCTTATGCATCCATACAGTGTGGTCTGAGCGGCGAGGGCATGAGAAGCTGGTCTGTGTTAATTGCCCACTTAAATATATACACCATCTTACTCATCTTTATACTACAGCTTTTTAAAATACAGGGGTGTGGCTGGAATATAAATGAGGTGTTGGTATTTAAGCATCTAACACCAGTTTTAACTTCAGAGCTGCTTTCTGGAAGGAAGCATGGAAGAACCCAGCAATTTGTTTGGCTCTCAGTCTGTACTGCAGCTGACCAGAAGTTTTGGAAACAAAAAAGCTGGATGGAGAAAATACAGAAAATATATATTAAAACCACATGAAAATCATGGCTGAACTGGAGGAAGAGGAGGGGAGGAAATGGATAGACTCTGCTGCAACCCTGAAGAGTCATAAAAGTAGATGGTGCATGATGCTTGATGGAGATTACTTACAAGGGTCCGCAGATTCTGATTCCCACCCATTCCCATGTGCGTGAGGCACAGTTTTTCCACAGTTATGATGATTTTGGGAGAAGGAAGCATAGCACCGTGAATCATCTGAAACGTTATTGAGATAAATCAAGAGAAAGAAACACAAACGTGCAGACAGAAGTTGTTTGTGGACCCTGCAGTCCCTGCCTTCAGTTCGGGTCTGAGCTGTTGAGCCAAGAATTCCTGTAGTATAACGTGGTAGAGTTTCACTGAATTTATTGGAGCTTATTGTGGTGTGTAAAATGCAAGCTCTGAGTCCACGCAGGCTGCCACAAAGGTCTTCATTTATAGCAGTCAGTCCAAAATGTTTGGAGGTAGCGCTGTCATTGTAGGTTTAAAGTAGTGTAAATACCAGAATCTGACTTTGCAATTGCTGTGCACAAAGGGCAGAGGGAGGACAAAGACAATCTCATTAATCATCCAGAGCACCCACAGCACTTCTCTGTCCCTCTCCTCCTCCTGTCAGTCCAACCAGGATGGTTCAGCTATGGATATAATGCTCTATAACTGGCCGTCTTAAAAAAGGCTGGTGTGGATCCCAAAAGTAGCATGTGCCATTTTGCCTGGGCTAATCCCGTCAGGTCTACAGCAGCCCAGGGCTAATGGAACGGTGTGTGTGCCTGGTACTGAACCAGGGGATTTAATGTGCCCCTGTGATGTCTCATTGCCAAAAAGTTAAAGCCAAATTTTCCAAAGTCTCCATCAGTTCTGGGGCATTCCAAACTGACAGATCTGCATGGAGTTCCCTTTTTGGAAAGCACTGAGCGTTGCCTCTGAGAGTTAGGAAGGTGCAATTCGCCTTTAGATGATGTGCCTGGACTTCAGATTCCCAAACCATTTTACTTGCTAATGCATTTCCTTAAGGCCAGATCCAGAGGCCAATTATATTAATCTTGACCAGCTTCAGCACCCCTTGTTCCAGACCACAGCAGATACTGTTGTTCTTTGCCCCAGTCCTACATGGGAAATAATTAACTCAATAAAAATCACTTCTTCCTTTGTTTGTTCCCTGGCTGCCTCTCACCTCTTCCAAAGAAAGCTGGCTCAGCCCTGCCAAGGCGAAATAGGTCTTTGGGACATAGTCCCACTTAACCAGAACATTCACCAGCGATCACTGAGTGAGAGCAAGGGCTTCTGCACAGAGCTGAAAGCTCTATGATCTTTTCCTTTAGTCCAGAAAATGAATTTCATTTCTATAGTCTTCCAAAGAAAGTGGGTCAGACCCTTGGAGCAAACCCCACCGACTCTGGCCCTGTTTATCTGGGTGAGTGAAACAGCCCAGGAAAAGGAATGACCATTGCAGGTGCTACGTTTTTTTCACGCATTCCCTGGAGACCTGCACCAGAGTTAACTGCCTGGGGGGCTGCTTTTCTGCCAACGACGCCGTGTCTTTCGTAAGTGGATGATTGTGACTTGTGCTATTGAATGTGATTTGTGCACGTCAGCTCCAAGTCTTAGGTGTGAAACAGCCTTGTCTCCAGGGTTTGAGTTAAAATGGAGATTTTTGCTTCCAGGCTGACAGGGGAGGTTAACTTAAAAGTAAGAGTTAGCTTTCCTACTGGACTTCATTGACCTCTTCTAGTAAGTCTAGGAAGAAGAAGGCACAGGCACAGGACATCCCTCTGCGCAGTGAAGCGAGCCATCGAGGGAGAAGACCGGCCTGGCTAAACAAAGAGATAGGGTCACAGCTCAGGGAAAAAAAGAGAGTTTATGGCCTTTGGAAAAAGGGGCCGGCCACTCAGGAAGATTATAAAGGTGTAGCGAAGTTATGTAGGGAAAAGATTAGAAAGGCCAAAGCCCAGCTTGAACTGAACCTGGCCCTGGATGTTAAAAACAACAAAAAGAAATTCTATACATATATTAGCAGCAAGAGGAGGACTCGGGACAGCCTCCATCCACTGTTGGATATGGGAGGCAATGGAGTGACAAAGGATGAGGAGAAGGCTGAGGTGCTGAATGCCTTTTTTGCCTCAGTCTTCAGTAATGGAGTAGGGTGTCCCCTGAGTACCCAGACCCCTGGCAGATAAGGGCAGGGAGCAGAATGAAGCCCCTGTCATCCAAAGGGAGGTGGTGAGGGACCTGCTCCAGCACCTGGACACAAACAAGTCTATGGGCCCAGATGGGATTCACCCGAGGGCACTGAGGGAGCTGGTGGAAGTGCTTGGGGAGCCACTCTCCATCATTTACCAGCAGTCCCGGCAAACTGGGGAGGTCCCAGCTGACTGGTGTCCAGCAAATGTGACTCCCATCCACAAGAAGGGTTGGAAGGATGATCCGGGGAACTCCAGGCCTGTCAGTCTGACCTCGGTGCCTGGGAAGGCCATGGAACAGACCATCCTGAGTGCCATTATGCAGCGCATGAAGGAGGCCCAGGTGATCAGGCCCAGCCAGCATGGGTTCACGAGGGGCAGGTCCTCCTTGACAGACCTGATCTCCTTCTGTGACAAAGTGACCTGCTTGCTGGATGAAGGAAAGGCTGTGGATGTTGTTTACCTGGACTTTAGCAAGGCCTTTGCTACAGTCTCCCACAGTATCCTCCTGGAGAAACTGGCTGCCCATGGCTTAGATGGGAATACTCTCCACTGGGTTAAAAACTGGCTGGAGGCCGGGCCCAGAGAGTGGTGGGGAATGGAGTCAAATCCAGTTGGTGGCCGGTCATGAGTGGTGTCCCACAGGGCTGGGTACTGGGACTCTTTAACATCTTTATCAATGATCTGGATGAGGGGATTGAGTGCACCCTCAGTAAGTTCACAGATGACACCAAGCTGGTGGCAGTGTTGACCTGCTGGAGGGTAGAGAGGGTTTGCAGAGGGATCTGGACAGGCTGGATCGATGGGCCGAGACCAACAGGATGAGTTTCAATAAGGCCAAGTGCCGGGTCCTGCCCTTGGGTCACACCAACCCCCTGCAGCGCTACAGGCTGGGGGCAGAGTGGCTGGAGCTGCCTGGCAGAAAAGGACCTGGGGGTGTTGGTCGCCTGTCGGCTGAACATGAGCCAGCAGTGTGCCCAGGTGGCCAAGAAGGCCAACAGCATCCTGGCCTGGATCAGGAACAGCGTGGGGAGTAGGACTTGGGAGGGGATCGTCCCCCTGTACTCGGCACTGGTGAGGCCCCACCTCGAGGGCTGTGTCCAGTTTTGGGCCCCTTCCCACAAAAAAGACCTTGAGGTGCTGGAGCGGGTCCAGAGAAGGGCAACGAAGCTGGTGAGGGGTCTGGAGAGTAAGTCTTATGTGGAGAGGCTGAGGGAGCTGGGGGTGTTTAGTCTGAAGAAGAGGAGGCTGAGGGGAGACCTTATCGTGCTCTATAACTACCTGAAGGGGGGGTGTAGAGAAGCGGGGGTCGGTCTCATTTCCCAAGTCACAGGAGATAGGACAAGGGGAAATGGCCTCAAGTTGCGCCAGGGGAGGTTTAGGTTGGATATTAGGAAAAAATTCTTCACAGAAAGGGTTATCCAGCATTGGAATGGGCTGCCCAGGGAAGTGGTTGAGGCACCATCCCTGGAGGTGTTCAAAAGACGGGTTGACATGGTCCTCAGGAATATGGTTTAGTGATTTTTTATTGCTTATTTCTTATTTATTTTTTTGTCAGAGTTAGGTTGATGGTTGGACTAGATGATCTTTAAGGTCCCTTCCAACCTAGATGATTCTATGATTCTAAGAATTTATTGTATTGCAGATGAAGAAATAGGGACAGGCTTCTGCTTGTATTAGAAACTTTGCAGCGTAGACCAGATCTCCAAGGATTTACAGGCACAGCAGATATGAAAAATAAAAAAGGAAGCATTCCTTTACCCAACTCATAACTAAACTATGAAACTCTATCACAGGACTTTGAGGAGGTCACAACTATAAATAGATAAGGAAAAAAATGGATGGGTCAGATGTGTCATATTTAATGCTATAAAAAATACATCCCCGAAAAACCACAACTGCTATTAGAATAGCAAAAATACATATTCTGTATTCTCCAGAAGAGAGAAGGTAAATAAGGACAAAAACTCTGTTCAGGTAACTACACGTTCCCTTCCCAAATTTTAGTCCTAATTAGAGGCAAAGTCCTTTATTTCTTATTTTGTACTGTTTTGTCATGTAGCCCTTACTTCAAATGATGATCTGTTCCATCTTAAACAAGATAGACTTCACTGACAAGAAACATATTGCCCCAATTTATCATATAAAATCCCAGGGAGAATTCCTGAGTATGTGCTCGCTAGACACTCTAAGCTGGTGGAGTTTTCTCCCAAGATGGAAATAATCCTGGACACATTCCTGGAATATGCAAACTTTGGATTCAACACGTGCTCTCTTATGCCTGAGTGACTACAAAAACTTCAGGGCAACAGCAAACCAGGCCCCTCCAGTGCTTTTAAACTAGGAGGAGGTGGCTCACAGCATTCCTATGCTTTTACACTGGGTCATTCATCAGAAACAGCTGCTTCTCCCTGCATCTGTGACATCAGGGTAGGTTGGAGACCTGTGTGTGTCACACGCATATTGAGATCTGTGATGAAAGGCAATAGAAAGGCAAAGAATGGCTTTACTGTCCCGAATTTTCACAGCGAAGTGTGTAGAAGTGCTGACAACTACTCTTGAAATTCCATCCTCTGCCAAGAAAAGCCAATGGCCACCTCTCCACCCCACAGGCCTTTACTACTTGAGAACAACAGACCGTGTTGTAAGGTTTTTATGGCACAGCGATGATCTAGAAGCCCTCAGGTGTTCCTCACCTGGCCAGCAAATACGGTTGCTGAATGACCGTATTTTAATTCTTTCAAACACGGGGACAGGAGATAGGGCTTTGCAGCAGCGATCACAGCAATGGCTTGGGGTTATCAAAACAATTGCAGCACACATGAACAAACACTCCAGCCGTGCCAAGCTAAACGAGCCTCAGCATTTTGCTTGGCCAAGCGTGTTCCCAGCTGATTGCATTCTGCAGGTCCATGTGTGTCATCTGGCAGGGCAGAGGCAAGGCGAGAGGTGCAGCCCAGAACAAAACGTGGCGGACTTGAGTCTTCTGTGCTGGTGTGGGCTGCATCCTCCCTGGATTCCCTGAAATGGCATTTTCTTTCTTAAACTTGGGTAATTGTTTCTAGTCATGCAAAGTGAGCCGGTATAAGGCACTGCCTTTCAGCTCTGGGACCTTCTTATTCCCACTTGGCGCTTGCTTTGCTCCCTTGTGTGAGGTGGCAAAAAGATCCCGTTTGCTTGATGGCCTCCAGAGCCCTAGAGCGTGTGTACACTTGTACGTACATGGCTGTAACTATAACAATCTGAAAGGGAGAAGGAAAGAATTTGTACTTTTTGTAGGCCAGAACTTTCCAGACCTGGGCAGTGAGACAGAAAATGTATTTTTTTGTAAGGCTTGAACTTTGAAACTTCGTACAGGCTCAAAGGCACAGAAGAGTGAACTCTCCCCATCTCTGGACTTCTCCAAACTAACCAGTCTCTGTTGCCAGCTGATAGGGTGTTCAGTTGCTCTTAGAAGTGCAAAACACTTAAAAATGGAAGGAATCTCTTTTTTATTTTATTTTCCTCTTTGACTGTGACAGAAAAAACTTAATCTGTTTACGGAAATCAGTTAGTGTGTGTGTGTGTGCGTGTATATGTTATAAGAAGGAATGCAAATGTATGAAAAACACGGGCATCTTTTCATTTCCAAGTCTGTAATCTCAAGAGTTTCTGGCTGAGAAATTGTGTTTGAATGCGTAGCTGGACCAAATGTGTTGGACAGATTACCCTGATGTTTCATGCCAATGCAAATGAGAGAAGCTCCACTGAAACCCATGATGTTCCACCAGAATAATGTTAGAGGAGGGAATAAGGCCACTTCCAGTAGGTATATTTTGGATCAGATAATCTGAAATTTCTCAGCATCCAGGGGTTTTGGATTAAGGGCTTTGGTTCAAAAGGAGCTCTGCTGGCAAGCGTCACCCCTCACACTGACCAAAACAGATCTGAAAACGTGGCTAGGAAAGTCTTCTGGGTATTTTGGTGCATTGTATACGCTGTGTCAGTATTTATTGTGTCAAGAGACATAAGAGATTATGCTCTTTCCATCCTAAAGCCAAGAGCAGCACCCTGAGTAAACCAGGCTGATCACAGAATCATGGAATGGTTAGAGTTGGAAGGGACCATACAGCAGTGCTCTGATGCAGACAACTTTTCATCCACTTCTCATCGTCGAGGAAAGAGCTGGTATCCCCCTGAGCTGCAAGCACAGGCTGGGAATTTGGGAATTGCAGGGTGCAGAGAGGTGGATGCTGTATCAGAGACCCCCCAGCTGTGGCAGTCGGCCTGAGCTCCCCTAGGGCATCACTCCCCCATTCTCCATAATGTGGTCAGTGGCTTTACAGCCACAGCCTGACCCGTGGGTCTGCTGTGTCCCAATGAGCGACGCTGTGAGCAGGGCAGTGGGTGACCTACCATGCTCCTCAAATGTCATTTCATGCTTCCACGCTTAGGACATGGACCTGTTGGAGCGGGGCCAGAAGAGGCCGCGGAGGTGCTCGGAGGGCTGGAACCCCTCTGCTAGGAGGGGGGGCTAAGAGAGTTGGGGGGGTTCAGCCTGGAGAAGAGAAGGCTCCGGGGAGACCTTGGAGCCCCTCAAGGAGCTCCAGGAAAGCTTGGGAGGGACTCTGGATCAGGGAGGGGAGCCCTAGGAGGAGGGTGAAGGGTTTGACCCTGAAAGAGGGGAGATGGGGCTGAGATGTGGGGAAGAACTTCTTTGCTGTGAGGGTGGTGAGAGCCTGGCCCAGGTTGTCCAGAGAAGTTGTGGCTGCCCCATCCCTGGAGGGGTTCAAGGGCAGGTTGGAGGGGGCTTGGAGCAACCTGGTGTGGTGGGAGGTGTCCCTGCCCAGGGCAGGGGGTGGCACTGGATGGTCTTTAAGGTCCCTTCCAACCCAAACCATTCTGTGATTCTACGATTCAGGTTGTTCAGCCTGGAGAAGAGAAGGCTCTGGGGAGACCTCACAGCAGCCTTCCAATATCTGAAGGATATTCAGCTACAGGAGAGCTGGGGAGGGACTCTTTGTCAGGAACTGTAGTGACAGGACAAGGGGTAATGGTTTTAAATTGAAAGAGGGGAGATTTAGATAAGATATTAGGAAGAACTTCTTTGGTGTGAGGGTGGTGAGAGCCTGGCCCAGGTTGCCCAGAGAAGCTGTGGCTGCCCCATCCCTGGAAGTGTTCAAGACCAGGCTGGATGGGGCTTTGAGCAACCTGGTCTGGTGGGAGGTGTCCCTGCCCAGGGCAGGGGAGTTGGAACTAGATGATCTTTAAGGTCCCTTCCAACTCTAACCATTCTATGATTCTGTGATTCCTCATGTGCTTTGTGCTTCTGTGCATATCAACAAAGGTTCCATGTTAATTCCTAAAGCACGGAGGTTCTTTAGCAGGGTTCCCCGTAGGGCACTGTAGGCCACCAAAACAAGCCCCGCTGCTCAGGAACAGGTAGTGGCCGCTGTCTAACCATCACGGCTCTGGGCTGAGATACAAACAAAGGACTGATCCAGCCCCGATCACCTCCCCTGCCAGAGGCACATGCTCTTCATTAATGGCCACATTGCATGACTCGGGGTTTGGAGATGAAAATAAAAACAGTGAGCTCATCAGAGAAGGAAAAACACGAGTGAGAGGAATTGTTGTAAATATTTATATCTTTAGGGCCTTTTAATGTGATTGTCATTTTCCCTTTCCGCATTTAAACAGCCAAGCCGTTATTATTTGGGAATGTGATTTAAAATTTTTTTAAAGGGTAATTTTTAAGCCTCCACATCTGTATCCCCGTCCTGAGCAGCTTCTGCACCTCATACCCAGTCCTGAGAGGAGCTGAGGGTACTCAGTGCTGTCTCCCCAGGCGCTCAGCACCCTGACAGCATCTGACTCATGGCTTGGTACGTAAAGGAAGAGCTTCCTCATCCAGATGGACTTAAAATTACTGGAGAAAATCCATTCCTGGGGCAATTGCATTGACGCGACTGGTTGATTCAGCCTGTTGAGTGCAATGGCTGCGCATCGGGGTGCGTCTCGTGTAAGGGAGAGATATCTGACATGCCTGTGTGCAACTGCTTTCCCTTTGGAAGGCTCTCTGTTGCTCTTGGAGTGGAGGGCTGTGATAAAAGCCAACTGCCTGCCGAACCCTAGATGCAAACTTTTTGCATGAAATAATAGCCTCACGCCCACATAAACTTAAATTGTTTCTATGGAGAATATCCTGGACCAGGCTAAAACCTCACCCTGCTTGCCTTATTGCAAATCCTGGGAGAGCCTCAAATGTATATATATATTTATATTTTTTTTAAGCTTATAAGAGTGAACTATATTAGCCTGATAATGTGAGAAGCATTTTTCATGAGAGCATGAGGTGACACAGCCTTCTGGAATGAAGTATGAGTCTGGGAGACAGAGGCTGGGGGTTTATTACTGCTTTGCAATGTCTCCAGGGCATTTTACTCCACCTCGGTTTCACTTTTCAGGCTTTGTTCAGGCTGTAAATTATGTGAGGCAGGATCTGTACACGTGTGCAGTGGCCAGTAGAAGGAGATGCTGATTTTGGTGGTGTTGTTCAGGTGGAACAGAAGTTACTATAGAGCCAGCACTGACCACAGCTCCTACTGGGATGAGAGGCTGGAGAATCAAGGATAGGTGACTTTGAAATTGCTATTTCCTCACCGAGGGCAGGGCTCACCTAATGAGCAATGTGAGTCTGGAGCTGTAATTAGGAAATGTCTATATGGCAGGGCTTTGGGACGCCTCCTGTTTCCCCCCTCAGTGACTGTGTCACCAGTAGCACACACAGCCCCCTGTAATCACGCAGTGTTGTAATGAGGTTCAGAGATGTTCACAGCTGCATATCCTTTTGTTTTGTTTTTTGGGGTTTTTCTTTAAGTCACATTTGAATTGTGCTAAAGAAAAAAATATGAATTTACTCTTCTGTTTCTCTTTGAATCTTCTAGATCATCAAAGAGCCCCCCCCACCTCCTGCAGAAGACAGCGAGGTGAGTAACACTGACAACCTGGTTTCCTCAATGTTAAGGACAAGATTTTGTTCACTCTCCTCACCAGAGGTTGCAGTTCTGCTGCAGGGCAGGGTAGGGACCTTTGAAACCTTTCAGCTCAGCTCCAGCCATAAAGTCAACAGTGGTTCAGCTAAACAAGGGGCTTTGTGGCTGGTGTCTGCCGCGTGTGTTTCACCCTGCTCAGTGAGCTTTCTACAGAGGTAGAGATGTGCTTTTGTTTATTTAAGAGTGACTGAGATCAGCATATACAGTGCCTTCAGGGAGCAGGTAGGGAAGGAGAACAGAGGCAGAAAATACTTCCACTTGGTCGGAACAGAATTACGGAGTTGGGCTGTGATTCACAAAAAAGACAACTCTTAAGCATGTGTTTAACTTTGAAGTTAATAGAACCTAAACATGTGCTTAACTGCCTTCCTGGAACCCACGGTAATGATTTTGATGGTTTAGCATATATAACACATCTTGGCAGCTGAGCGGTTGCCTACAATGCTGATCCCTTGGACAAGAGTTGCTGTGAGCAAAGGCAGCCCCAGCTTTTGCAATGTGTCTGAAGACGGCGGGCCAGATTCTGAGCGGGCGTAAAACCCCAGCAAAAACACCTTGATATCAAAAGAGCTACACTAGCCAGGGAAGTTTTAGTGGAGAAAAACGATAAAGCAACATTAAAACCTTAATCTTAACTCTGCTTGCTCTTTTTAGATGAATCTAGCAACAAATGGTTTAAAGCTTGTCACCATTACTTAATTAGTAGACTATCCCCAGAAATAAGCCCTGTTTGTCATCCGCCTCTTCCTGTGTCCTGCTTTCAGCACGCAATGAGTCCCTTCTTTGCTCCCACTGTTTTGCACATGGGATTTCATTGAAAAGTCACTGGGCTGTGTTCAGGGCTCAGTGATGTCAATGGGAGTTTTTCCGTTGACTTCACTGGGGTTTGGATCAGTTCCTCCTAACTGTGCAAGTAAGAGAAGACGTAGATTCACGCTCAGAGTGATTTGGTTGGTTAGTTTGCTTTCTTATTGCATCTGGAGACAAATTCATTGCCTGCTCCAGCTTGCGAGTGGAAAAGCTTGCTGAACTGATCCTCTCTGCTCTCCCTAAAGCCTGGCCCAGTGAGTGTTCTCTTTCCCGAGGCAGGAGGACACTCTTAAGGCTGAGTCCTCAGCCACGCTTCAGAGGTGGGATCCAACCTGGCTTCTGCCTGCACTGACTGCAGAGAAACAGGAGCCAGGGCCAGTACCAGAACGTCCCATCTTGGTGCCACTTCAAAACAAGCCTGAGGCAAAACTCCAAATCTGAACATTCCTGGACCCAAGGGAGATTTGTGTTTGGATCCAGTACTCCCCGTGCCTCAACACACGAGCATCTGGCCTATTCTCCTAAGCAGACATTTCTGTGTAAACCCACTAGCTTTGTTAGCTTCTGTCCTCTTGAATGAAAAGGAAAATATTAACCTAAAATTGCACATGCTCTGTTCTGCATCACACATTCCTCCAAGCCAAGGGATTCAATTGCTGAAATTAATTAAAATACATCATTCTGGAATGCTGGCTCACTGGCCAAGGACTAGAAGGGGAAATTACATCTCTGTGCTAAGAGGGAACACGTGCTTCACATATAAGGAAGCCTTTTATCAAACCAGTAAGTGATGCAAAAGCAAACCAGTTGTTGCAAAATAACCTAGTTACAGCAGACCAGTTCTATTTGCCTCAGGTTAAGTTTAGTTAAGCTGGTCTAAAGATATTTCTGGACATGTTTTATCTTCTCTCGACATCTATTCTGACAGAGAGGAACAGTCTGTGCAGCTCTTTGGATGAAACAGTCCTCAATTCATCTGTTTCACAGTTTTCCTTTAGCGATGTATTTGCCACTGGCTTTTTGTTTTAAACGAACCTGATCTTGTACTGTGGAGAGTGAGGGGCAAATCCTTCTCGTACAGAAGCAGGCTGTTGTTCTGCCTGCGCTCAGGCGAGCTCCCCATAGATGATGGCTTTAAACACAGGCTTGTCCAGGCTGTGGTTGTGTCCAGAGAAGGGCACTGCACAGTGCCTGAAAAACTGAATTCACCTGGTACATCTCGTTTACCTGCTTCCCCGTGAATCCAAGAGAACCATACAACACTTTGGCTGTAACCTGTACTGGTTTGGGACCCTGGGATGAGGAGCTTTGGTTACAACAATGTGCCAAGGTTGCAGGGATTAGTCTGATGGTGTAATTTCACAGGTACTTTCCAGCAGAGGACATCCCCTAAGCTCAACACTCAATTATCCTACACCCATCTTACACAATTATACAACATTTTATACAATTAGCAGCCAAAGGTACCTTAAAAAGGAAAATACAGTTTTTACTACTTAAGAAACTGTATAGCATCAGAGCAGCGTTCAAAAATTAGTAAAGCTTGAAGCTATGACTTGTACTAGGTAGTGGAAAAATAGCAGAAGCTCTGAAAAGATGCATTTCATTGGTGCCGCTTACTCCTATAGAGCCTGGTCCACAGAATGGAACTGGCAGTAGTATGACGCTTTCACAGAAGTCTGGGTACTCCAGATTTTCTGCTTTGCTCAAAACAAATAGAAGGTGGAGTTGATTTTCTGGGATCCAGTTTTTCTTAGATGTTGCAGGTATCTTTCTCTCTCGCAGAAAACCTAGCAACTGCTCATCTCCAGCATGAACGAGCACTAATCCCTTAAGCAGCAGCATTACAGTTACAGTAAGATTTTTTTCTTCTCCCAAAAATCTTGGCAAAAAAAAAAGAAAAAGCCAAGAGGAATTCTTGCATCAGCAGATTTGGGAGCTGAGGCCCATATGTCTTCGCGCTGCAAGGAGAATGCATTATACTGTAACAATGAAGGGGAAGCAGTGTTGCTGTCAAACCCACCAGAGGTTTTATTGAACTCTACTTTAAAGGCCTTTTGAGACATATTGGAGTCACACTCACTGTTGGTGAAGGAAATAATTATTGGCTAGAAACTCCCAATTAATTCATTCAGAAATTGCAAATGTCGTCAACTTACCGCTGTGCTTCTCAGACACCAGAGGATACGGGAGGAGGTTGAGCCCAGATGAAGGACAGATGGTTTTACTTACAGCCAGGAAAGATTGAGTTAATGCCAATCGGAAGAGGTGAATGCCTCCAGGAGCCAGTGAGCACCTTTCTGGCCTGTGATTAGTCATTGGTGGTGGATCAAACCCACATTCTTCTACCTTCAGTGGAGGGGAAAGAATTTTTCTAGCCCTGCTGAAGGAAGACACAGCTGCTTTTATTCATGTGTCCCATCACCTTCAGGCTGGGCTTATTGGAACATCTCTTACTGAACTCAGACCAGAAGCTTACCGGAGGCTGAAGATGGTTCTCACTATAGCAACCCATCTCCTACATCAAAAATCCCCACCCTGCAGGGCTCTGCAGCTTCCAAGGATTCCTATGCACTGCCTGCCCCTTGCCAGAGGTCTGCAGCTCGTCAGTCCCCAGGACAGGCTCTGATTGCAGTCAGAGGGGGCACAAACTGGAGCCCTCTGGAGTATCCCCAAGGGGCACCCTCTCTTCTCATCTCTTCCTTGCCCTGTAAATGGAGACCAGGCAATGTTAAAATACATGGCTGTATCTTCATTTTCTGTCATGGCAGCGCCTTCGTCCTGCAGAAGGGATTCAGGGCCACAGAGTTCCCCGAAGTCTGGCAAAACCAGGCAGGAGATCTACCAGATGCCCAGAGTGTGTCCTTTCTTCATCACTCAGACCCATTTTTTCCATGCTGTTCTGTCCCTGAGCTCCACAGTCACCCCTAGCACGGCACCAGCGCCAAGCCACCAACCAGCCGGTAATTGGATAATTCTTATGTCTGTTGTCATCTTACCCACATACACCAGAGCGAGCACACAAAGAAAGTCCTGAAGAGAAAGGACCATTCAGCAGCACAGTCCTGAGATGCTGAAGGTAATTATCACTGTCACGGGAGGCAGCATGAAAAGGAGAAGTTTAACTCCCTGCGAGGCAGCTGTTGTTAAGCCAATGGATGAAACCACCTGTTCAGCTTGGACCAGTTTGGTCTTTGTGACCTGATCTCTTTCTTCCACAACTGAACATTCATGAGGCCAGAGAATGGCTAACGGGGATTCATCTGCACGGGGAGCTGCTTGCACCCTCACTTATTGCTGTTTATTAATCTTTTCCCTTTTCTTCCTGAAAACCCTTGCTGGGGAGATAGCAAAATAAGCTCCAGAGAAAGGATCTGATAGAAATTTTTTGTAGACACCAAGGCAGGAAATGTATTCTGTTATTCCTGAAATAGAGCCAGGTCACAGTGGTACGCCAGCTCTTCTCCTTCCCCCTCACTCCCTTTTTACAGGGAGTTGCGGAAATACGGGGGGAGGAGAAAAAGAACCTTTCGAGAGACGGGCATTTAGAAGAAAAAGATTTGGGATGTTATTGGCAACAGAGGAGGTGCAGGTATTACACCGTGAAGGTGTGGGGTTTTATAGGCAAATTTCATGTCAAATACCTCGGCAGGCCCAGCACAGAATGCGCGGTCAGCGTAGGGGCTGTGAAAGTTGGGGTCAATAACATGGCGGTTGCAATGGGAACACTCGTGTTAATTCCCATGACCTTGTAAGACCCTACTTCATCTTCCCCATAGCTCAGGGTGTGAGCCATAGAGTGGGAATAACTCAACATCCTTCCTTCATCTTCATCAATACGGGGGCTCTCTTAACTGTGAGCACGCAGCACTTCGCACTTGGAGGGTGTAACTTCAGGCAGGACCTTTAAGAATCTGTACCACAAATAAACTAGGAGTCTCTGTGATCAGTAAGACCAGCAAAGGCTGGTTTTCTAAGCATTTATGTCTCGAGAATAAGCTTGTATGTTAATTTTTTGGTGCCTTATGAGAGTTGGGCTCTTTCTTCAGCCTGCTCCTTAGTAGAGCATCTTCTCTTAGATGCTCTTGTGACCTGTGAGTGCTTTGTGACAATAGTTTGCAGGTTTGGGCCAGTGACAGGCAAAGATATGAGAAAAACCAAAGCAATGTTCTTGCAAGAATGCCGAGGGACAACGAAGAGCAGGCAGAGTTTGGGCAGTTGCCATTGAGATGCCTGGCAGAGCGTACGTAACGAGAAAAACCTGCCACAGCAGGGAGGAAACATTCCTGAGAACCACGCGAGGGGTCCTTGAAGCTGGTGATGCCTCTGCAGCCCAGAGGTGGCCACGCAGTTTGGAAATGAGTCTGGCCTTGGGAGAAAAACGAGGCAGTAACGAGCCAGAAGCCCTGAGGACAGTGTATTCACCTCCATTTGTCCTCGGCTGTAAAATTAGATGATAACATCTCTTACTCTGAGGAATGGTTGTCCCGTGTTTCACAGCACTTGGTGCAAGCAGAGCTCTCTATAAATGCTAAATTCTGACAAGATTCAGGCATTGCAGAGACAACTGTGAAAATAATTATAAGGGCGGGGAGAGGGGTCGGTTGTCCAAACTTTCTTTATATCTGGCCAAATTCAGTTTGAATTCTTGCCCTGAATGGTTCAGATGCACCCAGCGGAGCCTGAATTATCCTGGTGTTACCCACAGATGAGGTTCCCTCAGGTCAAGATACGCAGAGCCCGGCACGGACTCCGAGATAAACACAGATCTTTGTTTTCTGAAATCCAGCAGTTACGAATCTGGATCTCTTGACTGTGAAACGTAGCTCTGTCCTGCTTCTTGTTTTTTAAAAGAAACTCTAGCTCCATCTAAAGCAGATTTTGCAGGTGGAAAGATGCCAAGTTCTGTACAGTCAATTTCCAGCATCCTTAAATGCACTTGAATTTTCCGGGGCTGTTTTTCATACTGCTGCTGGGTCAGAGCTGAAGTTCCTCATGCAGTTTTTCTTAAGGCAAAACCCCCTTTGTGGCTAAGTGTAGAAAAAAATATGGGCAAAGCTGAGCCAGCCTGCAAGAATTCTGCCCTGTTTTACTGGCTCAGATCTCGTGAATGGGGCGGTGAGCGAGGCTGCTGGCTGTGGGGATTGCGTGCTGCTTCCTTCTCCTTTTCCCGCTGTCTCCTACCCTGACCCCCAAGTTTCCAGTTGCTTTCCTTCAGCTGCTCACGTGTGTCGGGAGTGTATTTGCCAGGACATCACTGGTGGGGTGTTTTTTTCTGCTTGTATTGCAAAACCTCCCGTGCCCTTCAAAACATGTAAACAGGCTCATCCTGCAGAAAGCTTGTGACTCCTTTGTTTTTCAAGCATCCACTGCTGCCTTTCTGTGCTGTTTCTGTTGTTCTGGCAGAAAGGCTCCTATCTCAGACTGGAGTGACTTGCAGGGCTTTTAAGGGCTTGTGGGGAAGATTTCCTAAACCTTGGTATTTCCTGTTGTGAGAAGTCCAGTCTGCGCTAAACTGAAGAGAGAGAAAGAGAATTGCTGAAGGAAAATATTTAGAGGGCTTTGATTCCAATTTTTTAAAGAAGTCCTCATGGAAAACTTCATGCAGAGATATTAAGTTCTTCGGTTGCAGCAAAGAGCCTCGGCCGCTCTGAACAGAGAGAGAAAGGAGTCAGCTCTGAAGGAAAGGAACCTTGTATTTATGACTCAATTGTTCACTCTTCCTTTAGATCAGGACACATTTTACAGCCGAATTTATGTGTATTTTGAAAAACAGAAATGCTTTTGTTTGACATGAAAAAGCATAGTTTGTCTTGGATTTTTTCCCCCAGTTTTTCAGTTTTCCTACTGGGGAGTTCAATTTCAAAGTATTTTTGGCTTTTCCCGTTTTGGAAAGCTCCTAAGTTTTGGAGTTTTGCCAAATCTCTGTGAAAAATTAAACAAAGAAAAAAGAGAGGGACCATTTTTCATTTCTCTCCACATTTTTCACAGGAAATACTTCACGTTTTTGATGAACTCTGCTTTTCTGCTTTGCCAGTTCACAGCCTGAACTCTAGAAATTAAAGGGAAAGGCACTTATATAGGTCAGAGCATATGTGCAGTTGTTATATAGTGCAACGAAGAATATGGAATATATAGAATACACTTGCTAGAACTTTAGCTGGATTTATTTTAAATAAACTTCAGAAGATTTTCTTGATTTGTTAATTTGACAGCATCTGAATGTTGTCATGAAGGCCAGGGTCATGAATGCGTTTAACTGTGTATGGTGATGGGCCACAGGTTTCTGCTGCAGTATGTAAGGGTAGAACACAGCAAATTTGTACAGAGTTTAAGTTTCATTTGTCACCCAGGGCCTGACTTTTGCTGGCATAAGCCTATGAAAATCCCTGAAGCCACATGGACTTCCGTGGGCAGCCTCCCCAGCAGAGGCAGAAGTTCATTATAAGAACTCATTCCATTCTTGTAACTTTTCCATTAGACTTTTCCATCCTATTGCACTTGGCCAGCTCATCTCAAACCATCCTTATCTCTGTGCTGGGCATTCACGCTGGGGTTCTTTCCCAGTGTGCTCCTAATTTGCCTTCGCTCAGGAGCAAATCTGACCTGCTTGGTTTCTTGCTTTCACAGAATCACAGCATCACAGAATGATATGGGGTTGTAAGGGACCTCTAGAGATCACCCAGTCCAACCCCCTGCCAGAGCAGGTCCACCCAGAGCAGGTCCCACAGGAACGTGTCCAGGGGGCATTTGAATGTCTCCAGAGAAGGAGACTCCACCACCTCTCTGGGCAGCCTCTTCCAGGGCTCTGCCACCCTCAAAGTAAGGAAGTTCCTCCTCATGTTTAGGTGGAACTTCTTATATTCAAGTTTGTGCCCATTTCCTCTTGTCCTGTCCCTGGGCACCACTGAAAAAAGACCGGCCCCGTCCTCCTGACACCCACCCTTTGAGTATTTATAAGCGTTGATCAGATCCCCCCTCAGCCTTCTCTTCTCCAGACTAAAAAGACCCAAATCCCTCAGCCTTTCCTCGTAAGAGAGATGCTCCAGGTCCCTCATCATCTTTGTCTCACTTTGCTGTCCCCTCTCCAGCAGTTCCCTGTCCTTCTGGAACTGGGGAGCCCAGAACTGGTCCCAGTGCTCCAGATGGGGCCTCCCCAGGGCAGAGCAGAGGGGCAGGATGACCTCCCTTGACCTGCTGGTCACACTCTTCTTGATTCACCCCAGGATACCACTGGCCTTCTTGGCCACAAGGGCACATTGCTGCCTCATGGGCATCCTATTGTCCACCAGGACTCCCAGGTCTTTCCCCCCCTGAACTGCAGTGCAGTGAGTGATCTATCTGGCCCCTTTTGGTCACTCCAGTGTGGGGAGCAGAGGGGCCAGAGAATGCTTCTCATAGCAGCTTTTCTTGCCCTGATCCAAGTGAAGGGGTGGCAAAGAATCTCTGCTACTGTCATTTGTGACCAGCATTTCAACCAGACTTGCAGTCCAAAGACCCCAGCCCTTCAGCTGTGCTCGGTGCCATTTTGGTGGTTGCTGCAATGATTTTGCAACTTGGAAACAATTTACTTCCCTGAATTTGATGATGATGAAAGACAAGAGTCTCCTTAAAAAACCAAAACAAAAGGCAAAAATCACATTCCTGCTGGAGCTGAGCTGTACCTTTCAAGTGGTGGTGGTGTTTATATCGTGAGACATTTTCTTTTCATGAGTGTACATCCTCTGGAAAACAACCAGGGAGAGGCCAAGACCTTGATTGCACTGGCTTTAGCGGGCTCAAAGCACCACGTAGCCTGTGACTGGCTATTCCTTTCCATCTCTAGTTGTGCTTCCTAACAGTGCAACCCCTTCCTTCTGTTTTGTAGGAGGAAGATGATGATGGCCTTCCAAAGAAGAAATGGCCAACAGTAGATGCCTCTTATTATGGTGGACGAGGAGTTGGTGGCATCAAACGAATGGAGGTAATTAGATACCAGTTCATGTATCAGAATATCTTATTTGTGAACTGAGCTGTGATAAACCCTGCAATTTACCAAAAAAAAAAACCCTCAGGAGATAGGCACAAACTTCTTTAAGCTTTTTTGTATATCTGAGCCCAGATTGTTTTTCTGTAGGAATATTTGAAAGCCAAGCATTCCTGAAGTTTGAGACCATCTTTTTCTTCTAGCACAGTAAGATCCCAGTCCATGCCTGGGATACAGGGGCAGTGTGGCCATACAAATTACAAGGAAATGCTTTTAGTTTTTCTGAAAACCTTCCCCACTCTCACATTTCTCATAAATCACAAGGGAGGAGAAATTTGAAGTTAAGGGTTGGACTCCAATTTAGAGACAAGCTTCACAGCCTATGGCTCCCTCTTCACCTTGGATTTGGACACTGGGAAAATATGGACCAGGATCTAGTTATAACAACAGGGGTGTAACTCTCTGCAGCAGCTACTATGGTAATATGCCCTGATGCCCTCTTTTCAGGTGCGCTGGGGAGAAAAGGGCTCCACAGAAGAAGGTGCCAAGTTAGAGAAAGCCAAGAATGCCAGGGTCAAGATGCCAGAACAGGAATACGAGTTCCCTGAGCCCAGGAACCTTGCGAACAACATGCGCAGGCCTTCCTCTCCTCGCAAGTGGTACTCTCCCATCAAGGTAAGTCCAGTCTGGTGTTGTACTGCATAGGATGTTTCCAGGAGATCTGTATTAAGTATTTTCACATTCCAAGGCTAAAATGTAGAACTGTCCACAAACCTGTGGTCTCAAAGTATTGCTAGAGTAGCTGTGCGTGAGGGAGTCCCACTGAACACGTGCCTTGGGAGGTGCTGTAGGAAGGAACCACACAGGGCAATGGTGATTTCCCACCAGGTTGATCAGGTTTTGGGCTTGCATTGCTTTCTGAGACCAGAGTAGGATCCTTATCTTTTCCAGCGGTGTAACTAGCTTCCCTAAAGCGTTTACAGACTCCACTGAGCTTCCAAGGGCAGCCCCTTTAGTCCACACTGCATATTCCCTGAGATGTGGAAACTAAATAGCAGCTTCTTTCCTTGGAAACAGGGGAGAAAATAGGAAGAAATCTGCTGCTCAGTGTCACCAGGGAGAGTTGTCCTCAGCAGATGGATGTCTGCCAGCAGGGTCACAGGGCCAGGCTTGCTGCCGGGCAGCACGCTGGCCTCACCAGGAGGGGATGCCCTGCAAGAAGTGTTTGGCTGAATTAGAGTGTCTTGGATGTGGAAGGTCAAATTCAGACTGACATCAGGTCGCCTGCAACGCAAAGCTGCACAGCGGTGCCCACGGGAACTGGGAACACTCTCCTCCTCTGCCATCTGTCCCAAGGGCAGGCAGCTGTTCTTCAGTTCGGCTGCATAATCGGAAGGGTTGGCAGCGTACAGAACAGAAACGAGCAATGAATCCTTCACTGCAGCAAAACTCTTCATTGCACATGTGAACACTTCTCCTGGACTAAGAGAAACAAACCACACAAAGCAGATCCTAGTCGCGTCGTCCAGGGCATGGTGTGAGGGCGCTGCAGTGTCAGAAAAGTATTCTTTTGCATTCAGGACAAATGAAGCTGCCCTCAGGTCTGCAGTAGTTAAGCTGTCCTCCTTCCCTTCTCTAATGAAAAGAAAAAAATCTAATCCCACACTCCTGTTTCTCAGGTGTAACTCTTGGGAAATGTAATACCCTTCTTGCCTCTCTTCAGTCGGGGGCTTTTTGCAGCTGCACTGTAGTTATCAGTCCCAAAAAAAAGACTGAAAATGCCCAATTCATATCCAAGTGCAAACTTGCACCACTGGAGCTTGGAAGATCTTGAAGAGTGGAGATGCTCATTAAGGTCTTAGAAATCCTTTACAGGCAATTTATCTGCAAGTAGCCTGCAAAGAGGGGGTGTGTAGCACATGTAGTAAACTTTTTGGTGTATTCCCCTTCAGCTTTCTGCTGGGGAATGGGGAAACACCTCACTGCTGGAAATTAGGGGGGTTTATTCTCCTGTTTTCTTCCTCCCCAGCCGCAATCAGTCTAGTCAGACATACTCTACTGGCCAAGTTATTGCAAAGCAGGTCTATTACTGTACAGCGCAGCCAGGTTTCCCTGCATTGTGTCTTGTTACTGATCAGCTCCAAGCAATGCCTGTAGGAATTTGGGTCAGTTTTTTGCTTTCCTCCGTCATTGATCTTGCAGCTGGTTCAGATCCAGTGATGGGAATGGCAAGGATGCACAAGGGAGTAAGAGTGGTTTCCGGAGGATACGGAAATGTAAGCCTCTTTGAAAATTTGGTCCAATGCCCTCTCTCTTTTCCCCCTTAAAGATTACCATCTAATAAACATAGCCTACCAACAAGTCATTTGCAATTGTGTTCTAATGACTTCAACATGTGTTCACGAAGGTTATTCATTCCCACAGTGGGACAGGTTAGAGAGTCGACTGTTCTCGGTTCAGCGTGGGGAATGCAGGAAGCACCGTCCCATATAGCTGCTCCTTTGTTCCTGAATGTGTTGCGTTGCCATTTTGCATCAGTGCAAAGCGTTTGTAAAAAACACTCGTCTCATCTGGGAGATTTTTCACTCCTACTGTGTGCTCGTGGAAGTGACCTCATCCAGCTGAGAGACACAGCTCAGCTGCTTTTTGCATGCTGCAGTCTGAAGGGTTCACGGCACACAAAGCCATACTCTAACCACTGAGGAGCTGACAGAAACACCGATTTTAGCACAGAGAGCCCTGAATACACTCTCAGGCAACTGGAATCCATGTGGGTACAACTACCTGAGATCACTGGTTGAGCTGGGTCCTTTCTCATAGAAGATACTGCTGAGTTTCTCCCATCTTCCTTCACCAGTTCACGCTGTTGGATTGCAGCCTCTGGAGACTTGCAGTTAATTTTCAGAGTTTATTTGGCATGGTAAGAAATCAGTTCTGACCAGAGGAGTCAAGTTTGTTGCAGATCCATGTCCCACCTGGAAATTCTCCAAAGTTCAAGAGAGGCTTGGAGAAAAGATTCAGTGTATGTAGGGTTCAAGTTCAGTTCTGACTATGACTTGGAACAGCTTTTGATTCATAACAGCAAGAATTCAGTTATAAGGGGGCTTACAATATTAAAAGTATCTCATGGGTGATATATATTCTTAATTCCTTTAGAAATATGTCTCTTATCATAGAATCATAGAATCATTTAGGTTGGAAAAGACCCTTGGGATCATCGAGTCCAGCTATTATCTACCATTCAAATTGCATACAGTATAAGGACAGTTCCAATCCAAGACCCTATATCCAAATACTCCTGTACCTTTGGGGTGTTCCACATCTGGATAGTATTTAGCAGCCTGAATCTGTCTGTGGACAAGAATTTACCTAATTATTAATTGCCACCACACCCCTTATTGAACTGTACCCAAAGAGACAGGGTATGCAGATGGGACAACTGTATCCAGCACTTGCCTCACGTGTAGTGGTGAGCACTCATCGAAAGCAGAGGGGGATCATTCCTGTGAAGCAAGGCTCCTGCTATCACTCTCCCTGTACAGGAAGGAATTAGCAAAATTGGCAAAATTCATCAGCACACTTGGCAGAGCTCTTGTCCTGAAGATGTGAATGTATGAAGATGAATTTGCATTGTTTTACACAGGGAAGCTACGGGAGAGGCCGGAGAGGCAGAGGAGGGGTAGGTCATTGGGTCTGCACTCTCAGCCAGAGCAGGACTGTGAACGTGCATCTCTCCGACACTGCTTTTTCCAGTCTGGTTTTTAAAATAACATAGAGGCTTCCACCACTTCTCAGGAGGGAATATTTAAGAGACTACCAGACTTCACCCATAGGAGATGTCTCCTGATAATCAGCTTAAATTTTCCCTTATCCCCATGCTCCAAGTGCACTCAGCTCCTTTGGTGAAAGCAGATGTTAAATCTCCACCCGATCCTCTGGACTGGTTGAAACACCTCTTTGGAAGATAAATAAATATGCATGTAACAAGCTACTTAGAAAAAAAAAATCATTGGCAAAGAAAGAGGGAAAGGAATTAAATTTCAGAAACAGCGAATGAAAGTAGCTTGGATCTGAAAAAGAGCCAGGAAATGCACGTTTTAGGGCTAGTCATCTTGCTAGGCCATTCCTAGCAGCACATGTGCCAGCCTTTACTTGGAGTATTCTGCCTTTTGCCAGTTTAACTGATGGAGTTTTTCTTCCCTCTTTGTTACTCTTCCCAGAGTAACATCTATAAGGTAGGTTGACAGCTGAGAGTGGATAGATTGCTTTTTGAAATGCTCCAGAGATTATTTGCTACCAAATGTCTCTGCTACCAAATGTGGCTACTGACACTTAAGATTGTTATTATTCTTATTTGCTGCTATTACCTCTTAGAATGATGCCAACTGGATTATCCCACTTTTAAAATATCCTTTTGACAGTTTGAAAGGTCAGTGCAAATAATCCAAAGAGAATGACAAGCCTGAAAACTTCTTAAGAAACTTGCCAGATCCTCAGGTGAATGCTCAGGGGAGGCTACTTCAGCTTTTATGAAGCCGTGGGACCCTGGTGTGTTTTCCAGCCTTTGCCTCCCCAGTCTCTGGTTGCAGCTGACGTGGCAGAGCTTCCTGGCTAGAAGGGGCCCAAGGGCAGCCTGGATTTATAGGCATCTTCCAAATCTGCCTCTGACACCACCAGGTCCCAGGAGCACTCTAGGTCCTGGGTCATTCACTGGACCAGGGTTGATACAGCACTGAATTAACCGTTAATTCAGGAAGAGAATGCAGTCACGTTAAAGCACTGGCTGAAACTATGCCCTCCTTCATTTGTTTTCTGCTTGGATTCTTTCTTCTTTCTGGATTTCATATCCAGTAGGACTCAAAGCTTTATTTGCCTTCAGATCTTTTTTTCTCCAAGCAGCCTTGTGCTTCAACTGCAAAGGAGTTCCCAAACGCAGAGACATAGCCCATCCACTGGAGAGCACAGAATTGTTTATATTTCCAAGTGAAAGCCTTGCCATTTTCATTTCTTCAGGCAACATCATCCTTTCCATGATCCGTTCTCCCTCTCTTCCACCCAGATGTCTCAGGCAGATCTTGAAGCTCCATCCAGACTCCCAAAGATGGAGCTCTTGGCTTTTCCTGAGAAATCTTGGTAGGGTCTTGGGAGTTAGGACTGTGGAGTAAAAAGGACTTTTTGTTCCACATAAAGTTGTAATTTTCCCTTTGATTTCCTAAAGGAGAAATGGAAGAAAAAGGTATTTATTTCTTAAGTTTCTAGGGGGGACAGGAGACCAAGAGCTTCAGCCACCTCTGGTGCAGGGTGAAAAATGGATTGGGATAGACAGGGAGGTCTAAGAGGTTGTGCTGTCCAAATGCAGAAGAGTCTGACGGAAGAGTTTCTTGCTTCTTCCTTTGAGAATTACGACTTTCCTGGCTCTCACCTTAGGAAGTCTTTTCCCCGGTATCCTGTGGAAACAAGATCCATGCAGTCATTTCGCCTGTCTGTCTGTCTCCACCCATGTACCCCTCCAACTCCCAAAGAAGCTTTGAAGCCTTGGCTCAACACACTGTTAGAGGAGTACAGGTCTCAAAGATGATTAGGGCCCTAATGGTTTCTTGAAAAGGAAAGAGAAAGACTCTATGTCCCCATGAAAGGAAGAGTACTTATTGAGTGCATTGAGGCTTTAATTCGATAGCAGAGAACCCATGTTGCAGAAGGACCTGGCTGTCGGGAAGGTCTCACCTTCACAGGCACTGAAGGTCACCATTGGCCATGAGAGCCTGGCGCTCAGGAAACCAGCTTCCTCACTGCTGATGAACCTACTTGCTCTTTTCCCAACACCACTGCGACACGCAGCTTATCTTTCTGTTGGCTTAATTTTGTCCTGCGATAGTTATATGAGGAAATTCTGCTGTCACGGTGGTTTTGTAGTCGTTATTTCCAGGAAACAGGTAGCCGTTATCCATGAGTTTTTGAGGCCAGTCAGGGGCAGTGAGGTCTTTGGGTTTGATCTTCTCGACCGCAGGAAGCAGTTTTGTACCAAGGAACAACTTTGTGCATTCTCACAGTAGCTTTTCTCCATCTCTGCAGATACAGCAAAGTTTACTGACTGTTGCTGGCAGGGGTTTCACTCCTGCTGCTGCTCTTTACACGACAGCATTTATTTCATCCGGAGCAATGCTGATGGAAAGCTGAATAAATTATACTGTCTGTTGTTGACCCTCTCAAATTCTTACAAATCTCTGGGTATCATGCATTTAACAGACCAAGGGTCAAATGTGAAGAGAGTTTGAGAAATTAATCTTCAGCTTGTAATATGCCTGTGGCCTTCCACCGAGCCAGCAGATGTGCTGCGCTGGTGCGAGCCCGTCGGCACGTCTCCCAGGAGCTGAATCCATTTGGAAAGTGAAACCCCAGCCTACGAGGATATCGCAGAGAACCCTTCGGTAGCAGAGGTGTGCTTGGGAGCAGATGATTCCGTGGGTACTTCGACACTGCAGAGCCCTTGGCTGCTCCTTCTGGCCTCCTTCAGCTCATTTGGAAAATATCCACAGGCTCGGCATTTTGTGTGGCTGCTGAATTTCAATCAGGCGTGAACGCTTCGTCTGCACTGCAGAGCAGCACTGCAGGAATGGCAGGGGGGGGGTCCGACCCCACACCTCGACCAAACTGTCTGTCAGCAAGAGATTTCAACGCCTTGGGTTCTGAGAAAAACTCGTCTGGGTTTGTGTACGTGCACACGTGGGCGTGTGGGCACCAGACCACACAAGGAGGTGAAGGGCTTGGCAAACCAGAGCGATGGGTCGAGAGGCTGTAGGGCAGCTGGCACCCAGCTCACGGGAATGGGGGACTCTGAAAGACGTGTGTTATTGCCTGGAAAAGATGCAAATATGATGTATGGGGTGGGACGGGGGAGCCTGTGTGAAACCCAGTGACCCAGTGCTCTCCTGCCAACCTGTAGCCAACATGGGGATTAAGTGGCCGTTACACGGCACCCGGCTGCGGCTCGGCGGGGGGCAGGGACAGTTTGGCAGTCAGTTCTCCCCGGCAGGTTGTTTTGACACATAAATCAGAATTATTTCTACTGTGTCACGGTGGTCACCTAGAGCTAGAGGCAGGGCACTCAGCCAGCCAGCAGAGGCCAGAGCAGTTAAGAAATGCAGTGTATAAATTCACCTGATCACTCTCTGCATTGAGTTAGCATTTTGCCAGTGACGATGTCAGGAGGTGAGTAGGTTTAGACTCTCTCAGCCCAGAAGGTACCTGAGTTACCTATTACCTCTGGAGATTTTCAGAAGAGTACGTGAAGGCTGGACACGTGGATACTGTTGACTCTCAGACGTACCTGCTTATTGCTCATCTGAAACCCTCATCCTTTGCTCTTGCAGCAAGATCAGAGCGAGTTGCTGTGAGAGAAACCGTTGCTTTCCAGCATCTTGTATGAGCACAGCAAATGGTTGAGTAAAGAATGTGTAGGTCTGAGCTGCATTGCTCCTGCACTCTATCTGCACAGCACCAAATTGGTCTCCCACGGAAGATAACACTGTGTTTCTTTTGGTTGCAGGGGAAGTTGGATGCTCTCTGGGTCCTGCTGCGGAAGGGTTACGACCGTGTATCTGTGATGCGCCCACAGCCAGGAGACAAGGTACAGTGCCTCAAAACATGTCCTACAGCTAGGGAAAAATAAAACCCCTCTGAGGTTCCTGACTGCCCTCAGGTGTGGGACTGAAGGTGGATACGACAGCTTAGAAACAAAAATTCAGTCACGTCTCTCAGCTTTGTTTGCAGCTGCAGTTGATGCAGTTTGACTGAGACAGTTTCCAGTAGGAAAATTGTCCAGGTGTAGTGACAGAAATGCCCATCAAAGAGCCCAGTACAGTCCCACTCTTAGTATAGCTGATATCAATTAATTGCATAAGTAAATCTAATGAATAGTAAGGAATATTTCTGCTTTTCATTCATTAAGATCTTGCATTCTGGAATAAAACTCTGAACGTACTTAAATATATATATTTTGTCACATAAATTTAAATGTCATGAGTGCTTTTACAAAGCGAAGTTTGCAGAATGAGGTGTGGACTGTTGTGTGAGAGGGAGGAAATGTTCCACATATTTCTAGTGAAAACTGGGTTCATGCAAATTTCTATACGTTAATGTGTGCTTATGGGTGGAAACAGAAGCCACTGAAGAGAAGGGACTAAAGTCTGTTCACAGGACTCACGCTGTCTCTGACAGCAGGGTACTGCAGAGCTACCTCTCACCTCCAAGATACTGATCTGCTCCTTTTCAGGGATTAAATGTCTGGTTGCTCCCTAAACAGCTTCAGGATGGTTATCCCGATCTGTGTCTCCAGGCACCCAGCTGAGCCCTGGGGTGCCCAGCTCCACACACCCAGCAGGGACCCAGGGCTGGGCAGGGGGCAGAGCTGCTCCTCGGCTTTGCAAACCCAGAAGTGTGACCAAGGCACACAACGGGGGGGAATTCAAATCCCTGGGGGAGCCATAAGACATCCCCTGACTCCTTGCAATTCAGGTGGCTACAGGCAGTTGCCCAGGGCTGTTCCCATTCCAAGGGTGGGGATTCAGCATCTCTCCGAGCCCCTGCCCGTATTCATCTCGTGGTGAAAAATGTCCCTTATATCAATGCCTTAAGCAGTCGCTTTACACACCTCTGAGATAAAGCAACAAAGGAGATTGGAGCTGCTTCTGGAATGGGTTTGGCCCAAAGCGTAAGTAACTGTGTAGCGTTGCGAAGGCTTCAAGAAACTCAACTGCACATGAAACAACAAGGCCATTTTTTGTTGGAGAATTGTAGTTCCGTAACGTTTGGCTCCCTGTAAGGTTTTCCATTGAATGCAGGACCAATGAACTTTTGTGAATAAAAAGGTTTAATATTTTGTTCCTTCAGGGGGGAAGACTTGCTGAAATACCTTCACTGAGCGTGATGCTGATTTCTGGGAGGAAAGGCCGTAACGTACAGATTGCTCATGCCTGGCAATTTCCCCACAGAAATCAGGCTTTGAAGAATGCCTGTTCTATGAATAATTGTTTTTGACTTGACAAGCTAAGATTATTTACATGGGAGATGCCGCTTCCATTTATGCTAGGGAAAGCTCAGAGCAGCTGAATTGAAGCCAGGACAGGTAGCAGCAATTTATAAAAGCGTGACTGACAGCAGGCTCCATCCCTTCCTGGGGACGTATCTCTCAGATGTGCCTTTCTGTGTCCTGTCAGCAAAAGCAGTAGCAGAATTAGCCCATGGAGGTGTTACAGGGTCCAGCCTCGGAGCAAACCAAGCTCTTTATGATGCCGCTGTGCTATAAAGGATCTCTGACTTGGGTGTAAGTATAATTTAGTGTCAAGGGGAAGGTGGAAGCGCACCCAGGCTTATAACTGCTAAAATACCTGTGTCTCTCCTCCTGGCTCCTGGGAGGCTTCTGAATGTCTGGGCACTTCCCTGTGTAGATACTGAAGCGCTGGTTGGACATTCTCTGAGGGCAGAGTGCTCTTACAACATTTGTTTCCCTTCGTGTAAACAAAACTATGAACCTGAGTGTTGGTCTTCTTTGAATAACCATGTGTGACCCTCCTGATGTTTTTAATCACTTTCAGACTTAAGTGAGCAGTTTATGGTTATTCCCTTACAGTTCTGACATAACTACCAGGTGATGTCACTCCCAGCAGCACCGCAAAACCAATGCGAGAACTCACTGTAAAACACTGAAATGATATTCCTTAGTTTACACAGCTGAAATGGCAGAATTAGGCAGGGTTTCCCCCTCCCCTGTTCAGCAAAAATGTGGGGGTGGTTTCCCTACTTCAGATTTAAAGCAGGAAGAAGAATTCAGCTTTCAAGCACTGGGTTCAGCTTTAAGATCTCTGAGTCATCTCACATCTTGCTGTAGACATTCCCCACAATTTGGGTGCTGGTTTTAGTCTGTCCCACATTGCTTTCTCCTCTGGAGCTGTAGGAGGTGATTTTACCAGAGCTGGGCATTAGGAAGGTTGGCTTTATAACATTTAGAGGCTTCTGTGTGAGGAACTGGGAAGGGATGAAGCAATATTGCTGTTAACTGAACTGCCACAGTCTACAAGCGTGCCTTGGGAGACAAATTAGTCAAAAAGAAAAGCAAAAGGCTGCAAAAACAGTTGCAAAATTTGCACCTCAGAAAATAAGGAGAGTCTAAGCCCAAGCTGATCCCTGCCAATCTCCCTCTATTCTTCTCTGCCACTGGTCTTCTAAGAGAAATTTAAATGCATGTCTAAGCCTTAGGATACAAAAGCTGTGTGATTCAGGCTACCTTAAGGCTAGTGCCTTCTTCCAGGTCAGCAAACATCAAATATTATCTCATAAAACACATTACTGTGTTGGTGTGACTGGAAAAGCAGTGGGAAGGTTGGTGCTGAATTGATGGGGACGGCTGCGAGGGACATCTGCCAGTGTTGGCAGCAGCTTCAGCGCAGATAGTCCTGAGTCAGTGGGAACAGTTTGGTTTCCTTGCAAGAAAAAATATCAAGGAAAAGGAGCAATTCCACAGAATTTTTTTTTTTCAAAATGAAACTTGTGTCTGAAGGACAGTGTTGCAAAAGAACCATCAGATGTGTTGTGCTGAAATGATGGGGAATTTCTTCGTGTGCAGACTGCTGTGTGGCCAGAATCCCCTGCCTGGGAAGTCAGGGCTGGTTCTGATGAGCTTGGAACCGGTCCCTGCCAGTAGCTTGGGGACTTTTCACCAGTATCACAATGAGAGGGCCTCTGGATTACTTATAAACACAGCCCTTCCTCTGAAGTTTGGTAATATAAAGTTAAGGATGTTTGATAATATAAGGTTAATAACTTGTTCATCATTTCCTTCATCCAACCCGGGACACGGTTCTCGGCATCTCTCCAGGTTGCAACAAAACTCACAGCAACAGCGTTTCAACCCTTTGCTGTCCAAGGACAGGACCGCTCCTGGGATGGGCGCGTGGCCCATGCGCTGGGACACTGAGCAGGCACCTTTGTACGCCTGGTCACGTTCCAGGAATTCCACCACGCGTATGGTATGTCTGAGGGCTGACAGCCAGGGTGAGAAAGGTGTCTTTTGACAGGGTGCTCTCAGATACGTCACGTCACCTCCTCGACGTGGCTCGCAGACTGAGGCCAACTGGCTGTGTCCTGCAGGTTCAGATGTTCCTAGTGCAGGAGCTGGTGAAGGACAGCCCTGTGGAGGACGTTCACACCATGCAGCCCTGCACGTGCACACACAGAGACCCCGATGCTCTCCCAGACTTGTGTTTCTGGGTGTGAGGTTTCCCAGTGCTAGAGATCAGCCAGCAGGGTAGAGCTGTAGGAGCTGTGTCGGCAGGGCTGAGCTCAGCTATACGTTCCCATGGCTTCTCCCTGTGATTCCAAACAGCTCCTTTGGACCAGGCAGCATGGACCAAGGGCGCAGCAAGGACCAGACTTGCTCCTCACCAAAATCATCAGTGTGGGTGAATGGTGGCCCGCCTGTGGGCTTCCATAGCTGTCCACTGCCAAATTTAAATTTGATCTTCTTGTGCTGGGAAGCGCAGGTGAAGGAGTGCTCTGCTCTGTCAGCAAAGGGGGTTCCTCAGCACTGGCATTGACACTCCCAGTCAGTCGGGTGGTTTTGTAGTGGAGGCAGAGCCAGTTTAGAACCTCAGCCCTGCTGCCCTGTTGTAAGCCCAGCCACAGGAGACCCGCAGCTCCAGGCAGTCAGCAGCAGGGCTTTGAGGTGTTGCTGCACGAGGCAGTGCAGCTCCAGCTTTCCAGGTTTTTCCTGACAGCTGGCCGTCACCCCGATGCCGTCCCATCCCAGGGTGCCGTGGTGCCCTGGTCTGCTGTGCCTGGGGGGGACCAGCCCCCCTCGCTCCTCTCCGGGAACACCAGGCGACGGGGCTGGGCTCTGGTTCAGCTGCCAGCACTCGCCCAGAGCAGCCTCAAAGGAGCCACCAGATTAAAAACCTGCCACATGGTGCATTCTCAGGCGAGATAAATATTCAAGCCTTTGCAGGCAAAATTTATGGCTGGTAAAGAGGAGCTGGAAAATAGCAGACCGGAGCCTTTGACCATATGATATTCCTAAAAGCTACAGGAGGAGCTGTTTTGAAAGCAATTTGTATCTCCTTCCTTCTCTTTCCTGAAGAAAAGGAGGAAGCAGATTTCAGACTCTTGGTGCTGTCGAGCGGGCACCTTATTCACCCACCGGTCAATGTGAGAAAGTGAAACCAGATGAAAAATAACTGAAAGGCATCTCCATTTGCTTTGGAGCCTGAGAAGGAATTGGACTTAATCCCAGGGTTACATCATTTTCATATATAAGCAATCCCTTGCTATAATCAGTTGCTTTATCCGCTGCCAGCACATTAGCTGAGCTGTGCAGAAGGATGTCTTGCGTAGAACACACCGTGGGTTCAGCTTCAAACATCGCCTTGAGTAATTGTTGCTGTTTATCTGCCGGAGCCCACGCAGCTTCCGAGGTACCACGCAAATCCTCAGGAAAGAAAACCGCTGCCCTGAAGTTCCCATTAGTTTATAACAAGACATTGGTGCAAGGATAGTGACTAATGAATTTGCAATTTATGTACGTTGCAGTGGATAACGTGGAAAACGGGAGTTTAGATCCCAGTCCTCCTCCTCTGTGTGGCCTCAGGCAATCCCTTCCCTGCTCCTCTTGTCTGTTCATGCCCGGACCCCTTTTATCAAGGTTGAGATTCCCCAATCTAAGGCTGTTTCTTCATGGCAAAAGGTATAGTTATAGAAATGACTGATTGGTAAGTGCTGGACACAAGGTTAGATGGTTCTGGACAACAGAGAGCAGAGATCTCTTCCAGGAGAACTGCCAGAAGGGCTGCCTGTCCATCGCATGGCCTGAGCCAGAGCCATACCTGCCTTTGAGCACTACAGCTCCATGAAAGCCACTTTGGGTGTCGGCAGCAGGGAGTTCTGTCTGCAGCCCCTGGCCACGTGCCTGCCGGCATTTGCAAGAACAAACCGTGAAGGAAGCTTTGGTTTGGTTTGTAGAAGTCTTTTAAAAATACATAGAATCACAGAATGGTTAGAGTTGGAAGGGACCTTAAAGATCATCTAGTTCCAACCCCCCCTGCCCTGGGCAGGGACACCTCCCACCAGACCAGGTTGCTCCAAGCCCCATCCAGCCTGGCCTTGAACACTTCCAGGGATGGGGCAGCCACAGCTTCTCTGGGCAACCTGTTCCAGTGCTTCACCACCCTCACAGGAAAGAATTTCTTCCTAATATCTAATCTAAATCTCCCCTCTTCCAATTTAAACCCATTACCCCTTGTCCTGTCACTACACTCCCTGACAAAGAGTCCCTCCCCAGCTCTCCTGTAGCTCCCTTCAGATACTGGAAGGCTGCTCTAAGGTCTCCCCGGAGCCTTCTCTTCTCCAGGCTGAACAACCCCAGCTCTCTCAGCCTGTCTTCACAGCAGACATGCTCCATCCCTCTGATCATCGTCGTGCCCCTCCTCTGGACCCGTTCCAACAGGTCCATGTCCTTCCTGTGCTGAGGACTCCAGAGCTGGACACAGTGCTCCAGGTGGGGTCTCACAAGCTCAGAGTAGAGGGGTAGAATCACCTCCTGTGACCTGCTGGCCACATCTTTTATCCCAAAGCAAAAGAAAGAGAGAGAGACGTTCAGGATTTGGTTTAAGTGCACCCGGAGAGGCCGAGATGCACAGAAAGCTTGTGAAATTCTTTTTTTGGAGTCAAACCTGGAAATGGTCTGAGTTTACCAACAGACACAGATGTTTCCAATAAGACGAGGAAGTCAGAGTCACATGGGATTCCTGTGGTCTCCTCACATTTTCGAGAGACTAGGTTTGCATTCTTGTCAGCATTAATGAGGTTATTTTTACATTCAAAACATCATCACATAGGGGTGATGTAAAAATATGTAGATTTTTTAAGAGAACTTTGTCACTTTTGTAGTGCAGTAAGGGAATGCTTATTTGTTGAAATTGGCACTGAGCACAGGATCCAAATAATTAATGTCTCTTTGCAGTGTCCGTTGCGTTTCCTTGATAAACGTTGTTCTGTCCGGAATTTACAAGGAGATTATTAAAATGCGTTTCAAGCTCAGACTTGGCCAGGAACATCTCAATCTGGGGGATTTCAATACAATTTCAAAATATATTTTGAATTCTTATTGTATTTTCATTTTGTGTTTGTACAGGTAAAAGTACATGTGTATAAACATGAGAAAAACTACAACAAAACCAGTGTAATTATGTGTAAAGGTGTATCCTGCCTAAATTAACACAGATGAAGGGAGAGGAGCTTTTTCCAGAAGGGTTTTGCAAGTTTCCTGGTGAAATCACATAAGCTCCTGTCTTGTTAGAGCACAGTGATATGGTTCTGGTACAAATTGTGGTTAGTTATGATGAGAGGATGAACCTACAAAATACATGAAAATGTCCCCATTAAAGTAATCACAATTGTTCTTTTTACTATGAAAGGAAGAATGTGTGTGTGTGTGTGTGCTGACATGAAGAACTGATCTTAATATAAACAGAATGGTCAGAGGATGAAATAAGACAAATTTACAGCCAAATTGCAGGGACCTTCACTCCAGAAAAGCCCTGTTTTTCAACAAAAGCTGACAAAACTCCCTCTGCCCTACCATCACACGGAGGTTTTTATATTACAGCAAAGTGCCAAAACCTCAAATTAACTTGGTTTCGGGCTTCAGTGTGACTGTTTGTGGAGCCGGAGGAGTTGAGATGACCTCTCTGGATTATATCAGCCACTCCTCCTGCTTCTTGTGAAGGGCCCGATTCTGCTGAGCAGGGACTTGCTGCTGCCTGGGGGGTCCCGCTGCCTTTCTGGAGAGTCACTGGAGCCTGCGCTGACCGGGAACCCACCTCTGCTGTGTGACCCCAGCCAGCACCGGGCTGAAAGTCTAGACCCTAGGGAGGGATAGCTCTTTTAATTTCCGTCCTGCCAGTATAGTTCTAGCTCTAAGCTGTCCAGCTGAGCTGGAGGTTTGTGGGCTATTACTGGCAGTGGGGAGATCACAGAATCACAGAATGGTTAGAGTTGGAAGGGACCTTAAAGATCATAAAGTTCCAACCCCCCTGCCCTGGGCAGGGACACCTCCCACTAGAGCAGGTTGCTCAAAGCCCCATCCAGCCTGGCCTTGAACACTTCCAGGGATGAGGCATCTACAACTTCCCTGGGCAACCTGTTCCAGTGCTTCACCACCCTCACAGGAAAGAATTTCTTCCTAATATCTAATCTGAATCTCCCCTCTTCCAATTTAAAACCATTTCCCCTTGTCCTGTCACTACACTTCCTGACAAAGAGTCCCTCCCCAGCTCTCCTGTAGGCTCTCTTCAGATATTGGAAGGCTGAGATCTGGGGTTTGGGCTCTGGGCTGGGAGTCAAAGCCTGGAGTCGCTCCAGTCTCTGCCACTGACACACAGAGTAACCTTGACCAAGCCTTTTAATCACCTTCCATTTCTCAGAGGCTTTTCCTCTTCTCTAAATGGGGACAGCCTTTGGGAAACTGGCTGGAACTGGATACTACATGTGAAGGGTTAGCAGCAGTCCTGGCTGGGGACAGGGCCAGCAGCGTCTGCAGGTTTGAGGGAGGGGGTTGCAGAGCAGCCCCCATTCAGGTGTTTACACTGTGGTGTGAATCGTACAGAGATCCAGGGTCTGGAGCTTGGGGTCTGTACACTTTAGACCCCCACGGTGCTCACGGTGTTTGGAGTCCACCAGTGTTTCTTACAGAGCTAATTTTACTTTTGCAAGCTGAGGTGTTACAAGATGCTCAGTGGGAGCTGGAGTGGACTTTGCCAAGTCTGTCCCCACACCGTCCGTGGCACCTGGCTGAGGAAGTCCCCTGGTTCAGCAGACCGTGGTTCTCAGCTCGTGGGACACCCCCCCAAGCGGGCAATCCTCATTGTGTCTGAAAAAGGCAGAGAAGGAAAAAAGCAGCTTGGATCATTACTGTATAACAGTAAAATTTCCTCCTTCTCTGTTTTTATGCTTTCAAAAAAGCTGAAAAACTAATCCGCTGCACATAATTGGGTGTTTCGCAGAGGAGATTAGCGTTGGCTGCTCTGCCATGTGAGGAATGTGGCTTTTTATTTCTAGCAAATTCAAACTCTCAGAAAACAAAGTCTCCTTTCCATGGCTTCCCCTGCCCCATGAATAAAGCTGGGTACTGGCAAAGACCTGTCTGGGGAATAACTAGTTGTCTCTGACTCCCCTCACTGTGCTGGAATGGAAGGAAACTAAATCTGAACTAAGGAGAGGGACGGTGCCACCACGTAGCCCGGGGCTTTGCTCCCTTTGGTCACAGCGGTGCCTTCGTGCGCTCCCGGCGTCGGCTCAGACCGAACCCTTTGTGCCCGGTGCTGTAAAATAAAACCAGAACCTCAGCCTTGTCTGAGGCAAGGGGCAAGAGCCAGTGTAGGCAGATACGGTGAGAAACACTGAGACCGTGTGGCAGCACTAATTTACCAGAATGCTCACCGGTGGATCTGCACCACCAGCTGGAATAATTCAGTGATGAGATTCAAGTCTTATTTTAACCACAGGGAACAACTTTTCTTGTGAGTTCCTTCTCCCTCAGCACATCTCCCCTGCAGCTTCCAAAGCCAGAGCAGGGCAGAGTCCAGCCAACACCGACGCTGTGTGTGCACACGCGTGTGTCAGAGCCCGGGGGCAGGCACTGCCTCTGGAGATCAGGCCGTAGAGGGGGGAGAGGGCACAATTCCTGTGGGGGCAGAATTCCTGTGGAGTAGCAACGCTCTTCTGGAGTATTGGGACAGCGGATGAGACCGTCAGGTGTGTCTAACCGTGCAAACTGGCAGAAAGTACCTTTATTTGCCAGAGGACAGACGTCTGGGTGCAGGCACTTAGATGGTGATGTGGGTTTCTCCATCTAAGGCAGCAGAACCTCTCCTGGATACAAAGGCAGGTGGTTGTGTTTCCACCCCAGTTCCTCTTCCCCTCCTCCATGGCCCAAAGCACACAACTGTATTTATTCTGCTCCTCTGAGTATGAAACTATTTGTCCAGATTTTAGTGCAGCACGGGAACTGTCACAAGGACTGAGCTTCACTGTAAAGTGTGATTCAAATTGAGGCAAGAAATTAGCCTCCTGAAGTGTTGACTTGAGATTTCCAGAGCCGTGAGGGACTGGGCAGGATCTCTGCTGGGAGGATATTCCTGCCTGGGGCTCAGGGAAAGGGCAGCCTTTGGTATAATGAGCTGAGAAACAAAAGAGCTTCCTAGTTTGTTTTAAAGAGCAGAAGGCAAAACAAGCCAATGGAACAGCATAGTTCAAACTTTCCTCTGCGTGGAGTGAGTGGTTCTGCAGCTGTGGGGTGAGTGAGACAACCATCGGAGTAAAACCCTCGCTGAACAGTGCAACCATAATAACACTGGGCCATGGGGGTAGAAGTGCAGAACCCAGGAGAACCAGGTACAGAAGAGCATCTAGGTATGTATATTCTGACAGAAAACATTGCAAATTTGTTCAGTAGGTGTTTAGGTTTTTAGAAATCAGTACAAACATAGGAAGTGAAACTCCTGTAAGAGAAATGGGATTTTCTTGCAGAGAGAATCACCCTGTGACAGACGTCTAGAAACCCCATCTCTCCCATGCGTGTTTCTTGCTGAGCGAATGCTGATGATGCATTTGTGTTGTGTTTCCCTCGCGCAGGTTCCAGCAGTGGGCTGCACTGACTCTCCTTATCCTTATGGGAGAGCAAGGTCATTGCTTCCTGTGGGATTGCAATAAATTCCTGAAAATAAGCAGCAGCCCCAGCTGAAAAATTTGGATCGTGTCTGGGTCCATCTGCGCTGAGAACTGGGGAGGGGAACCCTAGGTCTTACGTCAGTGATCAGAGGGCCCTCAGGGACTTGTTAGTGACATGAAGCCACGCAGAAGAAGCACTGTCAGCAGATGCTTTACCTGTTCTCCAAGGCACCGAAAGGGGTGACTTAAACTACAGAAACTACAGCTTAATTCAGTCCTTGGCTTTCCCTGGTCAGGCCCCATCCTGGATGTGAAAGCCTGTGGTACCTGTAGGACCTTGGGCAAATACCCTGCAGGAAGTGCAAAAAGAGCAAACAGCATCAAATTGAAGATTTAGGATGGAAGATGTGAAGCCAAAGGCGCGGTGGGTCTGGGAGCGGGACGGTCGGTAGAGTGGCTCAGGCTGTACCGACGTGTCACACAACAGCAGGTGGAAGCCCAACGGCTACCCCTGGCATCACACGCGTGTAGGTCCTGGTAACTGCAGAGCCCTGCTCCCGTCTGTGCTGATGCACACACAAACTCCAGCCATGGAAGTGGTATTTCGGAGGAGCCATGAGGAGCTGCGATGGGCAGGGCAGGGCAGTACCCGTCCCGCGTGGGGGGCTGCTGTGACCCAGCTGGCCTGGTTCATTTCAGTTTATTGGAAGGCAGTTTATTTCAGTGTTAGCACCAAGGACTGATCATCAGCCATTATGCAGGTGCCATGAACTCATCTGTTAGCAGGCTCACCAGGAACTGTAAAGCCCGTTAAGTATTGCCGGCACACGGGAATACTGGTGTTAACTTCAGGCTGTGTTATTAGAGCTGTATCAAAAACTACAGAAGGAATGTGGCCGTTAGCCTGGGCCTTTGCTTGGAGTGCACAAATCCAATGAAAATATCCCCAAAGCCATAATTATTTGTTCATAATTGGATACTGAGGAGCAAATTCTGCCACACAAACCTCCAATGAGTTCACTGAAAGTCATGAAATCTGTTTCATTATAGAATAGCCAAGATGAATGGGAATATGGGGAAGGCTGGGTACTACTAATTAACTCTGAATATCGCAAAATATTCATTTTTAATATTGAAAATATTCATTTTCAGAGCAAAATATGTCATCCTGGGAAGTCCCCTGAGTCCTCTCCTATTTTGAATTAGGAGTCTATTTTAGAGATGAAGAAATTCAGATTTAAGGTAACAGTCTGATTTCACACCCTGCTGTTTCACAGTGTCATGAAGAGAAACCTCCTCCTGAAACAAAGAACAGAAACCAGGAGACGGAATTTCAAATTCCCCTGCTTTAAACACTAGACCACGTTCTCTTTTCCGACCTCAGAATAAAACCTGCGGTGTGGACTCCAGGCCACCCCCCCACACCTATCCGTTGCTGTGTTGCTCCTTGCTTGATGATTCTTCTTTCTGCAGACTCAAAACCCCACAGGCACTAATAAAGAGCCGTTGTTTAACCCGTGGTCAAGTCTAAGTGCGCAGGTTTCTGGAGAAAGGCTGCAGAGCTTGAGAAGAAAACTGTAACCTTCCCGCACATACTATTGCTGTGTGGTTTTCCATTATTAGCCATGGAAAAGTTAACCTAAACTAAACATTAGCTCTTTTTCCTGGAACTAACAGCTCCCGAGCCAAAAGCCCGGTGATGCGCTCATCGGCTTTGCGGGACCGGGCAGAGCAGATGGCTCGGTGCTGAGAAAGCAAAACAGGGAGCAGGCAGCTCATAAAGGGGATCATCCCAGTCACATCTCCATCCAGGGCACAGTTTCCCCCAGGCAGAATTGCAGGGCTATGCCTTTAGCGTTGACAGTCATAGATCTGCCTCAGAAACCAAAGCAAATCTAGCAAACAGGGATGGGAGTTATTTCTCACTAAACATTGGTAGGACAATAGCGGACAGTAATTCCTGCTTCCTCAAGCCATTAGCACTGCCCTGCACAGGGTAATTGTCCTGAGTCATGTCACGTGAAAACAGCCACTGAGTCATGTTCTTCTCATGTTCACGCCATGGAGGATCTTGTCCTGATCTCTGACCTGTCTTATTTGCCCAAAGACAAATTGCACCCAGAGAGATCCTCCCCAGATCACTGATTTCTGGAAGAATATATCCTGCAGGCTCTTTCTTCCTCTCCAGAGGGGTGTTTACCACTTTTCTTGATGGGTTGTTCCAGTTATCTCTGCCAAAAGAAGTGTTTCATTTTTCATTTGAATTTTTCTCCCTTTTCCTCCTACCCAGTAGGTTTTGTTATTCAACCTCCAGATGAAAGATTACAGTCCTGTGTGAGGCAGCGTCTTTGATGTGTCGCTCAGCATTTCTCCAAGACTAGCTACCTCTTTCCAGAAAGACAATGGGAAGAATGACCAGATCTTCCTGGAAATGACACCCATCCCACAGCGTAAATAAGCCAAAACTAGCTCCTGCAGAAGCCATCAGGCCTGTTTGCTGACAGACAAATGCCCGCTCATCACCGAGAGCCACGCTCCTGAACTCGGGCACAAGCCAAAGACTGAGGCTATTAAGCTCATTCCCACGCTCAGATTTGGCAAGATAGAAGGCTGTATCATCTTGTTTCACTTTTTGCAGGAGTTTGCTCCGAGTGCTTTCTTTTCAGGAGGTTCCCCAGCCGGGTCAGTCCTGTGTGGTGCAATTACGGGTGCCCAGAGCCAGAGGCTGGCAGAGCAATGGGTATTGTCTGGGTTGTGGCAGGTGAAGAGCCAGGCACAGACGGGAAGTTCTGAGTAAGCTTCTGAGCAAGGGTTCAGCTGGAGTGAACTGGCAGCACCACTCGTCCTACTGCGGGGCCCTCAGATACACGGTGCTGTATAGAGAGGACTGAGATGATAGGCTAAATAAGCTCTTACTTATTTCAAATTTTGTGAAAGATCTGCAAAAATGGCAATACTTTATGGTGTTCAAAGTAGTTTCCCCTCTTCTTCAATGTGTACTGCTTTGGGCTGCTTGAAAAAAACAGGATCACATAAATACAAATACAAACCATGGCTTTAACATCTGCATAGACCAAACCGTATCAAGGGATCCAAGAAAGTTAAGTGGCTTTTCTGCTTCTTTTTCCTTCTGAATTTAGACAGGGTGTTTGCCTGCGGAGTAGGAAACTGCCTCTGATGTAATTGGAGTTCAGTGGCCGTGTGTAAGATCGCTTGTCATTAGTTTGGATAATGGTTTTATCATTCTCATTTGGGGTAAATCCCACCTCCTTACTGGCTTCAGAAGGAAACAGCATCTTCTACTCCTCTGTTTCTGGGGGTTAGAAAGTCAGATCTAGCACAGCGTGTGGTACTGAGACCCGACAGGAAACTCTGGATCTTGCTCCAAACTTTACCACTCTGCAGAACATTTCACAAGGTCTTTTAAGGTAAACCAAGTTTTAACGCTGCCTCTGCAATAAGAGACCAGGTTATTAGAACCCTGTTGGAGTGCTGATCTTATCAATGGAAGTCGTCCTCTTAATTTTTGGACAAAATAGGCAAGCCTCCAATTTATTATTTATTGAGTGGCCAAGGTGGCAAGAATGCCTTGGGAATGGTAGGTTTCATGAACCACGCTGAGTTCTAGGCTCTGTGTTTAGCAATGAGACACAGATGGGAATGGTTTTGTTGCGGTGATGTTTTATCACCAAATGAGACAGTTTTAATAGTCGTTTGGTGAGTAGCAGATACAGAGGTAGCTGTGTAATTAGTGCACTTGCTGCAGGAGGCAGTGTTTCCTGGAATTTCCAAGCGTACTCCAGCCAGAGGGATCTCCCCGAGAGGGGCTGGCTAACAAAGCCCAGAAACCAGTTAACAGTTTCCTAAAACTGTCTCCAGACTACCCTGTGTGATTTAGAAGGCAGGACGCTGCCAGCTCAGGTCCTGCAAGTGAGGATATTTCAAGCTTACAGAATGCTAGCACGTAGCAGAAGCCGCCTGGCATTTTGGGGGTTATCTTGGTGGGGGTTCAGAGCAGCAAAACCCCCTGGGGACCCGAGAGCTCCCCAGTCAATGCTGCTCCCAAGGGATAAAGTGTTGGTGGGAAGCAGATACTGAATTTCACTGAATTTCACTGAATGTTTAGAGTTGGAAGGGACCATAGAGATCATCTAGTCCAACTGCCCTGCTGAAGCAGGATTGCCTAGAGCTTGTCAGAGCATGTTACTCAGGACGGCATCCAGGCGGGTCTTGAAAATCTCCAGAGAAGGGGACTCCACAACCTCCCTGGGCAGCCTGTTCCAGGGCGCTGTCGCCCTCACTGTGAGGTAGTTTTTTCTCATATTTGAGTGGAACCTCCCATGTTCCAGCTTACGCCCGTTACCCCTCGTCCTCTCACTGGCAACCGCTGAAAAGAGTCTGGCTCCCTCCTCCTTCAACCCACCCTCTAGGTACTTATAGGCATTGATGATCATTGATGATACAGATGATTCTCACCCAGATCTTTTCCAGGTATCACCTGTATCCAGGCACAAAGGGATGCATTTTGGGAGACAGGTTTTGTAAACCAATTACAAACCATTTGTAACCCACTGTACTTTGACAAGCGGCATCCACAGCACGTTGGCTACAGGCAGTTTTTCTCCGTAGCCACAGGAGAGGCAGCGAGAGCTGTCGGTGCCGCTTGGCTCTCGCAGGCTGCAGACAGGCAAGCTGCCAGCTTACCCCCGTCATCCCCCCGTGGGGCTCAGAGCTGCCATCACATCCACTGGGATCCACTCTCTATTTCTTCTTCTCTCCCCACTCATCACCTTCACAGCTCTTGGTGTCAGCTTCGTGCCTGGGCTGGGTTCAAATCAAGCACCCGGGATCTGTGGCAGGGAGGGGGCGGCTTGGAGAATTGAGCATTAGTTTCTCTCATCCATGTATGTGCTTTGCTTTTAAAGTAGCCACAGTTTAATAAATCATCTCTTTGCAGAGACTAGTGACAACTCTCACATATATTTCATGTTTGCCTGTTACTCATTTGGGCAGTGTCTCCTGGAAGTTTTTGTGCATGTTTGATTCAGCATCACGTATCAAATCACAGGTTCATTTTTACATTTCTTTTTTTTCTCCTCTCTCCTTCTTTTCCCTTTTCTCTCTCTTTCTCCTGTTTTTATTTCTATATTTCTTTTTATTTTTCTTTCCTCTGTCTCATAACAACAGAATAAAACAGCATATTGTTTATGGAAAGTTTGAATTACTAATGACCCGTACAAAACAGCATTAGGGATCATATCTTTTCCAGTGCCTTTTTTTAAACCCAAGAGCTCAGAAGCCAGTCCCAGTGTTTTATGATCTTAAAATGTTGATATTTTTCCAGGTATTAATTCCAGCTAGATAGGAAACCAAGAGAAACAGAATAATTTTTCATCTTCACTTCAGAAAATCCATCTTCCTCTGTTTGAGGTATCTTTGCAGTGCTGTGGAGGCCATGCTGCTGCCCTGGGACTGCCTTCCCCATCCTGAATTAACTTTCTGCCGTGCCCTGTGTGAGCCTCACCCCGAGGAGCTGGAACCACAGAGAGCAGGGCTGAAATGAAAAAAAGAGCAAAGCTTCCTCCTGGTTTGAGTCCTGCTGGGGCGGAGGCTGGAGAGCTAGCTGACTAGAGAAAAAAGAATCATAGAATCATAGAATCATCTAGGTTGGAAGGGACCTTCAAGATCATCTAGTCCAACCATCAACCCAACTCTGACCAAAAAAACCATCACTAAACCATGTCCCCCAGAACCATGTCAACCCGTCTTTTAAATCCCTCCAGGGATGGTGCCTCAACCACTGCCCTGGGCAGCCCGTTCCAAGGCTTAATAACCCTTTCAGGGTAAAAATTTTCCCCAATATCCAACCTGAACCTCCCCTGGGGCAACTTGAGGCCGTTTCCTCTTGTCCCATTGCCTGTTCCTTGGGAGAAGAGACCGACCCCCCCTGGCTACACCCTCCTTTCAGGGAGTTGGAGAGAGCCAGAAGGTCTCCCCTCAGCCTCCTTTTCTCCAGGCTCAACACCCCCAGCTCCCTCAGTTGCTCCTCACAAGACTTGTGCTCCAGACCCCTCACCAGCTCCGTTGCCCTTCTCTAGACCCACTCCAGCACCTCAATGTCTTTTTTGTGGTGAGGGGCCCAAAACTGGACACAACACTTGAGGCGGCACCTCCCCAGTGCCCAATACAGGGAGACCATCACCTCCCGAATCCTACTCACCACACTCTTCCTGATACAAGCCAGGATGCTGGTGGCCTTCTTGGCCACCTGGGCACACTGCTGGCTCCTGTTCAGCCGACAGGCGACCAACACCCCCAGGTCCTTTTCTGCCAGGCAGCTCCAGCCACTCTGCCCCCAGGCTGTAGCGCTGCAGGGGGTTGGTGTGACCAAAGGGCAGGACCCGGCACTTGGCCTTGTTGAACCTCATCCCACTGGTCTCAGCCCATCGATCCAGCCTCTATACTGCCGTGTTCCAGGAGGGAAGTCCGTCCTCCCCGTGGCTGGATTCAACGTGCTGAATCCCAATGTCCTTGTGCAGGTAGAGGTCTGGGCCGGCCATTGCGCGCTGTGCTCTAAGTGACAGTCCCTCTACCAGTTAGTTTCCAGACTCAGATAAAAGCAGAAGGAGGGGCAGGAGGAGGTGGGAAGTGGCTCGGAGAAGGCTGTGGAGCTCCTAGGAAATGCCACAGCTTGGCTGAGGCATCTGCTGCTCTTTACGCCTCTGCCGCCGGGTCTGTGTCCAAGACACAAATGCTGCAGCTCGCTCTCGCCAACGCTCAGCAACCACCACCCTGTGCTGCAGCCTCGGCAGCCTGGTGTCCCCCTCACCCCACGTCCCACCCTTCTCCGTCAGCCCTGGCAGCTCTCCTCACTCAACCAGATGTGAAGAACAAAAGGAAAAAGCTTGGATGGAGGGTGCAGCCCTCCGGCACCCCGCGTGCAGCAAGCTCGCAGGGCAGGCCCGTGGCCAGAGGAGACGAGCCTCCCGCGGTGGAGAACTTTGCTGTCCTGAAGGCAGCGCTGCCGCCCTCAGCCTGGGACAACCAGCTCTAGAAGGTGAAAGAGTGAGGCCGCTCCAAGTAGAATTCATTGTGCATTTGCCTGCGAGCAGTGCTCTAGCAAAACAACATAAACCGCAAGAGCGAATCGCCCTCCCTGATTTTGCTGATTCCACTAAATTTCAGATCCAATAATGTCTCCATATTGCTTCAGTTGTCTCCTCTGAGGCACAGCTGTGACTCTCCCCCCTGGAGTGTTGTGGCTGCAGAAAGGGAAATAAAACCTCGCCAAGGCGTTCAACACAGCAGCCTTTTGATATAGAGCCTGTTCCCTACATTCAGACATTCTGTGTCTCCAACTCCTGTCTCTCTGAGAGGAAGACTAATAGAGCTGACTCCTCTTATCCTCAAAGTGTAATCTGGTTAAGGAGGTTTGTTCCTGGGATGAAATGTGACTTCTGTTTAAGGATCCAAAGTAGCATTTAGGGTTCATTTCCTGCCTCCTGGATGTTCTGCCACCATCTTCCACATCCACCCTATCTAAATTTGGACACCTAAGTGAGGTGGTAAACCCTGGTGGGCAGCCAAGAGGGGCTGCTAGCTGGTGGCCATTGAGACCCTCCTAAAATCACAGTTGTGTGAAGGTCCTTATGTTTCCACTGACTGCGGAGACATCCCGTGCTCCTCTTACCTGTCGTACTGCAGACATTCACTCTGGTGTCACATCCAGATCCCGAGGCTGAAGAAGGCATTTGGGCCCATTTATTTAGGGGGTCTGTTACCTCTCACATCAGCTTCTGTTACCTGTGGGCTGAACTGAACTGTGCTGGCCATGGGGAGCCCTGTAGAAGGTTGAGACTGGATGATAGGCCAGCCAGCCTGACCTTCATCTGGACAGTTTTCCAGATAAAACAGCACGGAGCCATGGAGTAGGTCAGTGGTGCTGATGTTTTATTTTCCTATTGCAATTGCGTGGTGCAAAGCCCAGCTGTGAATCAGGGCCCCCTTCTGGTAAGCGCAGGTGGGAAAACACATCTCTTGCCACGCATATCAGAGAAAGCTGGGTCTTCTGCAGCTCTAGGATTACTTGTTTGTGGTCAAGCTCTGGCTAGCACAACCTCTGCACTTCTGTGTCTGTTATCATATTGCTAGATACAAGATAAGAGCCCTGTTTAACATCCAGCTTTTTGGTTAAAGTTGCTCTAATCCTCCTGGGTCTGCTTGACATTTGATCCCAGGGCACTAGTGAAACATTTTCTGCCTCTCCTGTGCAATGGCATAGCAATTTGTTTCCTGGATATCTCCTTGTCATTCAGTCTGACAGTCCTCCTCCCCTAGGAGATGTTGGCTTCTCCATCTCCTCGGAGGCAGTGTAGCTGCCAAAGTCCATTTCAGATCATTTGGACTGAAAAGTCCTCTCTGGCATTCCCCCTCCCCATCTGCTTGGGTGAGAGAAGTGTCGAGCAGTGACACAAGAACTGCCTTGGTCTGTCAGCTCTCGTGAGAGGAGGCAAAACCTGAGCTGTGCATCTGCCCTTCGCACACGTTGGGTGCTCTGCAGGGCTACCCGGGGCACGGTGGTAGAAAGTGTTGCCAAACAGGTCCCTGTGGATTCGCTGCAGAGCAGCAAAGGAGATGGGAAGAGACAGGGCACGGCGTGCTTGAGCTGAGAAAAAGGCACGCTCTGTCCTGTTTTAAGGGGAAGAAGGTTTGAGCTCTGAAGTTAGACCGGTGTGATGCACAAGGGGATGGGGAAGAGGTGTCTGGTGGGTACAGCTCTGCGTCCTACCCTGTGTCTGTGCTCCGCTGCTGTCTGGTCTCCGGTCCGTGTCTCAGTGGCTGATGCTCAGATTCGGATCTGGCCATGGGTTCAAACCAGACCGCGTGTCCAACATGCCCGTGTTAAAGGATAGTTGTCAAGGACAGTGGAGATTGAATCACATTTGAGAAAAAGAGCTCTTTAATGTCAAAGCAGCCTTATTACTGGAGAAAACGAGGTGTCATTAGTCATGGATAGAAGCAGTAGCTCACGGACACAGGCTCACGAGGCGGTGGCTGGCTACAAACACCAGTGTACACGTGGTGCAGCTGTACCTGCTCTGGCACTGCTGATCCATCCAACCACGTTCTCATCAATGAGGAGTCAAGGCTTTGCCTGTGCGGAGGATGCACAGGATGTACTTACTCTCTTACCATTTTGGATCATGCCTTGGGCATTGCTATGAATTCTGCATGGCTTGTAGTCCTCAAGCCCTGCCCCAGCCCCAAACTCAAGGATTTCCGAGCCTCGCTGCATCCTCCTGAATGCTCTCAGGGTGGTGCTCAGTTCCATTTGGATCGGCAGCGCCATAACCTCACCCCTGGAGCATCCAGACGGAGTATCTCTCCACACAAAAACAATTGCAACTTTTTGTTCTCTGGCTGGGATTCCTGGAGTGCTGCTTTCTGTTCGGGTTTATTTTATTCTCAACATAAATAAAGAAAACAAAACTAGTGCAAGTAATAGTCTGAAACTACTAAAGTTGCATTGCAGGAGATGTGGAACTAGAACAAGGAAAACATTCTCGTGGGGTTTGTTTCCTGAGTAGAATTGGTTAACCTTGGGTTCAGCCTTTCACTCACTCAGCAGCCCTTCCCCACGCTATTCGCTTCAAATCACAGCAAAGTGCATTAAAACGATGTTAAAGCAGAGACACCAGCCCACAGGGAGCAGATAGAACCTGGGTCGCTCTGAGATGAAACAGCGTGTGCTCATTTCAGGCTGTCCTCTGCCCACCAGACACTGCCCCCTCTGTGGCCGACACCAGAGGCCAGGATGCTGTGGAGGGAGGTTGCCCGCGCTGGTACTTCATTGTGTGCTGGCATTTAGTCCTGGGCGGGGGACGGAGACCCTGTCCCCGCTGCAGAGATGCTGATGGCAGCGCCGCACACGGGGCAGGGGTGAAGCCTCTCCTCCCTTTTCCTCTGTCTCATCGTGCTGTAAGGACAAGCCTTAGTGGAGAGAGTGTTAATCCTCAAGGAGGGACATTACCAGGCATGACCGTGTAGGGTGCTGCTCCTGGGGAGGAATAACCCCCTGCACCAGGACAGGTTGGGGGTGACCTGCTGGAGAGCAGCTCTGAGGAGAAAGACCTGGGAGTCCTGGTGGACACCAGGATGCCCATGAGGCAGCAATGGGCCTTTGTGGCCAAGAAGCCCAGTGGCATCCTGGGGTGAATCAGGAACAGTGGGACCAGCAGGTGGAGGGAGGTCATGCTGCCCCTCTGCTCTGCCCTGGGGAGGCCCCATCTGGAGCACTGGGACCAGTTCTGGGCTCCCCAGTTCCAGAAGGACAGGGAACTGCTGGAGAGGGGACAGCAGAGGGAGACAAAGATGATGAGGGGCCTGGAGCATCTCTTTTATGAGGAGAGGCTGAGGGACTTGGGTCTTTTTAGTCTGGAGAAGGCTGAGGGGGGACCTGATCAATGCCTATAAATGCTTCAAGGGTGGGTGTCAGGAGGATGGGGCCGGTCTTTTTTCAGTGGTGCCCAGGGACAGGACAAGAGGGAATGGGCACAAACTTGAATACAAGAAGTTCCACCTAAACATGAGGAGTAATTTCTTACTTGATGGCAGAGGGTGGCAGAGCCCTGGAAGAGGCTGCCCAGGGAGGTGGTGGACTCTCCCTCTCTGGAGACATCCAAACCCTGCCTAGACCCGTTCCTGTGGGACTTGCTCTGGGTGGCCCTGCTCTGGCAGGGGGTTGGACTGGGAGATCTCCAGAGGTCCCTTCCAACCCCATATCATTGATTCTGTGATTCTGTGACCGTTATCACAGGTCCCTGCTCTGCCCTGGAGCCTGATGCCTCGAGCTGAGCCTGAGTTGAAGCCAGAGGTTCTTCCCACTGACAGAAGGCCAGGCTGGGCCATGCAGAGAGGGTTCAGCTGCCCCCGTGCTCAGAGCAGCCCTGAGGAGATGCTCTCATCTTGAACTTGATGTGGTTCAAGGCGCTGTGAAATCTTTGTTTTCCTTAAACGACCTTTGCTTGCACAAGACAGGCTGCACTCAGCTGTGGGCTGCTCCACATACTTCATCGCTTCAGCAAGGAATCCACTTTCCTCTGCTGAACGGCTACGACTCAGACAGATGTTTCTACATATCCACAGAGCATGAGGCTATAATTGGCAGGGCTCTTGGAGAGGAGCTGTCTGTATCTCTTTATGTGTCAGCCCCTTCCACACCAGCGCCTCTCGTCCCTGACAAACCCTTCCCCAGCACCCTCCTGCCTTCCTCCCGGCATCTCCCTCGCTTCACTTTGGGTCCTTTATTCTGCAGAGCATTTTTCCCAGGGCTGGGTACAGCAGGGGGAGGGTACAGAGCTGTGCGGAGGATTCCAGACGGCTGGTGGTGTTACCCCAACAGATCTTCTCCAGCCTGCAGGGGCTCAATGCTCCATTTGGCATTTGGTCACCAGGAAAAACATTTGCTTTGGGAGAGGAAAGAGGAAAGCAGAAAATAAACTCACGTTCACAAATCCAAAAACAAAGTATGGACTCAGAAATCCGATAGTGCCTTTTTGGATGATTTCATATCTAAAAGAATGCCCCTATAATACACTAGTGCTGATTCTGACATTTCACTATTTACAGTGGGATCTCTTGCAGGTGGAACTTATGAGAAAAAAAAAAAGCACATCTCAGAGGGCAAAGGTTTTGTTTAAAAATGCACAACAAACTGTAGCTTAGCACTGAAGAGTGAGAAAAGCAGTTTATTGGCTTCTCACAAGCACAAGAATATCAAGGCATCCTCATTTCAGGAAAAATTCTGAGCAAGAAACTGTCTTAGTAAAGCAAATCCTCCCTTTTGCCTGGTTGGTAAATGATTAGAATTAGGACACAAAAGCCAGGTATTTGAAGGAGAGAGAGGCTCCAAAGGTGTGGAGCCCAGATTTCATGCTGTTGGAAGCTTAGGAGGGGTCTGGGAAGAGGCAGGGAGTGCGGGTCATGCCCTGACTCAGACGCCGGCTCTGGAGAACAGGGACGGCTCCCGCAGCCCCCGGTACGACTTGACGTGCTGATGCTCTGTTTAAAGATCCTGGAGTCAGAAAACAGGAGGAGATTTCATCCTCCTTCACTACAAAGGCTGTCGCTGGGGTTTAACCTCATTGTTGCTCGCACAGGACTTGCTCTTACCCGTCCCAGAGAAGGAGAGGGAAGAGAGCGCTGTGCCCGGGAGTACTGACACTGGCCCGGATTTGCACCCAGCCAGGAGGGCATCCCGTCGCCTCCGTCTAACTCTGCTTCTCCTCTCTGTTCCCTCTTGTTCCAGGGCCGTTGCATCAATTTCACCAGAGTGAAGAACACAGAGGCCCCCCCCAAATACCCGCTCAACAACGCGTACCCGTCACCGCCACCTCCGGCGCCCATCTACAACCCCCCGCCCCCCGCGCCCGTCTACACCCCCCCTCCGCCCAGCTCACCCGCGCCCCACACCCCCTCCCCGTCCTCCACGCTCCCCCNCTCCCAACCGGGCCCCCCCTCCATCCCGGCCCCCACCTCGCCCAACAGTCTAGGGGGTCGGCCTTGCTCCCGTCTCTTCCACAAGCGTCCGAGAGGCTTTTCCAGCAGTACTGTATCACGTCCATCTTCCTGGGGGGCGGGGGGGCACCAGAGGAAGGAAGCCGGACCGCTTTCGAAATGGGTGACAACAGAATGAACGACTTCGTAGTCGTCTCTCTCCTTTCGTTTTCTTCTATTTTTAAAATCCCTTGTGCATCAGTGCCACCAAACTACCGAAGCAAAAAAAGCCAAGAGACTGCAGGAACAAGGCAAATAACTTGAGTTCCATTGCAGCAAGGCTCTCCCCCCTCTCTGTCCCCGACACTTCCCCGTGCTTTACCATGGTGATTCCAGGATACATTGGGAAAAAAATGGAATGAATAATTAGAGTAAGCTCTCCAGAAAGGCTATTCTCCCCCAAGAAGGACTGCAAAAGACTCGTCCAAGTGCAGAGATCCCAGCTAGCTACCTGGAGACAACTGCACAATTCCTGGTACAAGGCTCAAGGTGTGACAGAAAGCTGATCCCATCTCACTCATGCCAGCTGCCAAGCAAACTGACAACAGCAGGTCTGCAAGTACAGAAACCCTTGCAAATCTGAAAAAAAATGGATGACAGGTAGCTGTTCCCATGGACCCTGAACTGGAGAAGGGAAGGTATTGTCATCTCAGAGGGTCCGGAAAGGAGAAGAGGAAGGTCTCTGGTGTCTGGGTTTGTGTATGTTGGTCTGTGGAAGTGCAAGTGAATGAAAACGGAGTGCCACTAGGAAAACAAATTACGTGGAAAAATAAAGGAGTCAGTAAATCACAAGGCTTTGACCCCATGCCCTGCGGACGAGGAATAATTGGTGACAGGTCAGCCCACAGCACTCCCCGTGGGACACGGGAGTTCATCAAAATTCAGCAAAGGAATCTGGGAAAGGCATGGTTGTCAGAAGAGTCTTTGCACTCAGTTTAGACTAATTATGTCCATCTAGTTAACAGCTCTGCAGTTCGGCAGTGCAATTTAATGCTGGTTTCCATTTTAAAAGGAAAGTTTCTGAAGGTAAATGGGGTCAGGTGTATCGACTTCTCCAAACTCAGTCTGCTTGGGCTCCTTGTTGTTGTCAGTTTGAAATGGTTACCACTGATGCATTTCTCTTTTTTCTCTAAATTGCATTCTTTCACCCTAGAAATGTTTCCACATGGATGTTTATTTTTTGTTTTCCTTTCCTGAATAAGTAGCAGCTGCCTTCCAAACTCGTAGTGAAGAAGAGCCAGTGTGCTTACTCACTCTTGTCAGCTCTCAACAGCATCCCTTCTATTAGCAGTTGTTGACTAAGGCAAAAATCAACACCCTGGGCATGCGAGATGGGAATCAGTCTGCCAAGAAATGCACTGGCTGCATTTCTGCGTGCTTTCTCCTCGCCTTCATGGGACCCCCACCGTATTCCACAATATTGCATTACACACCCGTTTTATCCCACAGCAAACCTTCTGAGCACCTGCCTTTGCAACACAGTGCTGGAAACAGGGGAGAGGACTCGGTCAAACCTCTGGCTCTTCTTGTGTACTGTCAGGATCAGTTCTCACAAAATGACTCTCTCTCTGGAAATTGCGAAGTCATAAGAGGTAAAACGTCTTTGTAGCTGCAGTTCTATGAATATCTAAGGGTTCTCATAATCATGTAATTTTTTACCAGGTAAAGAAATGCTTTGCCAAGTACTTCCTTCAGTGCTGTCGGAAATATTAATTCTAGCTTTTCTAGCAAAAAAAAAGAAAAAAGGAAAAAGGAAAAAAAAAAAGTGCTCAAGGAGGAAAGGGAACGGGCAAAAAAGACTCAGTGGAGACTTGGCCCGGGAGCCTTTTGGTAAGGACATTTGTGAATGAACCCTTGCCATGAGACTCAGTCTGCCATGCACCAGCCTTACCCACCCTAGGTCCGTGTGTCATCGATGAGGTGAGATAAAGCCGTCAGCCACGATGGTTCTCCAGACCCCACCTGCAGCCGAGGCTGGCTGTTCTGCAAAAAGGCTGATTAATTCCCCCCACGACGCTGTTTTGTCTGCGGGCAGCACAGAGCAGCCCCCAATTAGGAGCAAACCCAACAGTTTTGCTGCTGGCTGTGTCAGATGGTGTCAGCTACGGGCCACAGGTGGGTCAGGACGAGGACTTTGTGATTGCAGGGGGGAAAGGGAAGCTTCTAACACCCTGACACGAGTTTGGTTGGGCCCCCTCTTGTGATGGATGGAATCTAGTTCAATAGCTGTTTGATTGGGTTTCACGATGAAAGGTGTAAAAACTGGGAATAGTGTAATACAGAATCAACAGATATTTCTCTTAACAGATCCTCAGTATTTCAAAAAGTGTTTGGGAAGGAAATTGATTTTCAACCATTCGGCATTGAGAATTTTATTTTTTTAAAGTGTCAATTAACTAATAAATCTCAACCTACTGCTGGGGAAAAACTAAAAGCAGTGTATACTCCATGACTAAAGCTAACTTCTCGCAGATGTATATAGAAATTTTCATTCTCCCCAAACTAAGGGCGAAAAACCCCTACAGTATTAAAGAAGCAAAATAAAACCTAAATCAGGCTGGAAAAATCATAATTTTAAAATACCCCCTATGTAATCATCCAGTTTATGAATAAAAAACAAACTCCAAATTTTTTGTTGTACATATTGTTACTGCATGCTTACCATATGTTAGATGGAAGCATTTCCTATCCATTGTGGATAAAAGAACATTTTTCAAGTTGTAGTAAATTATTATAAAGCCAATGACATTTCATGGCATGTTATCGTATCAAGCTGTGCTTGTTGTATTTTTTTCTTTATGGTTGTATTGCTTTTTTGATAAATGTACAAATATTTCCTGTAGTGACGAGCACCTATTTTACGTAGCATTAATTGAAGCACCAGAGCTGCAGGCTGTGCCCTCCCTCAATGGGTACCCACATGGACGTGGGGGGACACACACAAACCCCAGGGCTGTGGGGTCCCTGCTGCTGGGGCAGAGCCCTCGGGGGGGGCCTTGAGAATCTTCTCAGCAAAATTGGGGCATGTTTGGTGGCTGATTTTGTTCCTGGCCTGGGATTTGGGATGGACCCAAGTGTGGCTGCTAAATCGGCTTCCCAAAAGTGCCACACGTGCTTTGAGAATCATAAAATTGTCCAGGTTGGAAGGGACCTTTAAGATCATCTAGTCCAACCATCAACCGAACTCTGATAAAAACCATCCCTAAACCATGTCACTAAGCACTATGTCTGCCCGGCTTTTAAATCCCTCCAGGGATGGTGCCTCAACCATTGCCCTGGGCAGCCCGTTCCAAGGCTTAATAACCCTTTCAGGGTAAAAGTTGTTCCTGATGTCTGATCTGAAATCATACTCCTTTTTATGCCGGTCCCTAAAGATTAATTTAGGAACTTAACATAAGGCAATCAAGAGTGAAAATTTGGTCCTGAATTTACATCAGCTCCCACTGACAATTAATGCTACGTAAATGAGGTTGAATTAGCCGGTGTACCACACATGGCTGTATGGTACCCTATGTACTCTCTGTCTATAAAACTTTCCTAGAAGCACATTACGGGGGCTCTCCCCCCCACCAGCCCATTCCGAGGCAAACACTGGTTATGGAAAGGAGTGGAGCGGCTGCCCCTGCTCTGCCGCCTCCCTGGGCTCCTGCTGCCGTCCAGGCTGCTCCAGACAGCAATTAACACCTGGCTGATGGCATTAAATAAACAACAGTTGTTTCATTTGCTCGAAATAGGTCACTTTGATTACTCCCGTTGTTTTTGGTTCATGCAAACCTTCCCGTCGGTGTCTCTTGCAGCCTCCAAGGGCTCAGCAGCTGCTTTTGACAACGATTCAGATTTTTTTTTTTTTTAATTGCTGATGCTAGGAATTGTTGCTGGCTGCATTTTGAAGCATTCACCCACATGAACTTTGCTGTCATCCGAATTCTATCTCTCCTCCGTGGTGTGTGAAGGCATCTTCTGTCACCGCTTATTCTGGGGAAGGGGGGGAATGTCTGGCTTTGGGGAGCTCTGGCGAGGGCTGGGGGAGGCCCTGGATGTGGTGCTGATGCAGCGAAGGAGAAGGAACCAGCCTTCTGTTTTGATGTTGAATTGTGTTTTGTCATTTCAGCCAGTGCTGTGCAATGATGTTTTATTCCCTCTGTTTGTTGCATGTGTCATTTGTTAAATTCAGTCATTACTCTTGCTGACCTTGATGTTATTATTAAAGAACTACACCAATTTGCGTTGGGCTCCCTCCGGTTCATTGCCGAGGCACAGCGAAGGGAGCAGGAGGCAGGAGACTCCTGGGCAACAAGTTTTCTGATAAAACTGCCTTTCTGTCATCCTGGAGAACTCAGACATGGGTGATTTTCTTCCCGACAGCCCGGAGCACTTCTGCCCGACACCGAAGCTGTTGTCACCGGGAGGTGACTCAGCCCAAGGCCGTACCCAGAGCCTCCCACCAAACCCAGCACAGCGTCCCAGCTCCCCAGCTCTCTCCGCACCTCCAACCAAGCACAACGGCTGCCAGAGATAACTAAGCCCGTTCTCTCTCACGCCTGCTGACAGTCCTTCTTTCTTCCTCCCTGCTTGACTGTCACTAACACGTCTGGATCCCGATAGGGTTGGAATATTTCATTCCACAAAGAAGATTAACAGAGCGTGAAGAAGTTCAGCCTCAAGACCCTGCCCTCTCTCACAAAGCACGTGAGCCTGGGCTTTTTAGCTTCCTCTGAAAACGTGAGCAAGCAGTTTCCTCAGCACATCACCCCTTGCCCGTCTAGGCTCAGCCCAGATTTTTCTTGCTGCATTTTATTTAAACCAAACTGTTCCCTAGTAGATACAAAAAGGGAAGCCACAGCACTCAGCAGGTCCTGCTCTCTTGCTTGGACAAAAGGTGGTTTTTAAATAGAGACTATCAAAGAAAATCATAGCTGTTTTTCTCAGAAAGAGACAGGTAGAAAAAAAAAAAAATGCAGGGAAAGTTAAATGTCAGCACAGCCCAGAGTCAAGGGAGCTGGTGCAAACCCGTGAAGGGAGCGCTGGGTCCTTTGGGGGCTGTATCTGCCCAGGAACCTGCGCGGCTGCTCCTGAGGTTCCAGCCTTGCACTGGGGAAAACCCCAGCAAACCAGGGGAGCGGGCTACCCCTTCAGCCCAAACGAGGGGAGCGAGCCCCCCGGCCATGGGCTACCCTTTCATCCAGCTGCCAGCCCCAGCACATCCCGCTCCCGCAGCCTGTCCCCACGCAGGGACCCTGTGTCACCAGCCGTGCGATGGGACAGCATCACCCCAGACAGCACAGGTCTTCTGGAGCAAAGTTGCTCCGAAACAAGAGTCACCTGCACACAAGGCTGTGAGTAGCCCTGAGCAGGTGGTCTTGGTCCTAATTAGCCACCTGCCTCCCTCAACGAGCCCCACCTGGGAGCAGGTCTGGGCTCTGGAGTCAGGGCTGCCGAGGGAGGGAATGGGGGGGCTGTGGGAGGTGACCTTGGGGTGCCCTAGGAGCTGGTTTGTCTGCAGAGTGGGGAAGTGAAGGAGCCCAGGACGGTGCCCGCAGCAGCTGGAAGAAGCCAAAATGGTGAGTCCTGGCTGGGTCGTTTCCAGCAGCTTCTTTTATCTGGGGGTTGAGGCTGCCGGGGGTGGGGGGAGTTATCTCAGAGCTCTGCTTGGGATGAACCCTTCTGGTTCCTCCAGAGGCTCAGCTGGCTTTGGGCAGCTGAGGAGTTCCTTGCCTGGCAGGGAAAGAAATTCCTGGTTTTTCTTCTAGTTCTGGCAGAGAAAGCCCCTTCTGAGTCACAGATGGGGCTTTTGTGGGGGGGCTGATGGGAACAGCAGTGAGAGTCACAGCGTAGCAGGATCCTCTCTTTGTTAGTGCTGCTGGAGAGTGTAATGAACTTTTTTTGAAGAAACAGCTATAAAATAACTTGTAAAAATAACACTAACTACAGAATAAATCACGTTGGAGGCAGGCAGTGGCTGAAAGTCTGGAGCACCCTGCCAGAACAAACCGCTTCAGATTATTTAAATATCTTTTAATATTTAAATGCTTTCAAAGGTCCTTCTGGCTAGCAGGGGAAGGTCCAGAGCACCAGGGAAGGTGTTTCCTCCTGGCACCAGGTCAGTGTAGATGTTGTCCAAAGGAATATGTCCCCGATGGGGGTGGGGGGGGCACTGTCCCCTCCTCCGAGGACATTTCCCGGCTGGCGCTGGATGAGCCCCGGGGCTGTGACCGGTGCTGTGTCTCCCCCATCTCCCCCAACAACGTGCTGCCGCCCAACACGAGTGTGTCTAGTTCTTCACAGACCTTAAATTGTGGGGCCTTTTCCAGAGCTGGAGAAATTAATAGGGATGGAGCAACTGCAGCAGGCGAAAATACCACAGGGAGTGGAAAACTGGATTTAGCAGATGAGGTAACTTCTACTTGCAAGAAAGCTGGGGGTTTCTGTGTCCCACTTTCCATTCCCATTTAAGATCCTTCCTGGCACATCCTCGAGGCCTCTGCTGCCTGCCTCTGGGTGTGAATGTCTTCAGCTGCTTCTAGAAGGTGCTTATTTCTTCTTGCATGTGCGTCCCGTGCTCCCTCCCTCCCCCCCGGGCTCGCCAGTGGATGGGTGGGAATGGGGGTGTCAGGATCCTTTTTCTAAGTATTTGTTACTTCATGGAAAGTCTCTGGGAAAGTAAAAACCAGGCAGAAACAGAGTATGTCTGCGTTCCTTAGATCTGTTTTTGGTGAGCCTTGAGAGGTTTGGCCGCCTGTCAGCATTGCCATGCAACATCCCTTCTTGCCATCGCCGTGACCTGTGTAGCCCAACCCTGAACTGTTTTTAAGAAAAGCTGGGAAAAATCCTCTGGGAAAGTGAGATTTTTTTTGGCTCGTCTTCGCTCTGCAGTGCCTGGGTTCAGACAAAATTACAATTTCTGTACATCTCAAGAGCTGCAGACTGGGCTGAAGTGGTGGGGCTGAGGAGGACGCTGGGCTTGTTTCCCAGGTTTTATTTAAGGTGGGGGCTCACGAGCACCCTGATGGGCTGGGATATTGCCATTTTCAAATGAAAATCAGAAATCGGTGCTCCTTTTCTTCCACTCAGCCACTTGCATCCTGCTTTGGCCCCGATGCTCAAGTGTTGCCCCAGGCTGTGGGGTGGGATGGGAGCCGTGGGGCAGAGCTGGGGAGTCACCGGGAGCAGGGCCAGGGATCAAGCCAGGTGTCACCAACGGGGTATTTCTTGGGGCCAGCGGCTGCTGGCTTGGGAAGAGCCCCTGCTACTGATGGAGCCTGATTCCAGGGTCTCCTCTGCCCCTGGGAAACCACGGCAAATCCTGCCGGCGCCTGGGGGAGCTGCCAGGAGGGTTTCACGGGGTGAGTTTAATAGAGAGGTCGGCTTTTTGGACGGTTCCTACCCCTTTGGTGTCTGAGCAAAGTGCCTCGCCCTCCCTGTTGGGAACAGCATAGCGGGCTCTCCGGTAACTACAGCAACAGCAGATGTGGAAAAAATATTAGGAATGGATGGAAGGTATTTTTAGCTGTCTGTAATGCAGTGCAGCAGCAGGGAGGCAGTGCATGAGAGATATGGGCAGCGTTTGCATTGACTGCCAGAAAAAAGCCCCCAGGGCAGAACTTGGGAATTTCTATTTTGACATGATACAGTGTGAATTTGATGGTAGTTACTTTTTTTGGGTGGGGGGGAAGACTTGTGTCTTTCTATGTGTGTGTGTGTGTGATACGCTGTTGGCTTAAGCATCTGTAATTCTTATTACTTTATTTCACAGGCTGTCATGGAAACTGGAGAGATTTGCAGTTGCTAAAAATGTATTGAAATAACTGTAGTAGCATCAGACAGTTTCTTGTTTGTTTTTTTTAACGGTCCAGCTCAGAAGGTCAAATTCTGAAGTCATTCTCACTTGTCTGCCTCTGACTGTTCCTGTCTGGGTAGGGATGTGGATGGCTTGGTCCAGACTCTCCCCCAGCCTGCTTGAGAGAATCTGCGAAAATAATTGGCTCAGAGCAGCTTGCAAAATAAAATATTTTTTTAAATTTTATTTTTTTGTTAGAGAAGGGTGTGGAGGTAAATAACCTGTCAAGGATGAAAGAGGTAGTTGTTGACAGAGCTATTGCTAGGTGCTTAGACTGCTATGACAATAGCCTGTCCTCAAAAGGTGACAGCGAGACACTGTTCTCTTCAGCTGTGGGAGAGCTCATAAGCTGCTTTTTTGGTAGACAGAGTCATTTGCGTCAAGCCAAATAATGCAGTGAGTTAGAAATACGATTTTAATTCTTGACCGTGACATGGGGTGAGCTGAGAGCACACGTGGCACCGTCAGTCTTCGGGGGCAGCAAAAACACAGTCCTTGGTGACTTTGTTCCCTGTCCCTCTCGCTTTACGGGGCAATAGGGCTTCCCTGGCCGAGGTCAGGAAATCAGGTTCCTGAGCGGTTCCCTTCTCTGGGTGCAAACACAGTCTGGAGCTGCGTCCACAGAGAGAGAACCCCTTTCTGTCCAACGACCCGTGTGACCCCAGGGGCTGCCCCACACGGACAGGGTCCCGCAGCCCCCAGGGGTGGGGAAAGGCCAGGTTTGGAGGACAGAAAGAGGAAGCTCCCGGAGCACCGTTGGTGGTGGCACTTGCTGCTGCAGAAATAAAACTGGAGCTCAGTGACTGGAATAACAGGTTACAATGAGAGATGCCTTTTTTTTTTGTTGTTTAATAGCTAAAACCTGGCAACAGTTACAACCTGTTTCTACATTCCCTCGGCGTTTATGGTTAACGACTCAAACCAGACGCTGCACGTCTTCACCGAAGAGGTTTGTGCTGCTGCCCCCGGGTCTGGTCCTGGCTTTGTGCAGGAGCCTGGGTGTCCCCCACGGGGCCGTGTCCTTCAGCCTGGAGCCATCCCCTCCAGCTCCATCTCGGTGCCGTTGCTGTTCCCTTAGGGCTGGCACGACTGCATGGGGTTTGGGGGGCTTTTTGAAAAAGAAACAGGATTAGTTCCTGTTAAAGGTTGCTGGTTCTTTAAATATCCAAACGTTCTCTGTAGCAGGCAGGGGAAAGTCTAGATAATGCTGCCAATAGGGAGGTAACTCTAGCTACTTATCTGAGGCCAAATTGGCAAGGTTTTAAAGAGTGTCCATTATAAATGGAAGACATCAGAGATAGTGATGAAGAAGGCCCTGCTCTGGCTGCTAATTGTGACCGGATGCTGTCAGTGCCCCATCCCGTCTTGTTTCCACGCAAAGGCCAAGCAGCCAAAGGAGTTCCCTGCGCAGGGCTGCTCTCCCTGACACATGGGAACAAATGAAAGGCAAATGTTAAAGGGGAGCGAGGGTCTGGGTTTTCTTCCCAAAGCCAAAAGCTTTTCAGACGTTCCTGAGAAGCATCTCGGAAATGGGAGGACCAGCATCCGTGACTGTATCCTGTGACCTGAAGATCCTCTGCAAACCATGAAAACTCCCCAGACTCCTCAGGGGTGCGGGACGCAGCGTGAGGGGACGGTGCGGATGTGTCTTGCTGCGTGCGTATGAAATGGATGCAATCGAGTCTCACCTCACCCTGTCCCGCTGCCGGCCCTGGGCGCGCTGGTCCCCGGTGCGGTGTGGGCAGGAGGGGCCACAGCAGCCCCCGCAGCTTTGCAGAGGTAGTTTGTCCTCCAGGTAGTGTTGGTCTGTGTTTGGGGGCTGGTACGGTAGGATCGGGCCAAGACAAGCACCTCGATCTACAGGATGCCTTAGAAGGGAATCTGGCTGCCCTTGCAAAATAACTTTTGATTTTGCTCTTGGCAAGAGCTTCCCTTTGTCTCCAGACCCATTGATCTCATTCCTGTTCCAGCTGTGACCCCGTGGCCGTGCTTAGAGCCTTCCCAGCCTGGCCTTCAGTAACGAACTTCCCCATAAACCAGTCGTGCCCCGTGTGTCAGACAGCGCAGCAGCCGGGAGCAGCCTGTCCGTGAATGCCAGAGAAATGCCACGTCTGCTTCGTGCCGTCCATCCTTCCCAAAGGAGCTGCTGCCAGCGGGTTCTGAGCAGTTCTGTGCCTTGTGTTTCTCCCCTCCTCTTGCAGACACGGTGGCTGTTGACCCCCAGGTTCTCTCCGGGCGGTTTAGATGGTGAGGAAGCAGCACGAGGTGCGGAGGCTCCTCGCAGCCTGCGCTCTGCCCCGCTGGGAGATGTCTTTGCAGGTACCCCCGTCCCTGGGGGGGCTCAGTAACATCTCGCCTGTGTTCCTGGAGCCTATGGTCCTGAGGCTAATACACCTTGGTGGCTGAGTGGAATAAATCAGAGGGGTCCTGCATCATTCTGTGTGCCTTTTTCTAGCACAGATTTCCCCGTTTGCTTGATTTTTGTTCATCCCCATCTCCAGGATGGGCAGAGTTCCGTGACCCCTGCCTGTGGAGGTGGCCGGTCCCACGTGGACGCAGGAGTTTGCCGTGAGCTCCGGAGAAGGGACATGTCTCTGGAGAAGGCTGCGATGCTGTCAGGGCTGGGGCCTCCTGCCCCTCACTGGTCTGCAGGGAGTTCTGCCCGAGTGAGGACTGTAGAATTTGGCCTTTGCTTGCTTTATACCTCTTCGGAATTATTTCTTACTGAAACGGTTTGGCTGAAACAGACACCAGCTGGGGCCAAGTGCTGGACCACCCAGGCCACCGGCCTAATCCGCTGTGGCACATTTTTACATTCCCACAACATAAAATTAAATAAATAAGAACCAGACCAGAATGTGAGAAACAAAAAAAGAAGGCACGAACTGCTGGAAACCCACCAGAAAATGCACTGGTCCCATAGGATAAACACCGATCTTGCCCGGGACGGTGGGTAGGGAGCCCACCAGCCCGCCGCGGCGCCCGCAGGCAAAGGCCATGAGAGAGCAATAATGTGGATTTAGAGAAAGAACTGACCACTGCAAACACTGACGCCTTGGAGCCCCAGCAGCAGAAGAACTCTGAAAGCCAGGAAGGGGGGGGAAAACCAGTTTAAAAAAATCTCAGCACAGGATTGCCGAGGAGGAAGCCGAGGCCGAGCGCGGGTGGGAGACGGGGCGGCCGTTCTGCGGGGGCCGGGGCACGGGGAGCCCCCCCGGGTATCTGCGGGGCTGGGCTGCTGCACAGGGGAAGGGCTTTCTCTTGGAGGTCTTCTTTTCTTGTCTGTGTTTACTGCAGTATTTAACGGGGAGGGGAATGCTGATGAAAAGCCGAAGGGAAATGTTTTCATTTCCCTAAAAAGTAATTCAGATTTGGGCTTTAACAGGCGAGCTTTATTTGTTTAAAAACAACAACAAATTATTTATCTGAAAAAGAATATTTACTGAAAACTGTGGTTTGGCCAAAAATGAAATATAAACCTTTTTTTTCTTTCTTCTTTTTTCTTTGTCTAAAGGCCCTTTTAAGGTTGAATGTATCTTTTTAACTGACCAATGTTTCTAATGCACGTGTGTAAAACATGTCAGACGTGGCAGAGCCAAGTGATTTTCATAGAGCCGCATGGAACCTTTCTCTAGATGGGTGCTCGTGGCCAGGGGCTGTGGGACAGTTTCTCTGAGTGGTTTCCCCCACTGTTAGGCCAGTGACAACTGGGGACAGCTGTGTGTCGTGCCATGGTGTGCTCCTCCTGCAGTGGAGATGGGAACTTGGCTGCCACCGCGAGTGGGGCTGGTCCTTGGCTATTCCCTGCCTGCAAATAAAATCAGTTGAGGAACTAAATAAGTTTAGTGCCATCCTCTGTTAAATAATGCAGAGCTAAAACGAACACAGAACTGTTTTCAGGTGCATTTGGATGGTTTTAATCACAGGCAGCGTGTTCATGTGCAGAAGACCCTGCCTGTGAAGGGAAGGCTGTAGGGAGCGATGGGAGGATGTTCCTCCTCCTGCGCCCCTCGCCTTGTTGGGAGGAACACGTGTGTGCCCACAGAAATGCCGTGGGGATTCGAGCAGAGCCAACTCCTTCTGGGCTTCCTGGGCTCGCACAGACCTTGGTGGGAGAGGGGTTTCACCACCACAGGGACGGGGTCCCCAGCTCCCAGCATGTCCCTGCCCTGGGCAATGAAGCCCTGCCCCAGGCTGCTGGAGACGGACAGAGAGTGCTCCAGCGAGAACAGGTCCTGTCTTTCGCGCTTGAGACACCACTCCTGTCTAATCCTCTCCCCTCCTCTTCCCATGGATTTCCTGTGCAGAAATTCCTGACTTCTTTTTTCCTCCCTTTCTGCTGTTGTTGGACTATGATTTAATCGCAGCTAGCTCCCCAGGGAGACAGCGAGGCAGGACCCATTTGCAATGGTGATGCGCGTCTGTCTGTCTGTCTGTCTGCAGCCAGCTCGGCGAGAAATCACTTCACTGAGAGCTCAGGATGGTGGTTTGGGTTGGTTTTTGTTTTTCCCCTCTGCCTCCCTTTCTGTAGAAGGAAAGAGGTGAAAGAGATGAGCTGTGCTGAAAGCCATTCCCATACTCGCCCCCCTCCTCGGAAGGGTTTGCGGCTGGGGGTGGGATGCTCTGGGGCGCTGGCAAGTCCCAAATGCTGCAGTTTGCTAATGCATAAATACTGCAGGGTTTCACAGTGCACCGGGGAAGAGAGGAACACGTCCAGGCTGCTGGAGAAGTTTAGAGGATCTTTAGGCTGGGAAGGGGGTTGTTGTCTCAGCTGCCCCCGCTTGCAGTGGGAGCAAATCTGCTGGTGATGCTGCAGACAAACTGGTGTGGGAGGGACTCCAGCAGCCCTGGGACACGCTCCTGCACAGTTTTGGGGGGGAGCATCAAGGGTTTTTCCAGCTTTGATTTGTCCATCTAATTTCAGCCGGTGCAGTCCGGAAACATTTTTACTCTACATGAATTTTTTGAAATGCATTTCAGTCAGAGGAACAGATTTGTGCTGGGTCCAGCCCAGGGGGTTCTGTCGGTGAGTGTCCTGCACACGGGGACCGATGTGAGCCCACAGAGCCCAGTCCAGCTGAGAACAGTGCAGGACAGAGAGGACAAATTTACTTTCACATCCACACAACTGTCCCTTATTATCCTAAAAGGTGGTTCTGGCAAACAGCAGCCACGCTCTCGGTCAGATGGCAGGAGAAGCAAGGACATTCCGGGGCTGGCACGGAGCAGTGCCCGGGCAGGAGCACAGTGCCCTGGTTGAGGAGCAAGACTCTGATGGAGGCATTAGCCCCGTGGTGACCCTGGGCTTGGAGGCAGGAGATCTCTTCCAGTCCTGCACCCCTCTATGCAGCCTGACCCAAGCCTTGGAAGCAACTGGAAAGATTTCCCCCTTTCTGCCCTGTCTTACATCAGACTCCAAGTGTCTGTGCTGCCGCTGGGGGCCCGTGCAAATCGGTGTTATGAGTCAGGCAGAAAGCTCAGCCCCTGTCTCTGGATGTACCCCTGCAACGCTGCTGTAATGAGTAATTCCTCTTTGCAACAGGCTGCCCTCTGCTAAAGAATGAGCTCTGTCTGCACCTCTTTTAATTTTACCATGTGCAACTTGCTTGTGCGCATCCCATGTGCAGCTCAAACATCGTGGGGTGTTCACTTGTTGTATTTTATATATATTTTTTTGCCCCCCACATTCTAGGTCATACTGATTGAATGGGGGTAGGGACTGATCTGTAACCTAAACAGCCCGTGTGCCAGGGGTTTTCCGTTCTCTCCGGAGCACTGGAGGCAGCTGAGTGTGCTGGGTGCCCAGGTGGCCGGGCTCTCCCTGCTTTGGGGACCCGAGGGAAACGGGGACCCTGGAAAGAGTTTCAGTCTTGAGCAGCACCCACGGGAATATTTCATGGGCAAAATGCTGGGGGTTGTCACAGCCGAATGATCCGGGTGGTGGTTCCTGCAGTAATAACTGCCAGAGAGCCATGATCTCTGACCTGTGACCAGGGACCAAGTGGGACCCGGGGTTATTCTGGGTGATTTGGTGCTTGGTACCTTCAGGAATCCCTGACCCGCTGGGTTTACAGCACTGAGAGCTTTCTGCCTCTGCAAGCCAGACCCCTCGCCTCTTCCCAGCGTGTCCTCAGCCTGGCTGTGGTGGTGGTCACTGTAAGCAATGTCCCCCACCGGGCCAAGAGCTGCTTCTTGACATCCCAGCCCCACAGCGTTAACACCACACCACTGCTCCTCTGCCTCTCATACTGGTTTTTTTTTTAGTTTTCTAATCTAATCATACAGAAGGTGATGGTTTTTCTCCGTTCCCAGGAGCTTGCCATAGACATCTCAGCAGGTTTGGGGAGGGTTTTTTTGGCCAGTTGTTCCTGTCTGCGTGGGATTGGTGCGTTAAACACACAAAGCTGGGTGCGGGGCCATCCCTGCAGGCTCTTGTGACACAACCGTCACAAGGACTAAAGGTCCAGCCTTCCTGTGCTGTCTATGTAAGACACATCCTCACCATGCAGGCTAGAAATTCAAGCCAAAGCAACACAGACTTAAGCCATCAAAACTGTCACTGAACAGGGAAAGAAGAGAGAGCAGGGAGAGTCATGAACTTGGCTTTGTTTCTCAGGCTGCAGAAGCCAAGAAGGGAAGAAACCATCCAAGAAGAAATGACAAACTGGCACCTCCAAAGCAGAATGCTCTGCTTTTGGCATTTGCTTTAAAAATCAAGACGTCTTTGGAGACTTTTATTGTTTAAAAACCTAAAACCAAGGCAAGAACTGCAGTGCCAAACGCCACCAGCAAGTCGAGTAATCTGGGGACTGTCACTTCTCCAGGGGTTCTTCTAGACCTTACTCGGTGCAGAACACTCAAATCTGGGGCTACCAGCCCGTGCCCCCCGGAGCAGACAGGTTATGAGCGATGCTCGTTGCTGCCAGAGGGGACCCTGGGGGGGTGGGCAGAGAAGGTGGCAGCCCAGGGAGTTTGCTTTGGGTGCAGCTCACCCCTCTCCTTCTCCTGGAGGCTCTGGCACAGCTGCTCGGGAGGTGAGTTGCTCACAGATCAGCGAAGCGTCCTCGGTGGTCAGTCTCGGGGGGCGGCGATGCGGTCCACCTGCAAAAAGGACAGGCAGCCCTGAAAAGAACAGCCCTTTGCCGGGGAGGGGTGGCCACGCTTCGGCACCCGGACACGGGGCCACTGCCGCCTCAGCTGCAGAAAAAGTAGCGTGGGGGCTGAAAAAAACCCCGGAGATAAGGGTATCCGCTTTCTGCGGTGTTAATCCTGGACTTAAACAAAGGAGGACTTTGTGTGTGCAGGGGAAGCATCCCGACCCGGTGGGATTACTGTCTGTAACTGAGATACTACAGGAAAAGCTTGCCGTGATGAGGGGGGTTAATCCTTGCTTTCAAGGGATGTGTGATGTGGTGTAGCTTCGCTTCTCGTTCTGGCCCGTCCGCTAACGGCTGCGGAGGCCACCGCTCCCTCCTCTGCCCCTCGGGGACCGTGGTGGGAGTTTGCCAGTGGCCATGGAGCCCTGGGGGGAAGTTGGGTGTTTGGGAAGAATCAGAGATGACGTTTGTGGGACACTGAGGTGCAGTTACTGTCCAAACATGGACACTGGGTGATTTGCTGCAAGTCCAGGAGTGAAACTGGTCTGGTCTTGGCTGGTGTTTCTTCGTGAAACGACCCTGCGCTGGGCTCTGGTGTCTCTGAGGAGACCAAGAGTCTGGGGCACAAACTCCTAAACTCACTTGAGGGAAGGCAGGTACAGGCACTGTAATTAGCAGCCTAATTAGCACTGTCAGATCTGTGCCACATTGGGTGCTGCTTTGGAAATGCCTGTGGGTCACACAGGACCCTTCACTCTGGGCTTTCATTCTGGGAAGCAGCATCCACCCAGGCTACGTGGTCTTAGGAGCAGCTGTAGTTCTTCCCCTAATTTTTCCAGCCATAGAATAATGGCAGATATTTCCCTTTGGAACAGAACTTTATATAGTGCTTTCCATACACCATAGTCCCTGGAACAGGCAGAAAATGTCAAAGACCACAGCATTCCCAGGCTGGAGAGCCCTCCTCCCAACTGAACGTTTCGCTGCTTGTTCCTACTGATGAGAAAAGTGTTTCTTCACTGATATTTCCAGGGTGTTAGAGCCCAGGTCTCGCTGCACTTCTCTTTTTTTTTCCTATGCTAATAGCAACCACCCACATCTACTCAAGAAGAGTTTTTCTCAGGGCTGTGACCACTGTACCTCCAGTTCTCCACAGCCCCCCGGCTGCTGGCCTGCTACAAACCAGCTGGTTGCATCCAGATGGTGCATTAAATTGAAGACAGCTACAAATAAATTATTTGCTTTATTGCTTTTCCATGTAGGCATTGGCCACGCTACCACTTGGGACACGCGGGAACAGAAGCGGGAGGGGTGAAATGATGAGGTACGGAACACTTCTCAGAGAGATGTGACAGATTTTAAGCTGCAATGTGTCTAGGAGCAGGTTTGAGCTCTTGCTTTGTCTCACCTGCTCCCCAGGAGCCTTCCTCTCGGTGGGACCTCATGCTGCACAAGGTGACTGAACAACACCCTTCCCATCTAGATCACAGAATCACAGAATCACAAGGGGTTGGAAGGGACCTCTGGAGATCACCCAGTCCAACCCCCTGCCAGAGCAGGGCCACTCAGAGCAGGTCCCACAGGAACGTGTCCAGGGGGCATTTGAATGTCTCCAGAGAAGGAGACTCCACCACCTCCCTGGGCAGCCTCTGCCAGGGCTCTGCCACCCTCAAAAGGAAGAAGTTCCTCCTCATGTTTAGGTGGAACTTCTTGTATTCAAGTTTGTGCCCATTCCCTCTTGTCCTGTCCCTGGGCACCACTGAAAAAAGACCGGCCCCATCCTCCTGACACCCACCCTTTCAGTATTTGTGGGCGTTGATCAGATCCCCCCTCAGCTTCCTCTTCTCCAGACTAAAAAGACCCAAGTCCCTCAGCTTTTCTTCATAAGAGAGATGCTTCAGGCCCCGCATCATCTTTGTCTCCCTCTGCTGTCCCCTCTCCAGCAGTTTCCTGTCCTTCTGGAAGTGGGGAGCCCAGAACTGGTCCCAGTGCTCCAGATGGGGCCTCCCCAGGGCAGAGCAGAGGGGCAGCATGACCTCTCTTGACCTGCTGGTCACACTCGATGCCCCCAGGATGCCATTGGCCTTCTTGGTCACAAGGGCATGTTGTTGGCTCATGGGCATCCTGTAGTCCCCCAGGACTCCCAGGTCTTTCTCCTCAGAGCTGCTCTCCAGCAGGTCACCCCCAACCTGTCCTGGTGCAGGGGGTTATTCCTCCCCAGGTGCAGCACCCTGCACTTGCCTTTGTTGAAGTTCATCAGGTTCCTCTCTGCCCAGCTCTCCAGCCTGTAAGAGGAGATGGGGAGGACAGATGGAGGACAGATGTCCTTTCCTGGATCCACCAGTGCCTGGAGAGATGGTTGCCCCCAGGCCTCTCCCTCCTTTCCTTTCCTGCTGCTTCACCAAGGTGAGCCCCAGCCTGCGGGCACTCCTGGAGCCCCTTTCTGCCCCCTCTCCAGGCTGGCAGGGGAGAGACCCACTCGCCCGCTGCCTGACTTGGACGTGCTCCAGCAGGGACGGTCCTCGAGGCAACTAATTCATCCTACATGTTAAGCCCTGTCGTGAGCCCTTCCTGAAGGCTCTCCCAGTTATGCTTAGGGAGGTGAGGTGGCTCTCCTGTGGAGGGGAAGGGGGATGAGGATTGCCCTTCTCCTTTAGCCACACACACAGCGAGGGGTATAATGCGCATCCACCAGGTCACTGAAACCTGTGACTCCTCGCGGTGTGGTTCTGTTGGGAGTTTTTCCTGTGTGCAGCTCTGAAATCCCCCCAAAATTCCACCTGGCGATAGCTGGCAGCACAGGCTGGGTGTTGCGCTACCAGGGAGGTCGCCCTCTGAACGGGAACCTCCTGTCTTGGCACGGGGCACGTGCGTCTGGAGTTTTCCCAAGGTGGGCCAGTTGGGGCTGTTTGGGTAGAAGAGATTATTCATTTTCAGCAGTGTTTCTGGCTGGGCTTGGAAAAGCGTGTGCCTTCCTGTGGATAGGAGATGAGGCAAAAAAATGCGAGAAGGAATGTGAGTCCCTGCCACATTGACAGCAGAGCGGTGACCACAGGGGCCATTCTGTCTGTCCTGGTGGTGCTCTTGCACTGGTATCAGGGGGTGGGGGTGGGCACAAGTGCTGGAGAGGAGGTTTTTGTAGCTCAGGCTGGGCTTTCCCAGTGTGCTGTGCCAGCAGCCACAGGCTGGTAGCCCTGATGGGTGGCTTTGGTTATGAAACCAACTTCCAGGCACATTCTCAGTGTTTGCCAGCACAAAGTGTGTCATCCCATGCAGGCAGCGTCTCACCCGGTACCAGGCATGAGAAAGCACCCGCTTGTGAGCCTGGAGAAGGCTTGTTCAAGTGGCAACTGGCATCAGAAGGGAGGAGAGGCGGCATCTCCTTCCCAGCCGTGACTCACTGGGGCGGGTGGTGCCACCGAAGCGGAGAGGCTGCTGGACCCTGCCATCCTCCATGGGTCTTGTGTCCCACGTCCTGCTCTGCTGGGGATGCAGAGATCTTGCAGAGATTGTGGGTGTCAGGAGGATGGGGCCAGTCTTTTTTCAGTGGTGCCCAGGGACAGGACAAGAGGAAACGGGCAAAAACTTGAATACAAGAAGTTCCACCTAACCATGAGGAGGAACTTCTTTCCTGTGAGGGTGGCAGAGCCCTGGAAGAGGCTGCCCAGGGAGGTGGTGGAGTCTCCTTCTCTGGAGACATTCAAACCTGCCTGGACATGTTCCTGTGTGACCTGCTCTGGGTGGCCCTGCTCTGGCAGGGGGTTGGACTGGGTGATCTCCAGAGGTCCCTTCCAACCCCATGTGATTCTGTGATCTGTTGAGGCAGAGCTGGGATGTCCCACTGCAGCCTGCTCCGGCTGGGAGACCCCGGCGCATCTCCTGCCCCCGGACACGCTCTCATCTAACGCAGGTTAATTCTGAGCAGAGATGGAAACGAGAGGAGCAGGGAGGGTTTAGCCGCATCCCACGCAGATTTGCTGACGGTTCCCTTCATCTGGAGCTGCAGCATCATTTTGGTGCAGCCGAGGTGGGGGGTTTGCTTGTCCAGGGTAATTTTTTTTCCTTAATAATGTCTTTGGGTGCCCTCCTACGGCTCAGAATGGGCTGGCTGGGCTGGCCACGCTGACACCGTCCTGCCCGTGGTCCACATGGATCTCCCGACGCTCGGGAGCCCCTGGGAGCCTAATTGGCTCCGAGCTCTGAGCTGGGGTGGTATCGGGAGCGTCTCCAGCGCGTCTGGGCTCACGGCCGCGTTTAGGGTCCTGTGCTGAAGTGCTGCTGCTGCTGCTCACTGTCCAGACACGGGCCAGCAGCTTGTTTGTTTAAACTTGTTTCCATAGGAATTTGTAAGGACCATGGGAACATATTTTATTTGACCTAAACAATAAAGAATGAGAGTGAGGAGGGGAGGAGGAGTCCTGTCACGTCTGATCTAGGGGCCTGATTTTTCTCTTAGGCTGGGTAACCTCTTCAGCACTGAATGGACCGTCTTGGCAAGCTGGCTTGTTGGCTTTTTCTCCTTTGTTTTTTCAAATGCCTGCATGGAAATAGGTCAGAAATAGCCTCTTTTTAAGCACACAGGGCAGCTTTTGGGTCAGGCTTGCTGTAATTCAGAAACTCTGCTTTTATCATAGAATCACAGAGTGGTTAGAGTTGGAAGGGACCTTAAAGATCACCAAGTTCCAACCTCCCTGCAGGAACACCTCCCACCAGACCAGGTTGCTCAACATGCTCCAGCATGGTCTTGATCATCTAGATCGGAAGGGACCTTTCAGATCATCGAGACCAACCATCAACCCAGGTCTGCCCAAACCCCCACTAACTTGTGTCCCTCAGCACCACGTCTGCCCAGCTTTTAAATCCCTCCAGGGATGGTGACTCCACCACTGCCCTGGGCAGCCTCTTCCAATGCTTGACAACCCTGTGAAGAAATTTTCCCCAATATCCAATCTGAACCTCCCCTGGGGCAACTCGAGGCCATTTCCACTTGTCCCATCACCTGTTCCTTGGGAGAAGAGACCGACCCCCCCTGGCTACACCCTCCTTTCAGGGAGTTGGAGAGAGCGAGAAGGTCTCCCCTCAGCCTCCTTTTCTCCAGGCTGAACACCCCCAGCTCCCTCAGCTGCTCCTCACAAGACTTGTGCTCCAGACCCCTCACCAGCTCTGTTGCCCTTCTCTGGACATGCTCCAGCCCCTCAATGTCCTTCTGGTTGTGAGGGGCCCAAACCTGGACACAGTATTCCAGGTGGGGCCTCCCCAGTGCCAAGTGAACAAGAGCTTTACGTACAAAGAAGACCAAGGGGCAGTGAGCAATAAACCACCAAAGGCCACCAACTGGGATTTTGCAAAACGCTGTGCCTTGTAGGAGCTGGAAGGCAACTTTTAGAGCAATCTCTTACTGTCAGTTCAGGCTCTCCAGCACTTAAAAGACCATGAGCTGGAGCTGAAGGAGCCAGGTTGTCCAAGCTTAAGCACAGGCTGTGCCTCCAATGGCAGCGAATGGTCTTGCTGTCTCTGCCTTTGACTGTGCCACCAAAGCACAACCTCTTGCTGCTGTGGAAGGGGCAGTGATGCTCTCCTGCCTGATAAATGACACACATAGGGCTGTGCAGAGCGACGCGGGCTCCCGGGGTGCTGTTAGTCCTCTGCTGGGAAGATTGGGATTGCAGAGGGAGCTGCAGCAGAGATGGGGGATGAAGCCGTTGGACTTCCCAAGCTGTAAGAGCTGGAAACGGGGCGAGTCAGAACTGGATGTCACAGCAGCAAGGAGATGCTGGAAGAGCAACCCTGCAAAGAGGGTGTGTTGGCAACATGGAAAGCAGCTGCTCAAAGTGGAACTGGCCAGGATGCTCCACTGAGATGAATTTCCATCCCCGTCCAGTGGTTTTTAATGTTTCCAGGGAAGGGCTGTCAGCTGTCACTGCAGGGGAGGCCTGTAAATCCCCCTCATTAATGCTCTGAATGCCAAGGGGGGCTGCTCTGGATTTGCAGGGCGATGCTGTGGGGCTGGCGAAACCTCCGGGAGCTCAGGACCCACAGGCTCAGCCGGTTGGGCTGACACTGGGTGTGCTGCCCTGAGGGCTTCGTGCTCTCTCCTGCTGGTCCCTGGACAAAGCAGGGGGTCCTTCCTTCACCTTGTGTCTCTTCACACCACTTCAGTGACTGTGGCTGCCTGCTTGCTTAGGGGGAAAAGTTAGAAAGCAGGTTTTACAGCTTTCTGTCGTAAGGAGTCCGTTGGTGATGTAAGGAACAGTCGGTTTTCTCAAAGCGAGCAGCAGGGTCTGTGCACACCAGCCTGCCCTGCAAGATGGGGCTCCTGTGTAAGGGTGGCTTCACCACGACTCCGTGTGTCTGTCCAATAGCACCCCGGTGACTGGGAGCCAGTTTTACGGGTGAAACATCCCCCTCCTTGTTCTGCCAATCTCCAGCAAAAACGTTGCTTAGTATCCTCTTTGTTTCCAAACTTGTTTGTGTCCAAAAGGCATCTAGGGCGAGAATTCCCCATAGGGATTCCTCTATGGACTGCTGCTGCCCGTGGAGCATCTAACAGTGCCCTGGGAACTGGCTTTTCTCTGGTCCAGGGCGAGTGTGGGTGGTTTCTGTGCAAGCAGTTTTTGTGTGGGGCTACGGGGGTCCTCAGCAGTGGTGAAAAAGGGGTTGCCACAGAGGAAGTGAGTACGGTGTTGAATAAACAGCATTCCCAGGTGTCGGCGATGCACAGCACTCCTGCAAGGGTGAGCTTTAGAGCAGAAGAGGTAAATAGAGGTTAATTAAAGAAACTTGGGTGAATGTGGATAATCTGGAGCTTGAGGCTGGGCACTGGGGCTGGGCTGAGCGCACGCCGTGGAAGCACACGAGGGGTTGCTCTGGCGGGGCCTGGGAGTGCTCTGGAGCAGATGATCCAGTCTAATTTATTCAAACCAAATGCTTATGCCTTTCTGTAAATCTCGCGTAGCTTCTGAGAGCTTATTTATTTCCAAATGTCATGTTGTATGAGACCAACTCTCTGCGGGATTGAAGAGTTTCTGTGCAAAGAGCCAGCAGATCCTCTGCCCCTCCTCTCACTGCTCTGAGCCTCCTCCGGATGTAAGGGAATGGTTCTCGCAAGCAGAGCTCAGGACCGACTTGCTAAGGACCCTGGATGTGTCCCTTTATGTTTGTCTTCTCCCTGCTTATTATTTATTAGCTTAAAATAAATATAATGCGTGTGGTCAGATGGCCCGGATGGAGAAATGAGCAAATGGGAACCTGGGCAGTGCTCCCTGTTGGGATACATCTCCCTCGCTCCGCAGGGTACGGTACTTGGAATGGATTAGAGAAAGGGCAGGGGGGGGTCCCTGGCCCCTCCCGGGAGTGACAGGCAATGCAGACAGCCCCGGGACTGTCGCTGAGGAGCATCTCAGCTCCCTGCCCTGCGGCGGTGTCCCCCAGTCGTGAGGAATCTTCTGCTAAACCAGCGCCTGGGGGTGCCGCAGCCCCGGGGTCGCTGCGGGAGGATCCCACACGCAGCCAACCTTCCTGCCGGTTCCCTGCACCGTTCCCTGCTCCCTCAGTGTCCCGAGCAGATGTGACCTTCAGCTGCGACGATGACAGCACAGATCTTTGAGCTGTTTGGGCCGGTTTTGTTCACAGCTGTAGAGAAACCAGAACGGCTCTTCACGGTGCAGACCTGAGCAAGGAGAAGTGCAGAGTCCTGCTCCCAATGCCCGTGTAGGCACTGACTTTTAATGTGATACCAAGGACATATATGCATTGTTTTAAGGCAATAAGCCTTAAAAAGTAGCCCTGTGACCTTTTAACACTGGTTCTTGTGGGGGGCAGTGTTGTGGCTTAACCCCACGCAGCCACTCGCTCGCTGCCCCCCCAGCTGCACCAGGGACAGAATCAGAAGAGTAAAAGTTGTGAAAAACTTGTGGGTTGAGATGAAGGGCAGTTCAATAGGCAGAGCAAAAGCCACATGCACAAGCAAAGCAAGGAGTTAATTCACTGCTTCCCATGGGTGGTGGGGGGTTCAGCATCCCCGGACAAGCCAGGCTCCCTCAGCATAACAGTGACTGGGGAAGACAAACGCCATCGCTCCAAACTTCCCCCCCTTCCTTCTTCTCCCCCAGCTTTGCACACTGAGCATGATGTGCCATGGCATGGAATAGCCCTTTGGCCAGTCGGGTCAGCTCTCCTGGCTGTGTCCCCTCCCAACTCCTCGTCTCCCCCAGGTGGGGGGCAGAGGTGGCCTGGAGAGCTCAGCGACAACTCAACCCCCCTGTGCCCTGTCACACTCTGCCCATCCCAAACCCAGAGCCCAGCAATGCAAAAACGTTAACTCCATCCCAGCTGAAACCACGCCAGAGAGGGATCCGTGAGAAGAGCAAGCCCAAGCTGCTCACTTTCTCTAGAAAGAGATGAGCGTGTTTGATATTCCTCCCCTGGAGAGGAGAGGTGACGGTCCCTGAGGAAATTAATCCACGAATGGCTCCGACTGGATGGGGGAGGGAGGGGAATTTCAGATGGTCTTTTGTCATCGTGGGTTCCACTTAAAAAGTCAGCCAGGCATTTTTTAGCTGTGAGCAATCGCTGAGCCCCCAGCTGTCGTCCTATGAGACTATGTGTGCGCTTAATCCTGCTGTCTCAGGGTCTGTGGTGTGGTCCATCCTCTCCACTGCTGGGTTTGCGGAGCAGCCGGGCTGTCTGTCACCCAAACGGGTTTCTTTTTTGAACAAGAAACTGTGAGTTTCAAAGGTTGTGGAATGCGTGTACTATTCACTCAGCCCAGGTCATGTACGGGCTGTGCTGGCTGTGGTTTTGTCTCACCTGATGACAGAAAAGGGGTAATTAAATGAGAATTAAGGTAGAGGAAGATAATACTGACTGTTCTGCCTTAGTGGTGCTTCATGGGCTTTCTTCTTAGTGGCAAAATCACGGTTAGGAAAGGGCAGTTGAAATATATTCTCTCTCAGACATGAAAAAAAGCCTGGCCGGTCAGGAGAGGGGAGTGAAGCCTGTGTTTTCTGCTTTCACGCTGCCCTTAGCTGTCACAGGGGTTACTATTCTTACATGGATTTAACTGAAGACCAGTAATTCCATTTGGTTAATGTAGGGCACTTGATTTTATTCAAAGGGTGAGATACAAAAAAAGTAAGCAAAAAGACAAAACCCAAATTGTCAAACACTACAGACAAAAGTAAGACAGCTTCTGTGTACAGCACACAACAGGAAACAAGGTACAGACTGGTCCCCACAAACCAAGCCAGCTGGGTATGTACAGGCAGAGGCAAATAGGTCTGGAAGGGAAGAAAGGGTGGTATTTGCCACTTCAAATGTCTATTTACATAAACTGAATTGAAGGCAAATAGTTTTCTTTCCTTTTGTTCAAACCAAATGCTTCTTTGTTTCATCTTCTTCCCGTTTCTGGTGGAGAGGAGGGACTCCATGCTTTGAGGCAAGTTTGGTACATTCAGGTAGGATCTAAAATTAGCCACAGCTAAACACTGACGTGCTGCTTCAAGCGCTGGATCTCAGTCCCTCCCTCCATCTGCCACGCTGCTGCCAGGCACCTACTCACGGCCTCAAGGTCTACTCCTGACAGCCAGAGAGGAGAAAAGCCCAATTTTGCACTAACGTGTTGGTCTTTCTTACGCCTTTGGATGTCCCAGTCCACAGCTGAACCAAACCTGGTGTGTCTCGGCCAGCTGTGAGACCCCCGAGCAGGATTCCTCGTGGTGTCACATCCACGAGCTTCCTCCCACCCGACTCGGGAATGGTCTGCGTGAACCTTCCAGCTCTTCCAGCACCGAGGGGCTGGGACTCCACAAACATGGGGGGGTCAAAGCCACTTTCTGGCCGGAGGGGCATCCCCATGGTGGTGGCAGGTCATTACCATCCCATCAGTAAGACCATGCTAAAGAGTAGCTGGCGTTTGCCGTGTCGTTGCTGCTCCTTACAAGGACACAGCTGCCCAAATACTGGCTTGGGCTTTCTATGAGAACACGTGTGCTGACAGCACTCGCTCCTCTGACAAATTCAGGGAAGAACTGTCTACAGCCTTTCTTTAGTAGGAGGGAAAACCTGACAAAAGTATATTCCATACGACTTAACTCCCTCGAACACCCTCACTATCTGCGTGGACTTTGAGATCTGTCAGGCAGAAACAACATGAGCCTGAAGTTCTCTGCTCTTTGGCAATTAAAAAACCCCTAAGACCTACGGGTGTGTGCTTCCCCTTAAGCCTCTGCAGACACAGATGAGGAAAACAGTGAAATCCAAATAAATTCTGACAGAAGTACACAGGCAGCTGCTCTTCCAAATGGCAAAGGCCTCAATCTGTATTTACCTGTGGCTCAATTTTAGTGCCAGGGGGTACTGAATTTTTAAACACCTCAATTGGGAAGGAGGGGATTTTACTGGCTCAGTAAGCAAAACATTCATTTTGGAGAGCAGAAGACAGACTGGCTGTTAATAAATATCACAAGGCATCCTAAAAGTTTTCTAAGGAAAAGAGAAACATCTCTTCATCAAAATGCAACACATCTAGACAAAATGAGGTAAGGAAAGCTAAGAAGAGTCCTTTATACATTCGCACTTCACACAGGCATGGCAATTAACGACAGTGAGATGCTTAACGGGTTCCCTACCATGCTCATCAGAGGAATTCTTCTCACCAGTCTGCTCCTCGGCACTCTTTGACATTAAGCATTACACCAGCCTGGTTGCAAGGAGCGACTACGCCTCCGTTTTGGCAGGCGTTTACACACTTCAGGCAGTTTGCTGGCAACGTGCGGCACGCAGGGGGTGACACTACCTTTCCTTCTGACAAATGAAGAATCTGTCGTGAGTTTTAACGCCTTAAATTACAAAGAATAAGGATTTGTCTATCACAGCATAAACGCAAATAGCTCGGCAATATCTGTAGAGTTACACCCGACATGGGAGTGTCAGACTTAACACCTCTAACTTAGACTCCTGTTCTTTGGTCCTCTTTGTACACAACTTAATTTCATAAATAATTAACAGCCTGCATTATGAACTTGTAGTGAACGGCCACTCGCATTTGAACAGGGACGACTCCCATCCTGTTTGCTGGGAGACTTGGGAAGCTGGCGAGTCTCATCTCATCTGTACAAGACCAGATAAAAGGCTGCTTTTCTTTGAGTGGAATAGGAGAAAAAGGTCTTAAATTAATTCTCTTGCAGGGTTCTTACACACTGGATACCACGCTAACGAAAACGCGGGAGGTGATACTGCAAGTCCTTGTGTCCTTGCGCTGGAGGGAGATAAAGGAGGGGTCCCTGCCTTGGTTCCAGCAGGAACCTCCATGTGAAAGGTTTGCACAGTTTCTCTTCTCTTAAGCGAGCTGAGGGGGAGTTGTTAGCACTGAACACCCGTTGGTTTTTCTAAGGGACAAGTATCGCCTTCAAACGAAGCAGGGAAAGCTGCTGGTCATGGTCAGGCAGAGGCAGGAAACTGTCAGGAGTCAGCGCCTCGTAAGCAAATGCTGTGTAAAATGCAGTATTTTCTACTTTGTCCTTAAACAGACACTGGCAGCACAATGCGTCCATAAAGTAATAGTCTGAGTATTAATAAACATACATATATTGGTTTCGAGTGTTTTTCTTTTTATAGTGTGTGTTTAAAGCTAATTCAAAACCCATTAAGCTGGTAGGAAATTCACCTTTTTGCATTAGGAAACGCACAGCTAACTGCCCTCTCATGACTTCGAAAAAGTCAGCGTTAAGTCTTGAAGCTGTATTTTCCATGTAATTTCTGATTCTCTGCAAGCTAGTTACAAAACTATGACCAAGGTATATATTTCTGTCATGTCTATCATGCCTTTTTCATCCCCTCCAATATTAAACCAGCTGAGCTTGACACAAATCACATAGGAACTGCTCCCAAATAAGCCAGAAGCCAACGCTTTCATGGAGGGCCTCTGGCTGCTGTGGGGAGCCTCCGAAAGGGAGCGTTAGTGCCGTCTCTCTGCCAGGGAGATCCGAGGCAGAGACTTTCCTCTGAGTGTTCAGAGGAGCCAGGGCCCTGCAGCACCTGATGCTGGTTCCTCAGGAGGTTCCTCAGGAGGTGCGTTGGTGCCACAGCACTCAGCGGGAGGGGGAAAATCCTCAGCGCGGGAGGATATTTTTAAATTTTGGTTAAAAACTAACCTCTACTTGGTTAAAAAAAACCAAACCTCAACAGCAACAACAAACCCTCAGCACAAACTCTTCACGTGCCTCTTTCCCCCCCCACTCTGGGAAGCACCGTCCCGAGTGAGGACTCGGCTTCTGCGCCTGCTCACACGCGAAGGCGCCAGTGAATCGGAGCCCTGGTGGGCACAGCCACGGCACACGCTGGTGTTACACCGTGCCTGGTGGCCCCCAGCACGCGATTGTCACTTGCGAGGTATTTGGCATCGATAAAATCCTTCTGAAGCAACGGTATTTTCTTAGCACATTCACCATGTGCCTAACATCGAGGATGTTGTGACAGGTTGGTTGAATTCCCTTTTTGTACACGAGGCAGAATCTGACCCCAAATGCTTGTTTACAGTTTCCTTCACTGTTAAAATATCTGCACAGGCATGACCAGTAACAGCTCTTGTTCCAGTTGTATGTTCTGGTACCCTGCTTCACTGCCTGAGAGCATGGCAGGTAATTCATTCTACGGTTTCTCATCAACAATTGGACTGAGCCACACTGGATAAGAAACAATGACATTTCTTAAAGTAAAGTGGAGGGCCCCTTACCTAGAAGAGTTGGTAATCCTTAAAGAAAACCATTTAGTATCTTTCATGGAAGTCTAGTGTTCAAAAAAACCCAAAGCTATTGACACAGCATGTGGAATCAATTTGACAATCACTAATGTAATGGAATTATGGTGATCTTATACACAAACAATGATTTACCAAAATAAGATTTACCTAGGGGACTTTAAAATCAAGTTATTTTGGTACCAAAAAAAGTCTTTCATTTAATTCCCCTTTGCCCCTATGATTCAGATGATCTTTCACTCTACAGTTACGGCCTTGGCCAGATTTCTTGGAAAATCAACCTGCAGAGAGGGAGGAGAAAGAACACGCTTGTGAGTATTTACACACTTCCTTTGTTTGTGTATAACTCTGTAATGTCTGGAACATTTGTTCTGCATTTAAATTGAAAATGAACATATTTTTGTGTTAATTTAGGACAATCAGTGCAGAAAAGGTCCATAAACCTCAATTGCTACGACTCCTCTGTCAAGAACGAAGGAGTTGGTCCCTTTAGTCTATGCTGTTTCAGTGCTCAAATGATAAAAGGTCACTGTGATAAAAAGCAGAGTGTCTGTATTAAGATCAAGTACCCAACACAAACAGACTCTGTTGGTCAAGCATCCTTCTGGGGATCGTTACCTTCCTTTTAGCTTCCTACCAGCCCTCCAGAAACCTTACCCTTGTACCAGAAACCAGACACGTGTCCAAACTCGAACCGCACAAGGCTGCCTCCACGTTTTGTTCACAAGAAGCTGCTGTAACTGCCAGGTCTACCCTTTAACCTGGGCCTTCCAGTAGCTCAAGTAATTCTACAGACAACTCCCATAGACTTCCAACACCCCCCAGAGCACCTTTTCCACATCTGCAGCCAGCAAACACGAGCACAGAAAGGAAGGAATACGCTACTCACATCGTATCCTCTGAGAACTGCGAGATGGAAAGCCAGCAGCTGGAGGGGAATAACGCTCAGGATCCCCTGCAGACAGTCCACTGAATGGGGGACTTTGATTGTTCTCTTATTGTTCTTAATTGTCTCGATGTCTTCCTTATCACAAATCACAACAGGTCGCCCCTGCAACAAAGAGAAATGTTGAAGAAAAAGAGGTCCGGAAGATTCTCTTCTCACTTCTGCTCACAGTGCCAGTGGCAAGAACTTTTCACTTAATTTAGAACGAAACAACATCGCATGGGCATCCCCCTGTAGTATAAGCGGTATATAAAGGGTAATATATATTATATAAGGGGTAAACAAACCACACCAGGTTTCTGCAATCTGCTGCCAAAATTGCACTTGAGATGCCCAGAATATCTACTAAAGTCACATTTTAGGCAGTGATACCAAAACAAATAGTTTGGGTGCCCTGTAAACTGCTTTTATATCAAAAGCCACATTTCTGATGCGCTGTCAACTCTTCTAGGTACGCACTTGCCGTGCGATGACCTGCTGGAGAGCGTTCTGGCACTTGGCGTAGGTATGGTCTCTCATGATGATCATGATAACGGGCATGAGTTTGTCCACCAGGGCGAGAGGGCCGTGCTTCAGCTCACCCGCCAGTATCCCTTCAGAGTGCATGTAGGTAATTTCTTTAATTTTCTAGATGGGGAAAAAAAAGAATTCATAAAGCTTTGGGTAAATATTTTTCAACCATCTCTGTGGCTTCTTCCACTTTCCTTCTAACTTTGTAAAAACGTGTTCTGGCTCTCCTCAGATCTGGCATGTAGACAAGCCAGCCTGAAAACTGAGATGGAAGTGGTGCCTCTGGGCTGGGCTGCTTGCAGGCAGCACCACTTACAGCTCCAACACCGAACCCACCACGGGCCTTAGGACTTGCCATCAGCCAACACATCTACCACCGGTCTGGAGCTGGGCCGGCAAACGCAAAGAGGACCCAATTGCATGCCAGTGTGTAACAGAACTTACAATAACAATAACCTCCTCAAAGGTACAAACCACAACAGAGAAGTTTTGGATGCTGAGCAATCCTGGAAATGCCACCCCAATAGTTCAAAGAACTGATTTTCTTGGGGTGCCCTGTCTGTCACGGTGAAGCATTCCCAGTGTGAATGTGGAAAACAGACAACACCCCATAGCTCGCAGTTCCTTAAAACAACTTGTAGCCACGTGTCACTTCCTGGGCTGAAATCTGAAGTCCATAGCTAAGAACACCTTGAACCAGCTTTAAATACAGAAATCTCTTACCAAAGCTCCCTCAAGACATGTAGCATAATGGTAGCCACGGCCCATGATGAGAACAGATTTCTGATGGTACAGCTCTGTGGCCAGCTTCTGGATCTCATCATCCATACTCAGCACTTCTTTAATTAGGTCTAGAAAGACAGAGAAGAATTCCAGTTGCGTGTGCTTATATGCCTGTGCCTCTCATACCATACATACTGGTTATACTTCAAATACCAGTAGCAGAGACTTGCATAAAAATTGGACTCTCTTTTTTATTAGTCCCGTTGAGTGGTCTGAAGGCATTACAAAGAACACGGTTGCAGAAGTTACTGCTAACAACCACGTTGCACATATCCTGTCCCCTCGGTCTTTCAAAGCAAGAAAGTTCACCCGTGCTACTGAACTGCTGAAGTTCACCCGTGCTACTGAGTTTCACCTGGTGAGACGCAATACCCGCGGCAGGTTCCTACCTGGCAGCCCCTTTAGACCCCGCATGATTTCCTTGCGCCTTTCCTGCATGGAAATTCTGTCATCGCACATCATCAGAGCAAACATCACCAACGAGACAAACTGGCTGGTATAGGCCTAACAAGGGAGAGAGAGAAAACACTTCATTAGGACAGTAACCAAACAGTTGTCCCCTACTACGTTAAATTCTTGGACCAGCCCTTGACTTTTTTCTTAACACGGCGCCAGATGGCAGCGTCCATTCCAGTTAAGTAGCAAAGATGAACGTAAAATTCACAGGCAAAATTTTGAGCAAATCTCAAATGGAGGTGTGCAACGGCACCATCTCCTTGTACTTCAAGAGATTGAGGTACAACAAGCAAAATGGAATATTTCTAAGATTCCCTGGTGACTATTAAATCCTATTTTGTGACCACGTGCCTGTGTCCTCCTTCACTGCAAGTAACTGCTGAAACTGCAGAAGATGGGCAGAGCCGCTGGCTGGAGGTGTTTGGTGGAAGCCCACCACTAATACCTGGCCGTGGCACCAGGACAGCTGGCTGGAGGTGTTTGGTGGAAGCCCACCACTAACTCCTGGCCGTGGCACCAGGACAGCTGGCTGAGAGGGGCTTGGGCCACACTCAGGGAACACAAAAAGTGATTTCCCACCCCCATTCTTCACAAACAGACTCTGCACTCTTCACCTTGGTGAGGCTCCATGTTTGTCTGAATGACTGTAGTGACTGGAGTCACTGGCTGTGGGGAAGAATCACCCGTGCAGGCCAGTGAAACGAGTGCTCCAGTTCAGACCATTCCATTCGCAAAACCATTTCAGGAACAGCATCAAAGAGCTGCTGCAAAGCCTGGCCTCTGAAGTCCTTACAAGATAAATGTTATGAAATGGTCTGTTGTGCCAGCTTGGGATTGGAGCTGCTTAGAAATAAAATTAACGTTTGTAGTATTTCTGTCCCTTTCTAAACAGCGATCAAACCAACTCTCATGTTGCTGTACTGGGGAAGATTAAAATAGCTCTGAAGGAATTGAGAGAAGCTCCAGTTCTGCTGATGAGCAGCCTTTGGTATGGAATGGGATCTACTCTGTTTTGGTGGAGCTGAAGGTTACAGAAGTAAATCGCACTGAGCAGTCACGTTAACAATGCCTGGGGTGTTTAGATTGTGTTCTCAAAATGAAGTTTTGGAGAACCTTGGGGCAGAATCATTTCAAGTTCATAGTTCGTATCTGCACAACTTTGGTACCTCCCCACATCACCAGAGAGAAAACGCCATTTTGAGTTATCTCCGAACTGCAAGGCTGGCGCTGTGAAAACAACCCAGGGACAAACAACTCCTTCAAGAGTTTCTTGTAAGAGATTCATGAATTTTCCATGATCAAATTCCCCAATGAACTATTAAACTCAAATGTGGTTTTTGGCTGAATTTGTGTAACAGATTGACATCATCTCGCCTCTAAATATAACTAAATCAAAGCAGATTTCACCATGCAGAAGCACTTCATCAAAATGAACTGCAGCAAAGCAAGTTATTTTATTCTGTATCACACGTAGCCAGATGCATCAATCACAGAATAATTCTGTTACGTGGACATAAATACTGGTTTTCTGTATAAGACCATTCCACCTTTTGCCAAAAGTATAGTTTCAATATCACCCTTTCTTTAGTCAAGCAGTGCCATGAGGGGAACGAGTCAAAGTTCCTGTAATCTTGTCTTTTAATTTCCTTTTTCATCTTTAGACCTCAGTTTAAACTGAGTCTGCACCTCAAGACAAATGATGGCAAAGAGGAGGGAATTCTTGCCTTTTCGGGGATTCTCCCCTTTGAGACCCCTTTGTTTTCAATGTTTAATATTGCTACCTCATAATAATTGGTTTACAAAAAAAAAAAAAAAATTAAAAAAAGCCCTTTGTAAGATACAAGAAAACAAAGAGTGTTGCTGCGCACATGGTCGTTAACTACACAACCATTGACAGCAACCAGTAAAAGGGAAGAGAAAGCATTTAACAGGACTCCATGCTATAGCCAACGCCATCAGGAGTTTCAGTGACATTATTATTAATAATAACAATAAAATAATAATAATAACAATAATAATTTTAATTATTATTATTATTATCATCATCATCAGTGGGGTCTATGAGCTTGTGCCTTACCTTGGTACTGGCCACCCCGATCTCTGGTCCTGCATTGATATGGACTCCACAGTCTGTCTCTCGAGATATCGAGCTGCCGACTGTGTTAGTTATTCCTACAGTTAAGGCTCCTCGCTCTTTGCAGTACCGAAGACCCATCAAGGTGTCTGCTGTCTCACCTGAAAAGACAGGTATTGACGACGCTGTGTTCAGTACCTGTTACTGCGGCCACCGCAGATGGGAAATCCAAATGCAAATCAAATTCCCAAATCCCAAATTTGGGAATCCAGTAATTTCCAAAACAGAATCTTACAGGTTTGTATCTGCCTGCGAGTCAGAGTTATTTCAGCCCTGACACACTGTGTTTTAAGCCTAAAAAGAAGACAGTGAACTCTAGAACACAATAGTATTTGGTTTGAGGAAGAGTCAGTATTCCACTATGGGGGAAAAAAAATAAAAGTTCAAGTGTATCTTCTGTACCAAAATCAACTTTCTACCTTTTCCTGGTTAATAAAAAAAAAAAATCACCTGGGGCAGGGCAGGCTGGAGGGAAAACACATATTGGGGCTAGCTGATGTGCAGAGTGGATGCACTGAGTTCCAGGTCGCCCTTTGAGTCTGCCACCGCCTTCCTGCCACCAACACCCAGGGGATCATTCGCTGCTGGTGCCCTCCAACACCACCAGAGCTTGCACAATCTGTGTTCAAAGAGGGTATGTCTAAAACTAATTATTCTTGTTCACAATTGCTTGCACTATGGAAATTTAGATCGGCTTAGGTCAGACTTAATGTGTCGACTCAAAAACTCCAGATATAAAGGAAGCAGAAAAAGTTGGTTTAAATGAACATGACTGGGGGGATGGGGGGAATCTTGCACTAGAAATAGAAGCTCCCGTGTCTTCCATCTGGTGTTGCCAGTTTGGTTTTGTCCTAAAAGGGCACACCTCTTCTGAGTACCCCCTGGGCAGGAAAGGTGAGAACAGAGACCAAGAAGCCCCAGGGTTAATTCGGTGCATTTCTCCTTCAGCTCATCGCTGCCAGAGCACTGCTCTGCGACCTGCCCCGCGGTGCAGGGTGGGCAACAGATTCATGGGTGGGGTGAACTGGGGCTATTTGAGCTCAATATTTACTTTGGTTTTGTACTGCCTGATGACCAAGCTCAGGTTCCAGAAAAATCTTTTGTTATCTCGTCACATCCAGCACCTCCAGGGACAGACGCGTCCCCTCGCGTGCCCTCAGTCTGTTCCCTGATAGAACTGGGACAGAGCTGGTTCTAAGGGGAAGCAGCAACATCTGCATGTGTATTCCAAAAACCAGAGAAAATGTGAACATTTACATAGGAGAGGATATTCTGAACTCCTTGATCCTGATAAGAAAATATTGCTACTAAAAAAAAAGTATTTTAATGTATGGAAAAAAGTAAGGACCAGCTGTAGTATCAAAGCTGAAGACAGTTTATGAAACCTATAAAGGTACATGCAACTAAGAGGAAAAAAATATTGTAGTTTTGTACTGCAGGTGTCCTTGAAAGTATTTTGAATGTGATATAAATATTATTTTTTTTTATGCTTAACTGTGCCTTTTATCTCATATTCCAAGGCTGTCACATTTTTTGATACTTGTGTTTAATAGTTTCATTTCTTTTATGGATCTGATCCACCACATAGCTCAGTATTTGGTACTGCTTTGCCTAGAGAACTAAAAGTATTCAAAAGAAACTATCAAGGTGTCTTTACCCAGAGCTCAGTAGCATTTTTTCAGCCTGTTGACTGATGGAGTATTTTCTCACAGAGAAAGGAAACAAAACTACTGCTACCATATGTAAGACTCATCTAAACAAAATCCTGCACCCGCAGGCATATGGATGGGAGCAGAACCACTCTATTTTTTCCCCATCTCCAGGACGTGTGTGCCAATTCCTCCTCTCACGCCTTCCACACACCATCCTCCAGGCAGGCACAAGAATTTGGCCCTGCTGCCTCCTCCCTCCCTCCCATTTACAGGAAAGAGAGGAGCGAGTGGGTGGCAAAGCCAGACCCTACCTGACTGGCTGATGAAAAAGCAAACATCGTCTCTGAAGACAGGGGTGTTTCTGTCCAAGAAGTCACTGGCCAGTTCAACCATAACAGGTAATTCAGTCAGTTCTTCCAGAACCTGGCGGGTCTGGTAAAAGGAGATGTCAGAGTTACATATTACATCTTGTTTTAAAACAAGCCAAGTGTTTGCAGGACAAAAAAAGCCGTCTAAGTTGCCACACACTGGAAAATATTACTATCAAAATACCACGTGAAAAGTAGTGCTGGATTATATTTTAATTGCTCAGTGTACCCACACTCAAGTCACGCAACTCCCCCTGTGAAAAGTGACCCTGCTTTTGGCACCACAAAATACCCGTGAGGCCTTAACTCCTCCTTCCTGTGGAGACTGGGCTTAAGTAAGTCTCACTGATTATTTATCACTACATGTGTGTGTGCGTATATACATATATATATATAAAAAATACATAGAATCATAGAATTGTCTAGGTTGGAAGGGACCTTTAAGATCATCTAGTCCAACCATCAACCTAACTCTGATATAAAAAAAAAAGAAAAAACAAACCACATCACTAAACCATGTCTCTAAGCTCTATGTCAACCCGTCTTTTGAATACCTCCAGGGATGGTGCCTCAACCACTGCCCTGGGCAGCCCATTCAAAGGCTTAATAACCCTTTCACTGTAAAAATTTTTCCCAACATCCAATCTGAACCTCCCCTGGCACAACTTGAGGCCAGGATGTCTTTCTTCTACACGGTGTGCTTTTATCAGACTATAACTTCCATTACTGAAGAACTCGGAAACCACCACCTGTACATGGGCCAAGCCAGAAACTTGTTTTGGCTAGTCGGTGGATTATCCTTATTATCTTACAGAGAAGGCCAAAAATTTTCTTCTCTGGTTCCTCGTGAATCAGTGAACATAGCTGTGTTTGCAGCATTTCCAAGAGAAGCTAAAAGACTCCTCTGCAAAGCTGTGGAGCACTTCTAATTGCAACATTACGGGCTGCCGAGCTGCAATCTAAAAAGGCTTTGTCTCCAGCCATCGCACTTTCACCAGTGATCAGGTCAGGCCTTGACGAAACAAAATCACCCATGGGCTGCAGGCAGAGCCTGTGAGGCACTGGGTGAAACCTCTCTGCTTACTGGGCGAGCACTGGGATGTCTCCAAGCCGGTGCCACCACTGTTTTAAGAGCGAAGGAGGAAACCCTGTCTGGCTCACGGCAGCCCCTGCCCTGCTGCAGCATTTGCATTCTCCTCTTGCATTGTCTCTTCCTCTGCCAACCTCTGTCTTTTTTGACAGAGCAGGTTTGGGGTTTTTAGGCCTTCCACAGCAGTGAAAGTCACAGGGAACGTTTTCAGAAGCACTCAGGTTCTTCAGCTTTTATTTCCTACTGCTGTTGCTGGTGAATCAAAAGGCTGGTATATGCAGCTCTCCAGAGGGTCTTCCCTCAGCACCGTTCCCTTGCTCAATCTTAACCTTAAACCCGTTCTTAACCTGCTTGACACATCCAATACTGTGCCCGCTGCTCGATTCCAGCTATAACTCACAAACAGATCAAGACTGAGCACTTACTGCGACTCCAGCGTGGTAACTTGTCCCACAAGCAATAAGGATTAAACGACGACACCTCTGGATCTCCTTAATGTGATCCTTCAACCCACCAAGATTTACTGTAAGCAAGATTCAGAGAGAATGGTCAGGCCAGCCAGGCAGCAGAAATTCTCAAGATTGCTGGTGCCAACACCCAGCGGGTTACAATCTCCATCAACCACTTTGCCAAAAAAATAACATCCCCAAAAGCAACCTTGCCCCCAGTGCATGTAATTCTGGCAGCGCTCGCTGTGAGACGCATGCGTTGTCTTACACCAGAGTGTTTTAATCTCCCATGTCATCACCTGCTTCCTCCCCTGTAACTGGTGTGAATAACTGCTAAATACTGAGCTGTCAAAAATAAAGGAGGCTTAATCTCAATTACCCGTGTAGTCATCGAAGTTGACCCTTCCTCTCATTGTATTCACAACGGATTCTGGCTGTTCAAAAATTTCCTTCTGCATAAATGAGCTGAAGTTACCTATAAAAGAAAGAAACGAAACAAAACAAATGGGAACACTTTAAATTACTTCCTGGTAATTCCCATTTTTCTTATGTATATAGGAAAAAGCTCAGACCAGAGTCACTAACGGGCCAGGTATTGGTCAGATTATTAAGATGATGCTTCTTATTTTCCCAAAGCATCAGCTCATCGTAACAGCTGGACTCACGTCACTAGAACATGTTGATGAAGAGTCAGGTCTGGAATGGCAATCCTGCCAGGGATCAACCTTCGAACAAACAGATTCCTCCATGCAGGAGGCAAAATGCTCAGCCCCACAATTCTCCTCATTACCATGTCAGCAGCCAGAGGGAAAGTCCCATTAGATGCATGGACAATTTTTTTCATCATGAAGGCAGTAAAACACCGGAACGAGTGCTCGGGCAGGCTGTGGGATGGCTGGCCGTGGAGATGCTCCAAAGTCAGCTCATCAAGGCCCTCAACACTCTGGTCTACTTGGCCCTGCTTGTAACACATGGATTGGACCTCTGGCCTCCAGAGCTCTTTTTCAACCTGACTTATTCTGTGACTCCAGGGAAGACCTGCGCATCTACACGGGTGACTTCCGAGCGATTTTACCCTTCATGATTTGCTGGAGTTCCATCTGCAGGGTCTGGACGGCACGTCCGGGGTGATCGCCTGCTGTGCGCTTAATCCGGTGGATGGAGAGACGGCCGTCGACCACAGCTGCTACATCATCATCTTCAAGGAAAATCACTCTGTTGGTATGCTCAATGACAGCGCTATAAAAGCATACACCATTTGCCATAAGACATTATTCTTCACAGAAAGATGAGGGCTGCTGCAGCCCTATTTATAATCCAACATACAGCTTGATTCAAGAAAGTTACTCATTTCAATGGAATTTCTTTTAAAATGAGTACTGTAAAGTACATTTCCACACTGCCAATATAACTGAATTTTTTTCCACCTACCTCATTATTAATTTCAGTGCCTGCTTTAAGAAGAAACTATGAATTCCTTAGGCAAAGCAGCGTGTGCAGCAGTGTGATCTTGAGCACATGCGGTGCTCAAGCGTAGGTGCAGAGTCCTCTCTCGGTGCTCCCAGTAATGAGCCACTGTCTCTCCCTGCACCTCATTTTCCCATCTGGAAAAGTGGGGACAGCTTGGCCACCCATTAAAGTACTTTGAGATGTGCTTAGAAGCACTCACGAATGAGGTACTACTGAATACCTTCCCTGCAGGCAGTGTACTCAGGGGACGTCAATATCGGAATTTCCAGTGGGGTTTCCAATCTTTGGTCAGGTTCAGTGTGTACCCTCCCTCAGCTGAACAAGGCAAGCTGTACCGAAATACAGCAGCTCCTGATTTTAGTAGCTTTTATCCTGACCTTGGGCAAGTCACTTGAAAAGCTCTCTAAAATCAGAACACATCAGGGTGTCCTAAGACTTTCCAAAATGCTCTGACGAGAGGAGCTGCAGAAGTCAACCACAGCAGTATTTTTATGTTTCTGGAACAAGTGTTCATTTCCCTAATATAAAGAAACCCAAAAGTTCTGATAAACTGTCAAGTTAGTCTTTCCTCCCTCCTCTGGGATTAAAAAAAAGCCACCTTTGATGATAAGGAATTGCACATGTGCAGAGCTCCCTGGAGAATCAACACAATTCTCCTGATAATTAGCATCTGTCCTGTTGATTAGGGTCAGTACTCTCTCAGGTTTCCTATCACTCACCTCTGGAATCTTATCAACAGATGTGCCCGAAGAAGGATAACTATTCCAAAGCAAGTGTTCATTTCCTCAACAGAAACTCCCACCTAACCCACCTCTGACACTTTCAGGGCCACATACAAAACTCGTTAGTGTTTGTAAAGTAACGGCCACATGTACCTAATTTACTATTATTCACAAAGAACCCACAGCCTCCCCACCTCTTGGTCAAGGCCTCAGCTTTAAACAGCATAGTTTTATATATGCTAAAAGACACTGAAAAACATTACCTAGCATCAGAAGCGAAGTAGTACTCCACGGCTTTCTCCTCGACAGGGAAAAGGCAGGTGGTGCTGTCAACGCGAGACAGGTTGCAACTTCCCTTCTTGTCTTTGCCTAGAAGACAGGAGGATCAGGTACCGCACGGAGGGACACATCTGGAAGGCAGCTGCGATGTCAGGCTCAGCCAGAGGCCCCAAGGCACCGTACCAACATGAAGCACTATTTTCATCACTGGGAGCGGTCACAGTAAAGTTATCAGCAACCCTGGGGGAGGGCGGCACACCGGCACTCACGGTATTGCATCCCTTCCCAGTTTGCTTCCGAGGCTTTTCATGAAGTCTGCAAGTGTAACATTAGTGCAGAGCTTTAAGTTTAAAGGAAAGTATCAGTAAAAATTCAAGGGACAGTTTATGTGTGGCTCCACTAACAGAAGAGAATCCAAGCTGCTCTATGAGCACTCACATTCACCAACATTTTACCACTTGGATCTGCCTGGTTTATCATTTTAAGTTTCTCCTGTTTCACTGGCTTTCCTGAGGCTTTGGGAAACGCGGCAGAATTGCTCTTTCTCTGTCAGTTACTCCCAGCACTGGGTGAAAAGTGAAATTCTCTCAGAGCTGCCACCTGCGCACCCCCTGTTCCAGCGAGCATGGGCAGAGGTAACCCAAACCCCAGCGCCTGTGTTCACACACAGCTCGGGAAACACGGCATTAAGCACTCGCCCTTGCTGCTGGACTATCACACACAGCCAGGACCTCGTCCTGATCCAGCTGGGAACTGCTGCAAGCCCTATGCTATTTCCAGGGAAGCACCCAGGTGTACTGAAGGACAGGAGTCAACTGCTGGAAAACTTGCACTAAGCCTTTAAAGAAGTTCAGTGTTTCACCAGGGATCCTTTCTGAAGTCCTGGCAATTCCCAACGCTCTCTACTCCCCCACCTCCTCTTTAACTGCAGAGAACACCTCTCAGTGGCGAAGCTCATTGGGAATGCAGATGAGGACCCAAATATCTACTGCTTGAACAAAATAATTTGCCAGTCACTGTGCACAGTGTGGTAAGGGGTGGGGGTGGATTAATCAGGCTATCTAGCAACACGTGACTATTGCTGAAGAATAACAACACTGAAGTTATTATATATTTTTTCTAAAGCTCTAATGTTGTGTTTCAGCTACTAGATAACTATCTGATTCAGTGATGTCAGTAAAGCTCGTGATACTTAGGTTTATACTTCTGTAAATGAAAATGTCAAGAAAAAAATACTGCTTTCATGTTGATACTCAGTAAGAAGGTTCCAGTCAGCCAACAATTTAGAGCCCTCCACTTTAGTTATTATGTCAGTAAATGAAGAAAACACCTCCTTTGTTGCTGAGTTGAGACAGGACAGACTGATTATTGCTGAGAAAGGACAGAGCAAAGGTGTTAGCGGCCGTTCTCCAACAGAAGCACCCATACTTGATCAAAACATGCAAATTTTGTTCCTTAACATTTCCCTGCATTGACTTTATTATGTCGCATTGCTTTCCTGCTCCACGCTGAGCTGTAACGTGTTCTTGCTGTGCACAAACACATGCGCTGTAGGTGTATCTTACAAGGAGCGGCTGGAAAGTTATTGTGTATTATCAGCCAGTTATGGTCGTTATCTATGGATTTGGCCATAGATTGTCCATTGGCCCATGGATTACCTGGACTGATGCCCTACAGCACCCGCCTCCCATTTACTAGAATTTAGAAGCAATACTGCAGTGATCTTTTCATCTTTTCCCTTCTGAATCAAAGAATGGAGACATCACAGAGAATTAACAGCGGTACAGCGAAAAACGGGTGGGAGGTGGTATGTGTGGAGTGTATTTCAATACCACCTTCCTCTCCGTTCTGACAATCCCAGACATATGGCAAAGGTGCTACAGCACAGAGTTATACAGCTGCTTCTTAATGGGTTCTTCCACACTTTCTTGAGCAGCACTGAACTTTCTGTAAGAGTTGTTTTCAGATGCAGCACTAGACAACTAATGAAACAATGATTATAGTCAAAGATATTCCAATCTGTATTTCATATGGTCCGTTCTTCTGAAAAGCCTTTGTGCCACTGAAAGCTGAGGGACTTTGGTTCTTTAAACCCCTGGGACTTAACCTGACTCTGAATTTTACTAATTTTACTCTAAGCACTTCACACTGACTTGGGACACTTTTGGTAAAAAGAAACAAAACCTCCCCTAATGTTTGGTTTCAGGTGAACCAGCTCCTGACAGAGAACAAGCACAGTTCACCTTTCAACAAGCTGAGGTTGGTTTCTCCTCCAGCAAAAGCGCAGATTTCCCTCCCGGAGCTGGAAGTGCCTGAGCCCGGAGTCACATTTATTCACAGAAAAGTGCTCTCGGGCTTCAGATGTGCACTCAGCTCATCACATCACACACGATGGCTTAACCTTTACAAAAATTAAGTACTTCGTGTGAATTAAAAATGGTTCACCCCGATAAATGGGCCAAGGGAAGTAAATTCCAGCCTCAGGTCAGCCTCACTTCTTCTAGCAGGAGCTGCAAGGCAGACTCCCACTCCCATCAGGAGGACGTAGCTCTGACAGTCTGAACTCCAGAAGGAACTCTGGAGAATACTTGCATCAGGATTATTAGCAGCCTCCGAACAGAGTCTTACTCTATGGTTGTTGTTTTTTTAAGGTAATTTACTGTTTCCTTCCATAACAAGAGCTGCAGGGAGCACGCAGCATGACCTGCACTAAATCATGAATTTTGCACATATGCTGAGCATTATGTCAGAATATTTGAAATGGGACGGGCGGGCAGGGTGGATTTCCCTGTGTGTCGTTCATGGTGTTTTGGATCAAGAAGAAATTCCGATTATCCCACTTGTTTCACTATACTGCACGGAAAGCAATAACCACATATTAAAGAGACAATGCGTCTTTGTCTCATTTGTGATTCCTTTCCTAAGGAACTGGAGGATTTGTCTGAACTTTCAAGCATTAGATTTTCTCTGGTAGGCACCTTCCTCCATTTTTATGGATATTCCATCAAAAGAATGATCCATAGATTGTACAGCTGAAAGTATAATTGGGAAAAAAAACAAACAAACACAAAAAACTTCAGATAATCAGTGAAAAAAAAAAAGTGTTACATACATACATTAAGGATTACTGGTAATTATCCAACATCAACCAAGAGTTAGCACAGACAAAGCTTGCTGAGACTGGTTCTTCTCGTTACCTTGCAGCAAACTGTCACTAACACCACCATTAGGAAGCAGCAAGACCTACTGCGAGAGTAAGTCCTTGTGGTCCCTGCAGGGCCTGGAGAACTGCTCCAGCGCCCGGGAACTGAACGGCTTCACACACCTCTGACAACACCACACTACAGGATAATTCTTGGCCACTACTCATTTTCAAGGGTGGAACTACGTGTCTACGGTGGTAAAATACATGTGTGAGTGAAAGATGGACAGTCCAACACCAGAAATATACGTTGCCACACAGAGGGTAACAGCATTTTTAAACAGACTTTTTAAAAACTATGTTGGAGGAGCAGGGGAAAGGTCTGTGACGGTGCAAAGCCTACAGCCTGCAGCACACCCCCATTTCATTCCTGAAAACAACCAGGTCCAGGAATGCCAATATACCACACACAAAATATAAACTTAAGTATCTAAGTTTAACTATACTGTTGAATTTACTTTACTGAACTATTTTATTCTATTTTATTTTATTCTACTCTACTGCATTAAGATGTGTTTTCCTTGCAACCACTGGACTTTAAAGCTTCGATTATAAACCCAGAGACTAAGTTGAGGTACAAAGTGGTAATTGCATGTGGTTAAAAACTTACTTTAAAAAATTTAAAGTATTTTTTATAATGGTTAAATTTACAGCAGAAAGTTTAAAAGTGCAATATGTATTCACGGAATTGTCAGAGTTGGAAGGGACCTCTAGAGACCATCCAGTCCAACTCCCCTGCCAAATCAGGGCTGCCCAGAGCACATCACTCAGGAGCATCCAGGCAGGGCTTGAAGATCTCCAGAGAAGGGGACTCCACACCCTCCCTGGGCAGCCTCTGCCAGGGCTCTGCCACCCTCACTGGAAAAAAGTTTGTCCTCATATTTGAGGAAAATATATATATATATAACTTCCTATGTTCCAGCTTGTGCCCGTTGCCCTTCATCCTGTCACTGGGAATCACTGACAAGAGTCCAGCTCCATCCTTCTCAACTTGGGAGCATTAATAAGGTCTCCCCTCAGCCTTCTCTTCTCCAGGCTATTCCAGAAGCTCTGTGCTCGTGCAATGGTCTGAGTGTGAGCGGAGGCGGTTGCCCCGGGGAGGGGGAAGCCCACACTTACCCGTGCGGTAGAGAATGGGGATGTGGTCGGTGGAGAGCTTGTGCTCGCTGCGCACTCCGATGAGCAGGGGGCTGCCTCGCCTGCAACGAGACACCCAGTTACAGCCCGCAGCACCCCAAGATTCCTCACCCGGACATCCGACCCGAAGGGACTGCTATTCTCCAGCACAGCAACCGAACAGAACGGGAACAAACTCCTCCCAGGTAAGCTGTCGGTGCTGCAAACATGGGAGGGCACGACACGGAGTGAAAGAATCTCTGAATAAACACAGCACAAGGACGTGAGGAACCTGCCTCAAGTTTAGCAGAAACTCTGCAAGAGGAACTGCAGTCCCAGGGACACTCGAACTGGGAACGCATGGGCTGTTGCTCACTGTACGTATCTACAACCAGCTACCGGCACCGGGATTAAAAACCTGTGCTGGGCACGGGGATGGTTAAACCAACCTGACCAATGGTGACATCTAAAAGTGGAGTATAAAGCCCCAACACCGCACTGGCGTGACTTTAAATCAACTGGAGGACTTGTCCAAATACTGCCACAAAGGCCATGACAAAGGAAGAGAGAAAACCATCTCCTTCCAAAGCTCTCACAACCAGAGCCTACACAAAAGAAAAAAGCTGTTCCAGACCGGTTGTGATACAGCTGGTCACTGAGACATTTCCAAAATGTTTTTTGGAATTTTCTGTTATGATAAATGGAAAATGAAAGGAAAGGAAATGAAAGGAAATTAAAAACACCAGCCACGCTCACCCCAGCGTATACAGCGTGGTGGGAACAATCTCTACTCCATTGTCTTCTAACTTGGGGGGACAAAAAAAAAATGTGGCATAAAGGGTGCAACAAGGATGTTCTTTCCCATGGCAATACTTACCTGGTACCGACCGCCTGGCCAGGATAATGAACACTTTTGAACACCAGGGCGAAAGCACCTTCCTGGAACAAGAGAAATACAAACTCTTTATCCTGTCATTTGAGGCCTGGACCACCTTTTCATGATTCCCAGCCCAGTGTTTCTGAGAACAAGCAAGAGATACTGAGCAGAAGGCTTCACAGCCCTCTTCAGAGCCACCAGGAGCTCTAGGTGCTCCCACCCCTGAGCCTGGCAGCTCTTCCTCAACCACTGAATGAGTCTTCTGAGCCCCCAGACAGACACTGCACTCAAGACATCACCATGCAAGGGCTCCTGCCTTTGCTGAGAATTCGGGGAGGGGACTTGCAAAAGCAAAGACCTGGTAGAAGCACCAAAGCTCTGGGGTGCTTGCTCAGGTGTGGTGCCACCAAACATCAAGCGGAACCATCGCAATTTGCCAGCAAAACGTGTCCCTGCTCTGCTGCTACCACAGCTCCTGCCAGGCAAATCCCTGGAAAACCACCTCCTGACCAAGGGGCTCCGGGCCAAAGAACACTCGGCTGGATCCTGTGCACAACTCGGCAAGAGCCGACCCGTGGAAGGAGTCGCCATGTAGCGAGGTTCCCACAAGGGGTCAGCAGCTCCTCCAGACGGGAGCTTTGGGGACCATCTGAAGCACAGACCCTTTCACTCTGTCCCACCCAACACACCAGCGACCAGCTGCCTCGAGGTACTCCTGCGTCCCCAGATTTAGGCATTTTTCACCATTATTGGCTAACGTGAAAGATGACTGTATGTCTGAGATGAACGGTCAGAGGCAGGAAAGGCAAAACCACCTCTTCACGTGTGCCGCAGAACGCACTGCGGCAGCGTCTGGCACAGCCAATACTGGAGTACGGGTGTTATTTCTTGTTGTAAGCGTGTCTCTGTGTGTGTCTGTACTGGGGTGTGTGTCCTTGTCCCCATATCCCCACCGGCACCCTGCTCCCGGCATTACCAGCTGCTGGATGACCCTCTCCACCAGGGTGGTGAAGCTGATGTCGTCGCTGTCCCGGTTGTCGTACATGTACTTGACCAGTTTGGCGATGCTCTCTGTGTCCGTCTCCGACTCGAAGTCGTAGCCTTTGCTCTCCTGCAGCAAGAGCACACGGTGGGTAACCTGCCCTCTCCCCTCCCTTTTTCTGCCTTCTATCTTTTTCTCTTCCTTCCTTCATCTCCTTCCTTCCTTTCCTGCATTTCCCTTTGCTTTTTCTTCTCTCTTCTCCTGCCTTTCCTTTTTTTCTTAATCCCTCCTTTTCCTTTTTTGTCTTTTTTTCCCTTTGCCTCATGCCTTTCCTTGTCTCCTGCCTTCCTCCCCACCCTATCTCCTTCCCTTTTTTGTCTTTTTTTTACCTCTCTGCCTCTTTTTTCCATCCTTCCCTCCTGCCTTTCCGCTTCCTTCTTGCCTTTTGTTTTTTCTTCTTTCCTGCCCTCCCTTGGTTTTATCCTTCCATACTGCATTCCCTTTTTTCCTTCCTTTTTCTATCCATCCCTCCTGCCTTTCCTCTTCCTTTTTCCATCCATCCTTCTTCATTCATACTTTCCTTCCTACTTTCCTCCTTCTTTCCTCTTCCTTCTCTTCCTTCCTTTCCTTTTCTCTTTCCTGCCTTTCCTTCTTTCAATTTCCTTTCCTTATCTCCTTCCCTCCTGTTTTCCCCTCTTCCTTTTTTCCTGCCTTTTCTTTTTATCCTGCCTTTTCCTTCCTTCAATTTCCTTGCATCCTTCATTTCTGCCTTTCCTTTTCCTTGCCTCCTGCATTTCCTCTTCCTTTTTTCCTTTCCTGCTTTTTTCCTCTTACTTTCTTCTTTTCTGCCTTTCTTATTCTTTCTTACCTTTTTCCTCCCTGGTTCCCTTTTTTTCCTGCTTTCTTTCCTTTTTCCTTTCCTCCTTCTTTCTTCCTCACCCATCCTTTCCGTCTTTTCCTCTTTCATATTCTTCTTTCCCTGCACGTCCTCTCCCTTTCTTCTTTCTTGCCTACCTTTTCCTTTCTCTTTTTTTCCCCTTCCTTTCCTTTCCTTTGGAACCCTTTTTCCATCTTCCCGTTTTTCCTTTTCATCCTTTCCTTTCCTTTCCTTCCCTTCCTTACCCCCCATTTCCTTCCTACCTTGCCTTTCCCATTCCTTCATTTCCTTGCCCTCTTTTTTACTTCCTTCTCCTTCCCTTTTCCTTCCAGCTTTCGCCTCCATCCAGTGCACTGCCTTTCTTTTCCTTCTTTTCCTTCTCCTTCCCACCCTGTTAGTCTGAGTGGGAGAGTGAGTGTGAGTGTCCGGGAGAGCGAGACTGCGTGTGAGCAGGTGATGAAGTGCAAATGGAAGAGTGAGCGTGCAAGTGGGTGAGTGCATGTGACAGTGAAAAAGAGAGGGGGAGAGTATGGGAGTGTGACAGTGACGTGAGTGCAGGGAGTGAGTGGGGACCAACCATGCATACCGAGTGCAAGGGTGAGTGTGTAAGATGGAGGGTGCACAAACACGCAAGTGGAAAAGTGTTAAGTGCGAGAACATGAGTGTGACTGGGGGAAGTCAGCTGAAGTGTGAGTTGGGTTTGAGTGCAAATGTGGAGTGAGGGCGTGTGCGAGTGCTCCCTCGAGTGTGAGCTCAGGGGTGCACATGACTCTGGATGGGGGAGTGCACAAGAGTCGGGGGCGAATGTGAGTGCATGAGTGAGAGTGCAAGAATGAGTGAGGAGGCACATGTGCAGGAGTGAGTGTGAGTGGGAGAGTGGGAAGTGACGGACCATGAGTGGGAGGAGTGGGGGGGGTGAGAGGGCAGGAGGGAAACCAGGGGGGTGTGGAAGGAAAAGTGGGAGAGAGTGGCAGTGGGAACGAGGGACCGTGAATGAGGGTGAGTGTAAGAGTGAGTGGGGGAGTGAGTGGCAGAGTGACGAGTGTGAGGGGAGGGGAGTGGGGAGGGAGGTGGGAGTGTGGAGGAACGTGAGTGGGAGGTGAGCACGAGTAGGGAAGTGGGAGTAAAAGAATGAGTGAGGAGTGCAAGTACGGGAGGAAGTGTGAGAACATGATTGGGGACTGGGAGAGTGAGTGTGAGTAGCAGTGAGAGTGATGACTCACTGAGGAAAAGGAGGGACGGCGTGAGAGTGGGGGAGTGTGTGAGAGGGTGAGTGGGAGAGTGTGAACAGGGCTGAGTGTGAGTGGGGAAATGAGGAGTGAGAAAGACAAGGGTGAGTGGGTGAATGTGAGTGTGAAAGCGAGTGTAAGAATGAGCGGGGACTGAGGAAGATGAGAGTGGGGAAGAGGAAGAGAAGTGGGGGGTGAGTGGGAGAGTCAAGTGTGAATAGGGGAGTGAGTGGGAGTGAGGAGTGTGAGTGGGATGGTGAGTGGGAGGGTGAGTGTGAGTGCAGGAGGGTGAACGGGAGGGAGAGGGTTAGAGGGGGAGCAAGGCAGAATAGGGAGTGTGAGCAGAGTGTGAGAATGAGTGTGGGGGTGTGCGTGTGTGTGGGAGCGTGTGAGGGACGAGTGGGGACAAGTGAGTGGGGCAGTGAGGAGGAGTGTGGGTGGGAGAGTGAGTGTGGGCAGTGGGGGGAGCGGGAGCTAAGAGTGTGAGAATACGAATGGGGGAGCGAGGAGGGTGAGCAGGAGAGTGTGAATGGAGGAGAAATGAGTGTGAGGTGAGTGGGGGAAGCACTTGGGAGAGTGTGAATGGGGAGTGAGTGTGAGATGTGAGTGGAGGATGGGTAGGGAGGGGCAGGGGGGTGTGAGGGCTAAAATACGAGCGGTGGGATGAGGCAGTGAGTGGGGCAGAGCAAGGAGTGAAGCGAAGCGCGAGTGAGGGAGCGCAAGGCGAGTGTGTGAAGCGGGAGAGTGAGTGTGAGTGGGTGAGTAAGGGAGTAGGGGGGTCATAGAAAAGGTGTGAGTGGGAGAATGAGTGTGGATCAGGGAGTGTGTGAATAGGGAAGTGAGTGGAGGAGTGTGAATCGGAGTGCAAGTGGACGAGTGTGAGTAGGGGAGGGAAAGGGAGCAGAATAAGGAGAGGTGTGAGTGGAGGGGTGTGAATGGAGTGAGCATGAGTATGTGAGTGGGCAACTGTGAGTCGGGGAGCGTATTTGTGAGTAGGGAGTGAGTGGAGGAGTGTGAGTGGGACTGGGGGGGAGAGTGAGGGAGGGAGGTTAAGTGAGTGAATGCAAGCAGGGGAACATGAGTGGGGGAGTGTGAATGGAGAGAGGTGAGTGTGAGAGCAAGTGTGAGTGAGCAGGGGAGTGTAAGTGGAGAGCGAGGATGAGTGAGGGAGTGTGAATGGAAGAGGGTGAGTGTGAGAGCAAGTGTGAGTGAGCAGAGGAGTGTAAGTGGAGAGCGAGGATGAGTGAGGGAGTGTGAATGAAGAGCCGGGGGGGTGAATGGAAGAGGGTGAATGGGAGAGTGAGTGTGAGGGGGGAGTGCAAGTAAGGGATTGAGGAGGAATGTGAGCGGGAGGGTGAGTGTGAGTGTCTGGGGAGGTGTGACTGAGGGAGGGAGGGGGTGGGGGGCGGAGATGTGAGAATGTGAGTATAAGTGTGAGTGTGAGAGTGCAAGTGGGTGAGTGTGAGTGCAAAAACATGAGTCAGGGAACATGAATGGAGGAGAGTGAGTGTGAGTGGGGGGTGAGTGTAGGTGGGAATGGGGAACGAAGGGCAGTGAGTGCGTGAATGTGAGTGTGAGTGGTGCAGTGGGACGAGTGGGAGAGTGCAAACACCTGTGGGAGAGTGAATGGGGGAGTGTGTGAGAGCCAGAGTGAGCGGGAGAGGGAGGGAGTAGTGGGAGAGCGTGAGTAGGGGAGCGAGTGTCACACGCACACACAGGTCACTCACCAGGAATTTCCGCAGGTCCTTGTAGTTGGTGATGATGCCGTTGTGGATGACAATGAACTCTGGAGAGAGAGGAAAGGCCCAGATCAGCCCCACACCACGGTGTGCCCTCGTCACACCGACAGCAGAGACCACAAAGCTTTATTGTGTGAAAAGCCATACTTGTCAGAATAAAGAGAAGAGCTTCACCTCCCAGTGTGATTCCCTTGTTCTGCCCCATTTGGTGTGGCCAGTAATAGTGAAAGACAATACTGACATGGGTGGGACATGGGCTTCTGTGATCCTGTGCAAAGTTTCTGGAGGCACTTAAGGGCTTGGCAGTTTCCAGCCTGCTGGAAGCCATTAAACACTCTGCTTCTCCTGCCAGCTTGTCACTGCTGCTCCAGACACTAAGCAAGCTGTGTGCTCTAGCACAGAGGAAATGCCTTCCATAGTGGTGATTATGGAAAAAAATAAATAAATGGGGAAAAAAAACCCAAAATTCCATTCCAAAGTATAGCCATGAAAATTCTTACCATTTGATTTTATTGTGTGTTTACCTCCTCCTCGTGCTGTGCCCACGCACCCACCAAACCTCTGAGCACTAACTCCAACCCCTCCTGAGACCGTTCACTACTGTGAGCACACCCCGTGGCCAGAAATCCACAGCTCCACAGCCACGGGGCTCGGAATCATGGCCTGCAACAAACCCACAGCCCCATGACATGGCAGGCGTGACAGGCAGCAAGCTTTCCAAAGACCTGCCGAGGAGCGCAGGGTTCCTCCAGCGAACACTCACCGTTGTTCTTATCCGAGCGCTGGGGGTGGCTGTTGACAGGACTGGGCTCGCCGTGGGTAGCCCAGCGGGTGTGGGCGATTCCAAGGTGTACATCAAACTCGATGTCGAGGTCCATGTCCTGTTGCTCTGCAGCAGAAAAGAGAAATTTTCAATACAGAGGGGGTGTCCCTACCCCGATGGCATCGTGGAGTCTCACCAGCCTCCGGAGCAGCAATACTGGCAGGGAAATGGAACCAGCAAACCCAGCAACCCACCAAGCCTGTTTTCAGGGGATTCAGAATGGACGCACAAAAGCAACCTCCCTGCTTTCCTCACCCCACAAAAATAAAAAACTACTTGTAAGAAAGAATCCAACCTTAATTTCGCCCTCAGGGGTTCACCTTGCCATCCTGTCGCCTGCCGTACACTGTCAGCTGTGACCAAACCAGCCCATTTCATGGGTACATACCACTGAACATTCATCACTAACCCTTATCTCTAGAAAGCATACCATTAGCATTAGTATTTCTTTGGGAAAAAAGATTCCTTGTGTTCCGTAAGAAGTGCCTCCACAATCTCTTTCTCAAACTGGATATCCTGCAATTTTCTTGAGCAGGCAAACATTTCTTCACGAATATTTTGGATATCTTCTATTTCTGTAACACACATACCACCCTGCCTGGCCTTTTTGCTGCCTGGTTTTCTCCACACCAAGATTAGATCTGCCCACTTTCCTCTTGGACAAGCAGCACCCTGCACCGTGAGGCTCACACGAACATGGGTTAAAAAAATTGAGGTTACAACAGCAGCTCTTGAATGCAAACACAATCACATGGGGTTGGAAGGGACCTCTGGAGATCACCCAGTCCAACCCCCTGCCAGAGCAGGGCCACCCAGAGCAGGTCCCACAGGAACGTGTCCCGGGGGGGTTTTGAATGTCTCCAGAGGAGACTCCACCACCTCCCTGGGCAGCCTCTTCCAGGGCTCTGCCATCCTCAAAAGGAAGAAGTTCCTCCTCATGTTTAGGTGGAACTTCTTGTATTCAAGTTTGTGCCCATTTCCTCTTGTCCTGTCCCTGGGCACCACTGAAAAAAGACCGGCCCCATCCTCCTGACACCCACCCTTTCAGTATTTATAGGCGTTGATCAGATCCCCCCTCAGTCTGCTCTTCTCCAGACTAAAAAGACCCAAGTCCCTCAGCCTCTCCTCGTAAGAGAGATGCTCCAGGCCTCTCCTCATCTAAACGAGGGATCTCAACTCCTCTGACAAGCTTCTTCCCGTTCTTACACAGCTTCCCTGTATCCCAGACCCAGCACCTCTGCAGTTCTTTGCATTGTGCCCAGATTCAATGAATTTAATATTTAAATCAAGGGAATGTGAAGAGGCAGAAATGGATGCAGAAGACCTCACTCTCTGTGTTCTCATCAATTTGTCAGTCACACACATGCATCAGTGCTTTCCCGAAGCCAGTTGCTCAGCCCTTCACTACTCGATGGACAGCTTGAGTTGGGACAAGCATTATATATGAAAATTTAAAATTCAACTGGTGAAGCTATTACAGCATTTCTCTTTTTTACCCAGCCTCTAGGTCTGCAATAATTATCTCCCAGTAATTCCCCATTCCCCAGTTTAAGGAGTTTTTTGTTTGAGGGTTTGGCGCTTTTTTGGTCTGTTTTCTACAATGTATTTCAGATCTATTTTACTTTAATGGGATGTGATTCATTTGTCTGGAGAAATCAGGACTTCTGTGTAACTTCATGGCAACACCCAGAGGATCACAGGGTTCTTCACAGCACACCTGTGAGCGCTTGTATCTCTGGCGCTTTATACATGAGTTATTTGGAAATACAGTGTCTCTGGGTAAAACACAAACAGGATGAGAGGACATTTCAAGGAAAGAGAGCAGGCAGAGAAGGGAAATACATACTGTGAACCTCCTCGTCCAGAGCCTTCACTTTCCCCTTCTGTTTGATAAGCTCGATTTTGCAAGCATTAGCTTCCCAGTCTTTGTCGTTTCCACCATCGATTCCCACACCTGGGCATCGCCACGGAACACGAAGAAAGAGTGTGAGGTGCAGAAAGTAAATCATGGAGTTTACATAAACAAATACTGCTTTTATTTTTTTTTTTACAGTGCCCCTTCTCCCCCCAACCGATCCTCCCAAACCAAGGCAAGAAACCCTGTAGATTAGAAGCGAGTTTTCCCTTTATCATCTTGTATGTATTTTTAAAGCTTTAGATAACACGCATCAAGAATGTTTATAAAAATCCGTATATTGAAAATTAATCCAAGCCTCTGACCACACAATCACAGGCACATCCAATTTGTGTTTTGGCTTTCTTCAAAAGCAGAAGACAGTAGGAACCATTCACAAACATACCACAAAAATCATCATTTACAAGCCAAAATTAAAAAAAAAAGAACCAATGTCACTCGGAGAGAGGTACCTGCAGAGTCATAGCCTCTGTACTCCAGCCGCTGGAGCCCTTTGATAAGGGTCTCCAGGATCTCCCGTCTTGTCCGGGGAACATGGTAGTTCAGGTAAGCAAAGATGCCTGTATGGAGGAAAAGAGCATGACTTTACAACAAAATCACAGCTGAGGAAACTCTGTCTGTGCATCTACTCAGTGTCTGCACCGAGTTAAAGCTCCAACAAGCCTTTGTAGGAAGAACCCCCAGCAGGAAGGTACCACCATGTCTGCAGCTTCTCTTTACCCTGCCTGAGATCCAACAGAGAAGATATCCCTAACATTTAAGAGAGCAAAACTAACCACAAAATGCCAGCATCCTCCTCGTGACACTGAAAGCAACTAAACAGGACAAGCCAGGTTGTGATGGGAAAAAGAATTTCCACGTGAGCGGGGCCTTCACGACAAAATGAGCTGCCAGGAGATAGTGCAGGGGAAAGGAAACTCATTACTTCACATCAAAAATTCAAGATTCGTTAACGCTGAGCTTTGCATGCTGAAGAACCATCTTCACAAGGAGCTTCCTTGAATAGCTTTCTCTAAGTTCCTCCCACCGCCTCACTAAGAAAAAAAAATAAAACTCATTTAACTCATGCAAACTAACACCCTCGAACTAATGGAGCTATTTTTCCTGGAGGTTGCAAAGGAAGATAAATTGCTGCTTCTATTTTTAAACAGTGATAGGGACACACAAATTCCTCGATCTCCAATGCCAACTATGGCTTTATTTCAGAAAGATTTCCTTTGGTGCCATTGAGAAGCAAGAGCATGAGAAGACATTTACAGGATGCTAGAAATATCTGTACTTGAAATCTACCATTTCACCCTAATGTTTTAAAGGAGAAAAATATCTACATGGAATAAAAGCAAGAGGGAATTCACACAAACATCTGTATGTGTAAGTGACTGGTAATTCAGGGTTTGTAATTTGAGAAACTTTATCAAAACCTCTGGAGAACAGAGTTCACACGCAAAACCAAAGTCATTTTAAAGGCATCCCAAATCTTCACTTTTTTTCCTGACAGTACTGCCACCCAACCCGCCTCCCAGTTCCCAAACTTCTACTCATGGGAAAAATATCACTCCCAAGATGATTTTTGGAACATAAATCTTGATGTTTACACACAAATTATTTTAATGAACATTTGAAGAACTGCATTCTTATGCTGTTTTCCTCTTGGAATGAAACTAAATAATTCAAAGCCCTTTGATGTCTTCATTTTCTAAGTAGAAATAGGGGCTACTCGGAGTCGATGGCTGCGCTGAATACCACACAGCAGAGCTCCCAAATGTTTATAAGGGGCTTTTCAGCCTGAGCAGGGACACAACGTTGTACGCAGCCACGCACCATCCTGACACTCTCCCATTCCTTCTCCCTTTTCCATTGACTGTGGCTTATAGGTCTGAGGGCAAGTTTGTCATAAACTTCACCTTCCCATTCCCAAAGCACCAGCATTAGGAGTTACATCTCCCTCCTGCAAAAAGAGCACACCGTGTCTCACATTTCCTTCCATATTACTAAAAAAAAAAATCAATTAGACGCACGTTCTATTGTTCCTCTTTCTTAAACCACCTGGTCAGATGAGGGGAAAAAAAAATGGAGCATTTCACTTGGCTTCTTTAGCTTCTATCTCCATTTCCCCCACATTTCTGATAATGACTTGTAGGACTAACAGGACCGAGTTCATAGAAGTTTGCAGTTTCATTTCCATTGTCCCTGACACCCCAAACCCATCACACACACAGGCCTGTGGCTGCCACCTCCTCGGGGCGTTTTATCCAGCTTGAGCATTGGTTCCAGTAACTCCAGGGACAGGGTGAGGTCCTCCTCCACAGACCCCACAATTCACAGCTGGAAACTCCACAGGTAATAAAGCACTAGCAGCAGTTACCAGCCCCTGCTGTATTTCAAAAGCCTCCTCTGAAGGATACCTCCCCCACGCTTCTCCATCTCCAAACCCTCCTCCTCCCCACCCTTCTGGCAAAAATAAACTTTTCCAATTTGAGATACTTAGTTCACTCTGTTTCTAAAAACCACATTCTTCAGGCAAACAGCAACCTCCCTGTTTACAAGCAAACTGACTCCAAAGAGCTGTCATCCAGGCTGAAGGATGGCACGTTTCAGCTATAGCCTGGATGCCTAAAATCCTTCAGATGGCTTCCAGGTCGTACAACAGGGGTACAATGCAGATGGCCTTTGCCAGCAGGCAGCTGGAAAAGCCCCTCTCCATATTCACCAGACACCTCCCAAAGCAGTAGCATGACACATAAAAATAACGAGTGTGTCCCATAAAGCAGAGAAAACAAGCACACAAGATGACTTTAAAAAGGCAGGATGGGCTCCAGCAGCTCCCAACACTCCCTTTTACACCAAAGCCACCCACCACAGCATCCAAAGTAAAGCTACTTCAGAAGGCATAATTATAACCAGCAGGGGTAATTACAGAAACACAAATGCTGATTACATTTTCCCAAATTAGCTAAATAATTTCAGAGTTGAAACCTCTCTCTGTGTTTTTTGCACCTTGGACACACATGCTAGGGGTCCCATTGCCACCCAAATCCTGGAGCCATAATCCTTTTCTGATGGCACCGGCATCAGCTGAGCCCGTCAAACAGCTCTCCAGAAGCACCTACAACCTTCGTGTCCCCTCGGTGGCATTTCAGCCATCTCGCTACGGCATCACCAGCCCCACTCAAGCACGCCGCTACCCACTGAGTAACTCCAACACCACAGCACAACACCAAAGGCCACTCAAGTTTGTTCTTCTGAGCAAACGGGGACCGATGATGAGCATTATGGTGCTCTGGAGCCAGAACATCAGGCTGGCCATGGTGAGACAGCTCCCGGAAGTCCTTCCCCATGAACAGCAGCAGCACTAGAGTCAAAAGAGCCTCATTGACAGGAGAATCATGGAAGTGCTGTGGTTGGAAGAAACCTTTAAGATCATCAAGTCCAACCTTGCGCCCAGCACTGCCAAGTTATCACGAGCCCATGTCCCTCAGCACCACACCTACATGTCTTTTAAATGGCTCCAGGGATGGTGACTCCACCACTGCCCTGGGCAGCCTGTTCCAAGGTTTCACAACCCTTTCCATGAAGGAATTTTCCCCAATATCCATCCTAAACCTCCCCTGGCGCAACTTGAGGCCATTTCCGCTTGTCCCATCACCTGTTCCTTGGGAGAAGAGACCGACCCCCCCTGGCTACACCCTCCTTTCAGGGAGTTGGAGAGAGCCAGAAGGTCTCCCCTCAGCCTCCTTTTCTCCAGGCTGAACACCCCCAGCTCCCTCAGCCGCTCCTCACAAGACTTGTTCTCCAGACCCCTCACCAGCTCTGTTGACCTTCTCTGGACCCGCTCCAGCACCTCAAGGTCTTTCTTGGAGTGAGGGGCCCAAAACTGGACCCGGCCCTCAAGGTGGGGCCTCCCCAGTGCCCAGTACAGGAGGATGGTCACCGCCCCAGTCCTGCTGGCCACACAGGCCAGGGTGCTGTTGGCCACCTTGGCCTCCTGGTCACACAAAACACCTTGTGTTGTATCCAGGTGGCCAAGGAGGAGGACTTCTTCACTGGCAGGGCATCCCACTGAGTAACTGGGGGTAAAAATGGCACAGTCTGTCCAGCTGGAGAAAGGTGAAATGGCCACTGTAAGGTCTGGGGAAGGAACTGTGTGCATCAAATAGGATGTGTAGGGGGTAAGTATCGAGAAAGGAGAAGAGGACTGTAGGAAAGGTGGAGAGGGGTAGGGTAGGAGAGGCCAGCAAGGTTACTGCCGTCTGCTCTGCCACCTTACAGCCCATCTTTGCTGCCCACCAGCACCTCCAGCCTCTCCGACCAAGAGCATGCCAGAGGAGGGTGAAGGGAGCCCTCCCCTGGGCCCGAGGGCCATTGGGGCATCACCCCTGTAGCACCACCGGCCACACGGCTACCAAAGACCCAGCCGGATTCCAGGCCGTGACCCTGTTTTCCATGGGAGCAGACCAGGGGGCCTGGCGTGGGCGCCTCAACGGCACAGAGCACCTGTCCCCTCCTGAACACCCATCAACACCCCTTCCGAAACACCCATCAACACATCTACAGCTGCAAATCAGACACGGCCCCCCATGGGGCTGGGGAAACCAGAGAAAATCCCCAGGGAAGATCACCTTGCACAGCACCTTCCCCACAGACACCTGGTGCCCCAGCAAGGCCACTAAAATTAAGCCTTCCACATGAAAAAACCATCTAACGCAATAGATGGGCACAATTTTAGGCAGAAACTCTTTTTCTTTCCATAAAATACTTTTGTAAACGTGAACTGATCATTTTAGTCTCCCTTCTGCTTCTGGTACAAGGATTGCAACTTATTCTGAACCAAAAAAATGGCTTAACCCCAGAACTATTTCCCTCTAGCCAGGGCTGACTTTGGACATCTTTGTTAAATCTGAATCCAAACCAGACAGTGGCTTGAAACGGTATTTTCTCTGCACATTTAGCAAGTTTAGGCACACCTGAACTAAAAAAAAAAAAAACCTGAAACAAACAAACCAAAAGCACAACAACAAACTAAAGCTCGATTCATTGTCACAGATCACAACTGCTACGAGTTTTCTTTTTTTCAGTGGTGCCCAGTGACAGGACAAAAGGTAATGGGCACAAACTTGAATATAAGAAGTTCCACCTAAATATGAGGAGGAACTTCTTTACCTTGAGGGTGGCAGAGCCCTGGCAGAGGCTGCCCAAAGAGGTGGTGTCTCCATCTCTGGAGACATTCAAACCCCCCTGGACACGTTCCTGTGGGACCTGCTCTGGGTGGCCCTGCTCTGGCAGGGGGTTGGACTGGGTGATCTCCAGAGGTCCCTTCCAACCCCATGTGATTCTGTGATTCTCTGAGTTCACAGCAATATACCACGTACAGGATGGGCACCAAACAGAAACCAACTTCCTCCAGGAAGGGATCTGGAATGAGACTGAAGAACAGTAGTGTTTATTTCCACTTGTGCTGTAAACAAACACAAAACATCTATCTAGAAAGGAGCCAACTTGGCATTGTCTCAGGTATTGAAAAAAAACCCAATGTATTAATTACAGCACAATTATATTAAGATTATTCACGAGGGCTGCAAAAAAAATTCTGAATCTAAGACTAAAAATGCCAAAACAAAAAAAAAAACAAACCCAAAAAACAAACCCAAGGAATTTAGCACCTATCAGAAAACACAAAAATTTTACAAATGAGAAGGCAAATAAGATAAGCAGGTTTAAAACTCACCTTAGAGAAAACAGGAAAAATAAAGAAAACTAAACAGCATATGTAAAAATGATGCATAATTGAAGTAAAAAAATGGAACAGTAAGGCCAATGAAAATGAACACAAGTCTTCCTAAATGCATGACTTACTAATCTGCAAGCCAAAGTCAAATATTTGAAGGTTCATCACCCATTTATGACATTTGGTCATGACGAATTACGTGTAAATAACAGTTTCACTTCCTGGAAATATTTTCAACTGCATTTAATTTTCCCCTTTTCAAATATTCCATAATGACGTGATTCTTCATAGCTGGGGAAAGTTTCAATCCACATTTAGAAAACAACACTTTTTACAGGCTCTACCCTGCCTATTGGATTATTCAGGAATATATGAGCAATCACATCTTGCAATCACTTCCATTTTTAATTCCACTGCCCTCGACAATAACACTGATGAGAAAAAAAAAAAAAAAAGACCCCAAGCAGTAATTGCTTGTTATGCTTCACCAATCTAAGTATGTCTTTGAAAAAAATGTTCATTTTTCCCAGCAGCCACTAATAGGGGCTCTGCAGGTAAAATTTTCCTCTGGAATTGCTGGAGCAGGTCCAGAGAAGGGCGACAAAGATGGTGAGAGGTCTGGAGAATAAGTCTTATGAGGAGAGGCTGAGGGAGCTGGGGTTATTCAGCCTGGAGAAGAGGAGGCTGAGGGGAGACCTTATCGCTCTCTACAACTCCCTGAAAGGAGGGTGTAGAGAGGTGGGGGTCGGTCTCTTCTCCCAAGTCACAGGCGACAGGACGAGAGGAAATGGCCTCAAGTTACGCCAGGGGAGGTTCAGGCTGGNGGGCTGCCCAGGGAGGTGGTTGAGGCACCATCCCTGGAGGTGTTCAAAAGACGGGTTGATGTAGTGCTGGGAGGTATGGTTTAGCGATGGTTACTCCTTGTTTGTTGTGCAGGTGTCTATTTTTGTCAGTTAGGTTGACGGTTGGACAAGATGATCTTTAAGGTCCCTTCCAACCTAGAAGATTCTGTGATTCTGTGAATTACACCTCAAGCCCTCGGTATGAACGTACGACGAGGAACTGTGCTGGGTCAGAGGGTGCCTGGGTGATACTCACACCCTCATTTACTCATGTAAATCACAACAGCCAACAGAAACATCTTGGGTTTGATGAAATTCCAACACAAATCTAGCAATTTCCCACCAGGGTCCCATCTGTGCACCCCCAGCTTCCCCCCCTTGCCAGCCCAGGTGCTGAAAATGCAGACACCTTGAAGCTCAGGCAGAACGTTCTCAAAACCAACCCACCACGACTTTTCGGTCCCCAGCAGACCTGAAAAGAAGAGTTTCGGTTTCAGCCCAATTTAGGCATTTAGACACCATTCAAAGCAAGTGTTTTCCAGTAATTACACCCCACCTGCCCCCTGTAGCTCAGGCTCCGGAACGAGCCAGAAAGAGGAAGTATTCCAGAAAACCAGGATATATAAATGACATTTAACTACGCCACCTTGACAAGCCCCGAGCTGAGGTCAAACACATGCTATGGGAAACCATAAAAACCCCTGTGAACTTGCATTCCAGTCCAACGCTGTTTGTAATTGTGAATTCCCAACTAAAATAAGGCAGCGGCAAGCACACGACGGGAATTTATATCCCACTGGCTCAGAAAACACAACAGCCCTGTCTGGAATACACAAATATACTCCAGGACTTGATACTAATACACTTCAGGATTAGAACAGAAGTCACGCTTTACAACATAATAAAACGTTTCAACTGGTAAGTTGACACAGGACTTTGCACGCACCGACTGAAAAACCTTGTTCAAGGCATCCAGCTCATGGTACAATTGTGGAATCACACTAAGGCCCACTGTCGTAAGAAGCCCTATACAGATTTCTCTTAAGTGAAATACGTTGAACAACATACTTCAGAACATAAAACATTTCCTTTCTCGCAGGTTTGTCTTGAAAACCTCACCTGGTGAACCACCACCACCAGGTATTGAGCTGCTTGTGAAACTCAACTCTCTTAGGACCAACTTCAAGCACAAAACCTAGGAATGGTGTAACACCTAGTTAAAAACCTATAAACTATTGACAGATTTTAACAGAACAGCATTTTTACCATGTGGATGTTCACTATTTCTATTGTTGCCAGTCACTAAAATACTTTTCCTGAGAACTTCATTTTCCCATGAGCTTTTTTGGTGCTCATGTTCCTTTGCTTCATGGTAAGTTCACAGGAAAATGAAATGAATCACCACTTCCAGGTAAGAACAAATGATCTTCTCCAGTGTCTTGAATGCTTTAGGTTATTTAGGAGCAGCTTCCCCTAATCATTTTCCCACAAAAGTAGAAAGGCCTTCAGGCCAGGTTTACTGTCAGATTTACAAATTCCATTGTACTATGTCGTATACTGTTACACCGTTCCAACAGACGATGCTATCAGTCCACCCACTTGGCGATTCCAAAGAATCCTTTATCCTGGTGATGATTATTAAGCCTCGAATCTTCAACAAATTAGATGCAGGCTACTAAATATCACATACATAATCTATGTTTCAGACAGGGAAAAGCGATAAAAATGTTTTTCTTCAAACTGGAGGAGGGGAGCCAGCAGGCAGTAACAGCAGGTTCTAACACAGATACCGACCGTGGCACGGAACGAAGCCTCAGAACTGATGCTCAAAACCCACCGGAGAGGGCTCCCAGTATTTGCTGCCCGGTGGCTGGGTGAGGAACAACGCTGTGCCCACCCCTGCGCACTGAAACAACACTAATTCTGCCCAGTTTGGAGGAGAGCAAGGTCAGGAACGAGCTGACTCCGTTATGATGTCTGCCAGCTGGATACCAGAGAGTTTATGTTCAATTCATCACATGGGCACCGGGAGAAAAGCAAAATGGAGAAACATCCACTTGGTGGAGAACCCCATTCCTCCGCTGGACACTTCTTTTACTGCCCATGGACTCACCTCTCTCTCAGGCTAAAAAGGGCAGGATTTCTCCCAACCACCAGTGCATCAATTCTAAGGACTCATTCCGGCAAGAGGCACTGCTCCGTGTGTCACAGCAGGGCCCACGGCGCCCAAAGGGGACAGGCCGGAGGGCAACACCACCGACGGACACACAACCCCGAAACTTGAGTCTTGCTTCAGCCTGTTTTTATCACTGGTAATACAAAACCTAAATTCTACAGTCACTTCTGTCATTAAAACGAGTCATGGCATACAACAGGTTTACTTATTTACAGAACAGAACAGTCTATCGAGCCTGGCTACCTTGAAAAACCTGTTTCCAAACTATTTCATAGATCCCATTGAACTGGTTTGGTGCATTCAGACCAAAGCACATCCCAATTTACACGTGGTTAGGTCTTCAAACTGCAAGTTTGTAAGACTTACCAAGAACAAACCCCATTTATTTTTTTACTAACACTAAATCCCCACCACATCTGCACACACCGGGCAGACCTGACATTCATGCTGTAGGCATCAAGGAACTGAGCTTTGAGGCTGCTTTCCTTTACCCATCGGGTGGCACAAGCACATCAAAGGACAGGACTTCATAAGGCCACACATTGGTAAACCTGAACATCAGATCATTAGCACATCGAAACCATTGTGTGGGTAATTCCAGTCCTAAAGCTGTCACAGGGAGAGCTCGGGTAACAACTGCAGCACCGTCACCTTCTTTTTTGAAAACTCACCTTTCTATCTGAGACGAATTGGATAAAGATCTGAACGTGGACCGTATACCCACCCGACAGCGCGGCACGGCAATACCCTGACTTACAGTTCTGCTACAGAAATGTCGTCCGAGGGTCCGTACAAGCAACCAGGACGGCACGGCTGTCACTACGCTGCGGAGTACGGCTGCTCAGACCGTGTGGGGGCCACAGCCCGAGCAACCAGAGCCCTCTGCTCCAGGATGGACACTCTCTTCAGGTGGGAGAGGCAATGAAGTCTCCTTAGTGTCAGTACTCAAAGGACCTACCAGCCAGCTCTGCCTACTTATGACATTTGCAGGACCCTCTGAGGGCAGCGCCTCCATTCCTTCACCTGGAGTCTGCTGCTGTATGGAGGGAAGGCCAAACTGCCCCTCTAAATAACCAATTAACGATTCCTGAGGTGAGCCGAGACCACCATCAATTTTGTCTCACACTCACCGGTTGGACTGTGAATGGCAGCAGCAGAGGAGACTGCAGTCCTTAGTTTCTGCCTAAGAAACTAAAACTGTGGTCCTTAGCTTTTTCTTAACCGCAAGTCACAGGCGTTCACGTGGTAGCACCCCCCGACACCAAACAGTTCTCCTCCTCCTCTTCCCTACAAAAGCCTTCACTGTCTTCAGCCACGCGCTTCCTGTGTCCAGGAGCTCCTCAACCTCCAAAGGTTATTTTTCTGGATTCACACGCTCAGTCCACGCTCTCCTCTTCTTGTTTTTCTCTATAGGGTGTACCTCTGCCTCCCAGAACAAGACTCGAAGACCAAGCAAATAACCCTTCATGTTCTTCTTACTGTTTCCTAAAAGGTTTCAATATCCGAGAAGAACTTTGCTTATATCAAAAAAGACGAGAATCACATTAAATCTTGAATGCAACTAACATAACCACCCACAGCACTCTCAGGGCTCATCGCAGTTAAAAAGACAAAGAGCAGAAGGTTAATATTGCAAATTTCAAAGGCTGGACCTCAAATAAGGCAAACACGAGGCACCAAAACCACCCCTATTTTTGCAGCAAGCTATTTATAATAATAATTATCCCTTCTATTCTTAGCTTTGCTCCACTTTGTACTTTTAACACAAATTAACATGGTGTTAAATGTAAGCTGAACTATGAATTTCTGATTGCCCCTTCGTAGCGCTCCACAGACTTGACAGTTTGAAGGCGATACCAGTTCAACCTCACAAAAACAGTGAAAGAAATGGCAACTTGCACATTAAGTATAAGTCTTGTGAGGAGCAGCTGAGGGAGCTGGGGGTGTTCAGCCTGGAGAAAAGGAGGCTGAGGGGAGACCTTCTCGCTCTCTCCAACTCCCTGAAAGGAGGGTGTAGCCGGGGGGGGGTCGGTCTCTTCTCCCAAGGAACAGGAGACGGGACAAGAGGGAATGGCCTCAAGTTGCCCCAGGGGAGGTTCAGGTTGGATATTGGGGAACATTTTTACCCTGAAAGGGTTATTAAGCCTTGGAACGGGCTGCCCAGGGCAGTGGTTGAGGCACCATCCCTGGAGGGATTTAAAAGCCGGGCAGACATAGTGCTTAGAGACATGGTTTAGTGATGGTTTTTATCAGAGTTGGGTTGATGGTTGGACTCGATGATCTTAAAGGTCCCTTCCAACCCAGACAGTTCTATGATTCTATAAAAACCACAACCTTGCTTAGAGCATCATTTTAATGTTGCACTTAAAATTACAGGGGGGGTGGGGGGAGGAATGAAGAAGGAAACGTGGAGAGACAAATAAGAAGAGCCAACAGATCACCCGCTGCATCCATTTCCATGGCAAAAAATAAAGCCAATGTAACAAAGAGAAAGAAGAAGAGTAAATTATATTCCTGTGCCAAAAGATGAGGGAGAGGACGAGGTACTGGCACGGCCAAGGGGAGCGGGCAGTACCTGTGACTCCGGACCAAGCCCCCCCGGACCGAGCCCCGTCTCTTCAGCCCAGAGAAGCTCCGCCGGGGCAGGGGGGCCATGGGCCGGGGCGGGACCCCACGGCGGGGGCTTCTAAACCACATGGGGACCTGTCCACCCCACAGCCTGCAGCCAGCGCAGCCCAGCCAAGGCAGCAGCACCCACAGCGGGGGCTGTAACGCCTCAAAACCGAACAGCAACCACCACCCTTCACCGGGGAGCGGCGGTTCAGGCGCCGCGTTCGGAAGCGCTGCCGGTGACCCCCGCACCCCTTCCCCGTACCGCACACGGGACCGACCTGTGCCGGGCTTTCAGGCCCCTAAAACATCTTTTTGCTTTTTAAAACGACAACCTCTGAACCCGACGCGGAGCAGGAGCGTCCCCGTCCCCCTCCCCAGCACCCCCCGACACCGAGCGCCCCGGAGGCTCCTGCGCCGGGGAAGCGCCGTGTTTCTAGCGCTGCCGTGCCCCACGGCCGCCGGCCTTTTCCACATTTGCCCAGAAATTGGGGAGAATTTCCCCTTTCACGTTATTAACGCGCCGCAAGACGCCTCCCCCGGAGGAACCCCCGCGGCCGGCAGCCCCGACGATGACATTTTCAGATAACGGAGACATTTTGGGGCTCCTTCCGGCTACGGCCGAGGGAAGGCAGAAGGGGCCAGGCCTCTTCCCCCCCCCCCCCCCCCCCCCAAAATCGCCGGGGGCGCCGGGCCGTTCCGCCGCCGCACGCTGTCGGCACGGCACCGGCCGGCCTAGCGCCGCTCCCCCGCGGGACGGGGAGGGGAGAGGGGCAGGGACCGGGACGGGGCCAAACGGGAGCCCCCCTCCTGCACTACCGGGACGCGCAGAGGGTGCGGGTCTGTGTGTGTGTGTGTGTGTGTGTTCCCCCCCCCGCGAAGAGCCGCGCCGCCCTGCCCTTACCGCACATGGTGTGTCCCGTTCCGCGGCCGCGCTGCCTCTGCGCGCCGGGGCCGGCCCCCCCCGCGCCCCCCCCCCCACGCCCCGCGGCGGGGGCACAGTGCGCAGGCGCCCCGCCCCCCCCGCCATTGGGCCGCGCCGCACGCCCCGCCCCCCGCCCGCCCCAGCGGGACGTGGCGGCCGGAGCGGAGCGGGGGGAGCGGACAAAGGGGTCCGGCCCACGGAGCGGGCAGGGCCCTGCGGCACCGCGAGAGAGGGAGGGGGTGCCCCCCTGTCCCGGACACCTTTGTGGGGGGGGAAAGGGGAGTGTGTGTGTGAGGGGGTGCCCCCCCCGCCACCTTGTGAAGGTGTGGGGGGTGTGCCCCCATGCCCCGGCCACCTTTTGGGGGCTGGGGGTGACGGGGTGCCCCCCTACCCCGGCAACCCTTTGGGTTGGGGGTGTGGGTGGGTGAGGGTGTGCCCCCCTGCCCCCGCCACCTTTAGGGGGGGGTGTGGGTGTGAGGGGGGGCCCACCTCACCTTTTGAGGGGGTGGGGGGTGTGAATGGGAGGGTTCTCCCCTGCCCCCACCACCTTTTGGGGGGGGGTGTGGGTGTGCCCCCCGACCCTCCTGCCACTTTTTGGGGGTGTGTGGGTGTGCCCCCCCACCACCTTTTGAAGGTGGGGTGGGGGGTGCCCCCATGCCCAGGCCACCTTTTGGGGGTTTGGGGGTGTGGGTGAGGGGGTGCCCCCCTGCTCTGGCCACCTTTTGTGTCTGGGTGGTGGGTGACCCCCTGCCCCAGCCATCTTTTGGGAATGGGGGGTGAGTGCCCCCATGCCCCAGACACCTTTTTTGGGGGGGGGGGGTGTGTTTGGGTGAGGGGGTGCCCCCCCTGCCCCAGCCACCTTTCTGGGGGGTGGGTGTGAGAGGGTTCCCCCCCTGCCACCCTTTTGGGGTGTGTGTGTGTCTCTGTGCATTTTTGGCTTCTCAGCCCATGGTGGGGGGACAACCCCCATAATAATTCCTACTACCACGATTATCCCCGAGCCTTTTGGCGCTGACTGGAGAGGACGAAATCATCAATCCTCACCCCCCAAGGGTTTTTTTTCCCAGCCCCAGGGGTGAACAAGTGGCACCGACAGCCTCCGGTACCCACACACACCCCACACCACCCCCCCCAGCCACGGCATATCCTCCCCCCCCACCAATGACACAAATCCACGTGGCTCATCCTCTTATTTCTACTCAGCTCCAGAACGGCACCTGAAGCACCGAAAAGGAAGCTTTAAGGTGAATCTGCAACGGGAAGCGCGTGGGGAGGGACTGGGGAGCGACACCCTGTTCCTACAGCCGGATACAGCTCCCTTACACCCTCCGCATCCAACCACCACCAGCAAGTGCCGGTTGAAAAACTCATTAAAAGCCCAAGGCTACAAAAAGCAACCCCTTCTTCAGAAAAATGCTGTTCGCTTAGTTTTATCTGGACAATAATGAAAAATTTCCTTTAAAAGCCCAGAAAATGACCAAAAAGGTTAATATACATAAAAAAACCCCAGATTTTTAACTCGCTGTTAGAACACAAACACAAGCAGGCAGGTCACGGATATAAAACACATTAAAAGTTGGCAGCCATCACACCCTGCTCCTGTTCAGCAGCGAGGACAGGATGGGGACAACCCCAGGCTGCCAGTCCCTGTGCCCAGGACTGGCCCATGGGGAGCAGCGACCTGGAGCCGAGCCTCTGGGGCTTTATCTCCCCTTTGGCTGACATCAAACTCCGATTTTTCCCCCCACTTCCACATCTCTAGGTAGGAAGCTGGATGCCTTGGGGCAGTGGAAGTTGATTTCCTGGCTGAGGAGGGGATCGCTGACCCATCGCCACAGAGAGGTGACCACCAGAAACACACACAGAATCACAGACTGATATGGGGTTGGAAGGGACCTCTGGAGATCACCCAGTCCAACCCCCTGCCAGAGCAGGGCCACCCAGAGCAGGTCCCACAGGAACGTGTCCAGGGGGGTTTGAATGTCTCCAGAGAAGGAGACTCCACCACCTCTTTGGGCAGCCTCTGCCAGGGCTCTGCCACCCTCAAAGTGAAGTTCCTCCTCATGTTTATTCCTCTGGAGAGTAAGTCTTGTGAGGAGCGACTGAGGGAGCTGGGGGTGTTCAGCCTGGAGAAAAGGAGGCTGAGGGGAGACCTTCTCGCTCTGGTTGGACTAGATGATCTTAAAGGTCCCTTCCAACCTGGACAATGATTCTATGTTTAGATGGAACTTCTTACGTTCACGTTTGTGCCCATTACCTCTTGTCCTGTCAAACACACATTTCTGCGCAAACACAGGTTGGCACAGAAATACTGCTCTCCTCGGTTTTGGCCACTGCTCAAATGGTGTTACTGCTTGACCAGGCACACCGATCCAACTGGAGGTTTATTTCTACACTGGGAGCTCCTTCGCTGCCCTGCAGCTCACCACTTCTTAGCACTAGCAGAATTTCTTAAGGTATTCACTACAAACCCAAGATCATCTATAGCATTATTTGAAGACAAATTGAAATTATACGACCCTACTTAGGAGGAGGGATACCCCAGACCTGAAGGAGCACGGCCTTCCAAACACTCCCAAAGTACATAGTTCATGGCAGCAGCAAATACCAAACTTTATGACTGAAACCTGTACTATCCTTGATGTTATAACAATGAACCCCTCAAACCAAAGCCAACTCATCCATCCATATGCACTGATCTGGTGCAAATTCCTCAGAATTTGCCACATAAACAAAGCTCTGTGTGCTTAGTCTTGAAGTGGATATTTAATATTTTCCCCATAAAAGCTAGTATTTACCTCCTATGTAACCTGTTACTCTATTCCAAGGTTTGTGCTGTCTGTACAGTAGATGGATTTGGTACCACACACAGTTCATGCAGAAACACATGTGCAACTTAATCCTGAACAGAGAAATGTGAAAACAGGTTACCATAGAATCATAGAATTGTCCAGGTTGGAAGGGACCTTTAAGATCATCGAGTCCAACCATCAACCCAACTCTGATAAAAACCATCCCTAAACCATGTCACTAAGCACTATGTCTGCCCGGCTTTTAAATCCCTCCAGGGATGGTGCCTCAACCACTGCCCTGGGCAGCCCGTTCCAAGGCTTAATAACCCTTTCAGTGTAAAAATTGTTCCTAATATCCAACCTGAACCTCCCCTGGGGCAACTTGAGGCCATTTCCTCTTGTCCCATCGCCTGTTCCTTGGGAGAAGAGACCGACCCCCCCTGGCTACACCCTCCTTTCAGGGAGTTGGAGAGAGCAAGAAGGTCTCCCCTCAGCCTCCTTTTCTCCAGGCTGAACACCCCCAGCTCCCTCAGAAGTTCTCCAGACCCTTCTCCTTGTGCTCCAGACCCCTCACCAGCTCCGTTGCCCTTCTCTGGACACACTCCAGCCCCTCGAGGTCTTTCTTGGAGGGAGGGGCCCAAAACTGGACACAGCCCTTGAGGTGGGGGGAGAGTTCAGGGGAACCAAACTCTATCTCACATGTGAGCCTTTTAAAATTAACAAAAAGGGGTCATGGTTGGGAAAGAAATACCCACTTCCTTCTCCATGGTCAACATACTTCACTTGAAATAGAAGTTCTGGCTAAAGTACCCAATTTTAGACAGATTGTAAACTACTACCTGCTGGAAAAAAGAGTATGTTTTTTGACCCCTGATATAACACATTTTGGGTGTTAACACCAGGGAAGGGGAGCTGTTTCCTCCTGCTGCTGTGCTGGAGGTTCCTGCTCTGACACCACTCAGCGGGGGCTGTGGCTGGTGATGGCTCCACACAGGACGGTGTGAGCAGAGGCTGCCTCAAACACGCTCATTCCTCCTAGAAACGGGGAACAAGCCACCTCCTGACAAAAAACACATCTCCACCTGTGAACAGCTTCACGACCCGAGTTTAGAGAGTTGTAATCAACTTCTCCTGTGAAAGAGAGTGCTCCAACAGTGCTCAGGAAACATGAATGGATTCTGTGTGTTCGCTCCAGCTGACGTGGGTGAAAACAGAAGTGGCTGAACGGCAGACTGCAATTTTGAACCTATCTGTGGAGCAGCGAGAACACCAAAGTATTTTTTTTTTCTTAAAAAAAAAAGAACCAGAATAATTTCAAGCAGTCATTGCTATTTTAAATGCAATGACTAACTGCCATTTATAGAAAAACTGCCATTTTTATAGAAAAACTTCAGACAAAAAACCTTGCTAACCTGACCATTCCAGCACAGCTTCCCAGCCCCCGAACTGAAGAGCTCTTTTTAAAAAAGGAATGATGAGAACTCCCCGTTCCGTACCACACCGGCCACCACACTAACTCCTCAGCTCGACGCCGGACAGTCGCTCCCCTGTTTGCCTCGACGTCCGTGAAATGTGAAAGGGCTTTTGGGCCAGTGGAGGAGATGGGACGCCTCTCGCCAACAGGGATTCTTTCTATGAACTAATCTGTTCCAGACAGAGCCTGGAAGGTTCACACAGAAACTCCTAATGATCTGGACTGTCAACTTTTACCACACTGGGCTGTCAGAGGATCAGAGTTTATGGTTATCATTAATGCTGTGGTTGGGTTTCATTTTGCTCCTCAAGTGAGAACTGGCACTTCACCTTCTCGCCCCTGCTCCCCTCTATCCAGAGTTGCAGAGCCCCCCATTACTTCACGCTGTAGAAATGCAACCACTGCCCTAAAGAGCTTACTCTGGAGTGGAACGGAGCAGGTAAAAGGGGGTGGCACACGAGCGTTACGCGCTTCTCTCTCCACAAGAAGAGCCTGAAGAACTGGAGGACACACAGGATACACGCTGGACACGGAACCTCTTCAGTCTCAAAATCACAAGACGCTGCATCGTCAGCCCCGGTGCAGGCAGGCTGCGTTCGGTCCCATTTCTGCAAATCAAAACCCCATTAAAAACAAGACTGGAAATACTAAGACAGCGGCAGAACTGGATCCTTACTCTATCTGGGAGAGATTAGTACTGCTTAATTGAATAAGAAAGACCACATGTTTAAGACATACATTTTCTTTAACACACAAAACTGCTACTTTACTGTTTAGGTTTTGGCTTATATAGTGCATTAAATTGACAAATTGGGCCCAAAAAGGACGATTTTTGAGAAACCAGAAACATTACTTGGCATTCTATGGTTTGCTGACAAAGAAGCACATGGTGGTAACACCTGCACAATCTCTCTTTTGGATAGTCTGGGCCCATCTCAAGGGGAATTGTCACTTGTAAGATCAGGCACTGCGTACTTGTAACAGGGTAAAGAAAATATGGTCATTTCAAACCAACTTTCAGATCTTGAGAGGGTAGTTTAAATGACTGTATGTTATTACTCTCCACAAAAGCTGAAGAAATATTTTACTGAAATATTTATTTTCAAATTTCTAACAAGTAATAAGACATTTATGGCTACCACATGCTGATCTGCACGCTATATAAAAGATTCTCCACTGAGTTAACTGATCCTGTTTTGGGACTCGGTGGAATTACACTGGCAAGGAGTGAAAAAGGGGAACGTACCGCAGGGCTATCAAATCCCTGCACACAGGGAATATGACTCTGACCATCAGCCAAAGAACGACCCCAAACTCAGCTCAATTGTGGCAGCACAAAACTGAAATGGTACTTCCACCAGCAGAGCCAGCTGAAGCCAGGCACCAGAAAGAGACTGTCCTACACGCGTAAGTAAACAGAGGCACTTGCAAAGCCTGATTTACGTATTTCAGTTTCAGGACAATAAACATTTCTCTTCCCATAGTCCCTAAAACAGGAACTGGTTCCGTTCTGCCACGTCTTCCCTTGCTCAGCCAGGGCAGCCAAGTTACACACACGCTGTGCTCTCTGGCACCGCAGAAGGAACAAACAGGATATGGCACAGGTAAACACATTCGTTTTCTTTGCTAGCCTACAAATGTAATTTGTGCCCTTAAGCACTGCGCATTAATGCTCAACATAATACTCCAACATCAAGATGAATCTTTTGCAAGTTTAAACAGACCACTAATGGTGGCTGTACATTTAACTTCCAAATAAGCCAATTAGTCTCTCTGTTTACTACAGCTGATAAGGATCATCATCTTCTAACATTTATTTTAGAAGATAAGATTTTTATAACAAACAACTCCCATTTTTCCTTTTTGTTGCTATTGTTTGCACAGTGGTAGTGAGCAAGTAGGTAACCTTCCACAAGTGATGGCAACATTACATTCTCTAAAATGAAGAGCTGAAGTTATGGGTTATTTTTCAAACACAAAAACCTGATATGAATCAAAAGCTTTTTAACAAGACTTGATAAAATTAACATTCCTGAATTTCCCAATTACAGAGCAAGGGCAGATACTCCTGCAAGCCCCATAAGGAGGTTTGGGGGAATGAACATTTAATAATTCTATTGCACAAAAAAACAGTCAAGAAATTTTACTTCTGCCTTCTTTTTTTTTCAGTCTTGAATTTTTTGTATGAAAGAACAATGGAGAGACGCATCACCACTTTTAATGCCCACCATTTCTTTCTTAAGACATAGTAAAAAGTAGAGCAAAAGGATTCTTTTTTTAACGTCGGGCATTTAATAAATTAGTGAACAAACTGCTTAAACTGATGATACATTTTCACAGCTATAAGTGCAACTATTTTTCTGAACAGAAAGGCAAATTTGGTTGTCCCTCAGCACAAAGATAGTTTACGTACACCAGGAGGTAAATACGTATTCAGCCATAAATGATGCAAGTTCAAGTAGAATTTGCTTCTTTCTCCACGTCATCATCATCGTCAACAACCTGAAAACAAATCCAGAAGTAGCTTAGGTAAACAGTTTAAACTCTCAGTCCTGTAGGATGGCATACAGAATTTATTACATTAAACCCCTGCTGGACCCAGGGAGAGCAGCAGTTATTCTACCTTGCTGAATGACAATGGTCACATGAAAAAAGTAAGAAACAACTGGCAATCAAAAATGCCAGGAGGAAACGTGGCTGAACTAATAGGAGCTGGTCAAGTTATTACAAAGGCCACTAAAACAATCACTCCAGCGTAACAGATTTTTAATGAGGCAGTAAAAGAATCGGTGTTTTAAGGGACAAAAGTCAGCCCCTTATTATCACAAAGAGTCCCCAAAGCACAAAGGTAACAGTCACTGGCAAACACAGAGCGTCCAGGTCTGGGCTCCTCAATGCCAGAGGGACATGGGCATATGGTGAGTCCAAGGAAGGACCACCTCCCTCAGCCTGCTGGCAGCACTCCTCTAAAAGCAGCCCTGGCTATCATCAGCCTCCTTTGCCACGAGGGCACACAGCTGGCTCAGGTTCACCTTGGCATCCCCCAGCACCCCAGGTCCTTTTCTGCAAAGCTGCTTTCCACCAGGAACCCCCCAGCAGATTTTGGTGCATGGGGTTGTACAGGACTTTGCAGAGTTCTGGATCTTTTACTAAGATACGGCTTCTGACTTGGCAAAACTGCATCTATACCTCCTGTACTTTTGCTTGAACCACCAACCTGTGCACGCTGGAAAGGGACTTTCTTTTCCATTTAAAAGAAAACAGCTGTTATCTCTCACCAACCCACCTGTTCCACGCCTTCTACTTCAGGGATGTAGAACTGGAGCATGTTCTGTATCCCGTTCTTCAGGGTGATGATGGAACTGGGACAGCTGGTGCACGAACCCTGCAACTTCAGCTGCACAATCCCATCCTCAAAGCCTTTATAAATAACATCACCACCATCTTCTTGCACTGTCGGCCTGATGGAACACAGTACTCAATTTAAAGCAAGCATAGCTGAAATACGTTTCCTTCCAGAAATCCTTAGTAAAGCTCCATTTAATACACACAGTGAACCGTACAAAATAGTAACTACAGCTCTCTTTCTCTACAAGCACCTGGTTCGAATTTCCAACCATACATACTTTGCTGGACTCTCTCACATTGAGGGCTACTGTTTTTCTGTAGGATATTGAGCAAAACGTATTTGCAATGAATGCAGTAGCACAGGAAGGAATCATTGAAATTCTAGGCAAGGCTAAGCAGCTTAGAACAGAGCTCGATTCAGCCTGCAAACAAATACTGGTTTGCCTTGGGGCTCTCTCCACGTGTAACGATGATTGCCTCTGTTACGTGCCAAATGCAATGGGTACGTGTCCTACCACTCGATGCACGTGCATTGTTACCTGACCTGGGATGGTGACAAGTCCTTAAGTGCTTCCAGAAATCTGCAGTTCACCATAGCTTACACAGGACAGAAAAAAGCTCCAACTACATAAAAGCTCAATCCCGCTAACGGGTGAAGAAACCAGCATCTGGTAAGATCACATCCCAGTACCATTAGCATTTCTGCAGCCTTGTCTCCTTTTGCAAGCACCAAATGCCCAGCATTGTAACTGTATCCCCATAGCAACATTTTTCCAGACCAAGCTAAAACCATCAAGTTACTCTAACAGAAGTTCTTTATACTGATTTCCAAAATAACTCTTTTGAGAGCTTCATTCCTAAGAGAATAATCTATGAATCTGACTCATTTATTAACAACTCACCACAGCAAATCACTCCCATTCCAGAAAGCCAAAGAACATGACTAAAATTTCCATCTTTCCTAGTTGAAATTAACTTTTTTAAACACACTACAGGACCTTTCACATCTACATTCCCTCCATCCTGCACCTTCTGACAACTTCTTTGCACGTATTTTTGAACGATTAAACAGTCAGTGCTCTGTACGTACCCTTGGTTTATATATAGCTTCTGTAAACCATCCTGCAGTAAAGTGAAGAAAGATACAGTACTGCTAATATTCCCATCAACAGCGTCTTGGTCCACTGAGGGGCGCAGGGGGAAGGGAATGAAAGAAAGAAAAAGGTGGGGAGAAGCAGAAATTTGGGCAGAAATTCCAAATGCCCGTTAGGAAAGGCACTGGACAACCAAGGGCTGACATACTATAGGGAGCTTACACCCAGCAAAGGGCCTCCTGAACTGTGCTTTCTGCCATGGCTTTATACAGCAGTGTATTTGGGTTACACTTTTCAACATTTAGCACATATGCTTGGGAAAAATGTTTCAAGCTCATTTCTGCTTTTCTCCCTCTTTCCTTTCAGGAAAATGAACCAGTACTGTATGTCAGCTCTGAGATAACCAAACCGGTATTTTTAAGTATCCCTTTTAAAACGCAGCATCTAAAAAAAATGAAATTAAAAAACCCAAGTTCACCATAACTTCTGGAAAAATTAAACTGTAGTCCACGATTTTGACCCACATACATGTTTCTGGTTCCTGAAATTTGTGAGCTGGGGAAGATGTCGCCATTGGGTATCACAGCTTTAGAAACACAGCAGACATTTTCCCCTGCATCTAAAATGTCAAGTTGCTTATTCCTTTCAGTTCACTTTAGAAGGCAATTAATGAGCATAAAAATATACTTCAGGTAAACAACATGATCCATAGCCACTCTTGAGACTTCATTAGTTACCACCAGTTTCTAACTTCAAGTTGTGTTAGAATACCAATAAAATTGCAACAGGATACGAGGACAAAATCCACTGAAGCCCAGACAGTGAGGGAAACCCACCAGTAAATTTTCCTGTAGAGTATGATAAAAGAGTCAAAACTACTTTGGAATACTTGGAAGGGAAGGACAAGGAAGGATAAGTATAATTAAGTCACAGATGAATACAACAGAGGAAAAAGATAGCTACTGTAAACGCAAAGATTGGGTTGTTTTCACTATTTACAAATAACCAGATTAAATCCAATGGACCTGTTTAAAAGGGTCAGACTATACATGGTTCTAAAATCACTTAGCAATACGGACTCTGCTCAGCACAGTTTGCTTGAACACGAAAACCAGACAGAAAGTTTTCAATCAGAGGGAACAGCGTTCTCAATTCTGGGCAGTTTTGCCCTTTAAACTCCCACACTAGATACTGAGCAAAGAAAAACACACCGGTCCCTAAATAAATCCAAACTCCAAGACTAACTCACTCCATCTAGCAGTAACGTTCCTGGTTTACCTTATTCTTGTATCCAGCAGTTCTTTAATCATCAGTACAACTTCATCATCTTCTTCTGATGCAGCTTGGGGAAAAGAAAAACGTGAATCAGAACTTGGAGAGAATTCCAACATGATTGCTAACACTGCATATCCATAATGGCAGAACCAAATCGCATAAAAACACTGTGAGACGACTGAAACCAAAAGGCAGAAGTCTTAATTCAGAGTAGGTATCTTTTCCTCCATTATCCTTATTTACAAAAACAGTATTGGTTCAGAGTTCTCAACAGGCAAAGGCCTCAGAGGACAATAGAAGCACCACCTTTTAAAAGAAGCAATAACTAACATTCAATAAGGATGGATTAAGGTTAAGGCAGGATCCTCAGGTGGAAAGTTCTAGCAATCTAAAAAAATTCAGCAGGAAAAGAATTATGAATGCGTCCAGGTTTAGCAGCTCTGGATGCAATTTTAAGGTCACTGTTAGTAATTTTTAAATATAATTAATTTTAAATAAAATATAAATTTTATTTCTTCAAATAAAATAAAGTCAACATTGATATTGAAATTAAATCCAGACCTAACAGAGAGGATTTCAAAAGTCATAATCTTCCTTAAAACACTGGAAAAATTGTTTAAGTTGTGAGTGAGAAAATAAAAGGCAAAATACCCCCCCTTGAGTTAAACTGTAAGTCAGTCTCAAGCACTTTCTATTGCTTGGAAGAGACTTGTTACTATTTCGTGTTCATGTAAGACCATAAACCTATCATTAAGACATGGACATTAAGCCTGGGCACTCTTTTTTGATTTAAGGAGGGAAATAAAAGCCTTTGTAGGTGTCCGTACAAAAAGGATCTGCAGCAACACCCAACAGCTTCCTGAACGCCGCCTTGGTACTTGCAAAAATATTTCGCACACACAAAGTATAACAGACCACAGAATCACAAAATGGTATGGGGTTGGAAGAGACCTCTGCAGATCATCCAGTCCAACCCTGATGGTCTGTGATGCCAAAACCCAGAGTCCAGCCCAGCTCCAGCAGAGAGAGACTCCTCCGAGCCCAGCAGACACGAACCAGGCTTTATATTCACGGGTAAGCAACAGCACAGCATTGCTTCTGCTAGAACATACACGCTCTGAAAAATCTCTCCTGTTAATTCTAGCAAGTTTTCACTTTAAATTCTCTTGCAGGCTTTTCTGAGGGAGAAGGGGAAGCCCTTCTGAATGTCACAAAAATTAAACCCAAAGGCAACTACTGGCCTCTTCCTGAAGAGTTCGATTTACCTGTATCTGTCCTGGGTGCCTCATCAGTAACCACAGGTAAACCAGAGGCAAAGAAATCCATTATAGTTGCATAAATATCTGGTTTCAGTAAGTTCCAATCCAGGTCTTCACTCTCCTTTGAGAATCAGAAATAAAAAAATTAAAAAAAAAATAAATATTAAAACCAGAGTATCTGCCTCCTAATAATAAATTATGCAGAGATCCTTCTTGCATTACAAATATCATAACGAGCTCTCACATCTGATGCATGTATTCAATTTCAGAGCTTTGGCAACTCCAGCTTTGCCAAAAAAGTTCAGTAAGACTCAATTTATAATAGTCAATGGAAAAGTTTCCTTGCTTGCATGCCAATATTAACTAAAAAGAGGTGAAAAATAAAGTCTTCTAAATACCTGAGGAGTATTTTTACCATTTTTTACCAAAACCGTTTCAGGTTTTTTTTACCAAACTGTTTCAGAGACTCAAAGTTCGTTTGGTTTCATTTAATTCTAAGCCAGATTATCATTCACAGCATTGCCCGGTGCCCTCCACACCGTAACAGCGTAACTGCGTGGTTCCTACACCACACCTTGTCCCTGCTGCCCTCAGCCCCACACCTTGGGCAAACACAACCCGGCCGTGATCCCTCCACCCCGCTCACACCGCCCGCCCCTTGGGAAGCCTTCCCTGCAGGTCCTCTGCTCCCGCGCCCCCTGCTCTGCTCACCTTAGTGATGGTGATGAAGTCTGGTCCGAAGAAAATACTTTTAACTCCTTCAATTTTGAATAACTGTCTGTTAGGAAAACAAAACAAAACAAAACAAATCAAAATGCACACACATTTCAGGCAACAGGGATTAATCTGCCACAGGAAAAAAGCTCTAGAATCCATTTCTAGACAAAAATAAGCACTCAAACGAGAACTGCTATGAGAAACTCGACGTTACTTCACCTACAGCTTACTAAGAGGAAGGGTGTCCTGCCATGAAGCTGTGTACGTTGTAAAACCAAACACATCTTACAAGACTTTTCCACAAGATGTGTGAAAGTTACTCTCTCTCCAGTTCTTCTTTAAAGGTAAAATTATATTCTGTATATAAAAATGTATTTTTCAGCATCAATCAGTAGGTTCCTATTGTTTCAGGTAGGAGTAGCGCAAATACAAGGACATATTCCTCAGATTAAAGCAAGTTATTTAAAGCAATTATGCTCAATAAAAACTGCCTTCAATAAAGAAATAAAAGGACTAGTGCCAAGCAGTCCACAAGGCTTTAACACACCAACTCACTTGTTGGCAAGCTTTAATATTTTTAGTCACTTGTATGGCACATGAAAAATGTGAAGGTTTAGGAAAGTATTCATACTCAGGATTCATACTAAATTGCTTGAGATGGCCCATACAGCACCCAACAAGGAGGCGGTAAATTAGAACACATCCAACGCAACACAACATCTTAGATGATAGGAAAGAGCGTATTTTTGACAGTATTTTAAAAAGCAGAATGAGAATGTAAAGATCAATTTCCCCAAATGGTTAAAATAACACTCAACTAATTCACCTACAGAATAAATAAATGATACTACTCCTGAAGAGTAAAGAAAAAAAAAAATCATTAAAAGTAGGAAACACCCAGAGTTAAACACAGCGTAAGGCTTTAAAAGTGCTTTTTAATTAGGGGCGGGGGGGAGGAAGGAAGAAAGGAAGTCTTTCTCCTGATAGACTGGAAAACATCAAAAATGTAATGAATGAAGGAATTGGAAATGTTATCACAGAGGAATGCGTGACAAGAACTGACAGAAGAGATTTCACACTCCCCATTTGAGAGAATTTCCACACATGCAACAGCAATACGTGTACTGGCCTTTTATATCATTAAGCCAACTGGATTTTAAAGTTACTTACACAATGAAATTTGCAATTAAATAATTCTCCCTCCCCTTCAGAAAGCTTTTATTATGTCTTTGGAAAACAAATATTCCCTTTTAAAATAAATGAGTACTCCATTTACAAAACCCATAATCTGGGGTTTAACGATGCATAGTAGGCAATTTTTTTCCATTAACCTGCATAATGAAGCTGTTCTGCCACAGGACACATCACAGCACACACATCTTCTTTGATGAAAACGTTTATTAGCAGATATACGACAACAAAAAGCCACTTTCTGACAGCTGATTGCCTTCTGCAACCTGATGCACTTGGGCATAATCGGATCCTACAGCTCCAGCATTCCACTAACGTGTTTTGATGTCCTCAAAAACCTTTCACATTGTATTTGTTACTTTAAGTCGAAGAGCTTTGCTTCTAAAGATCCTTTTTGTTCTCAAAACAGCTCTGCGAGAGACCTTTGGAAACGTCAGTGCTCACCTTTGATAACCCCAGGCTTCCTGGAGACACTGTCAAATGAAACAGCTTCTGCTTTTGCATACAATTCTTCCAACGTAAACAAAGCTGACTTAAACGAGCTCTCCCAGGTAACCCCCTGCAGCATTTCTGGATTTCAGCCCCAAACAGAAGCCCTTCCACCCACGAACCAGGTAGAGTTTCTTTTCAGAGGCCGATGTGAGAGCAACAACAAACACGTAAAAACAGATGCTTCTAAATATTCCCAGAGAGGCTTGTGAAGATGCTCCAAACCCCTTCTACACCAAGATCATACAAATCAATTACCCGGCTCAGCAACTCTTACTCCAGATCCTGCTGCAACTCTCAAGACCTTTTATAGCTCCAGCCTGACAGAATGGGCCAAAACTGGCTTTCCTTGGACAGAAACTTTATAAAACTTTGTGATGAAAAAAATCCACTGGCTTTGAAGCTCAGGGCAGCACCATCTGCCAAAGCCAGCAAGCTACTACATTGAATTTGTAGTATTTGGGGACTATCTACTTCATTATGCTATTTCCCAGTTCTGAGAAGTCGCATGATTTCCAAGTAACTACTTGAATTAAGAGCGTTCTGACAGGAATGATTTTACAAAACTGGGGCCAGAGGTCTCACTGGTTATGCAGCAACTGTTCAACAATACTCATTTATAACACCACACAATCCTGCTGCATAAACTACACCGTGATGCGTTCTGCTGCCATACAGCTCTGAGGAGTGCTTTAGCAATGACAGTCTCCCCAGCTTTCATTTTATGCACAAGCAAAGCAGTATTAAAAATTTAAATCCAACCAAGCTGCTCCTGAGGATAAGGAGGAGCAGGATGACCAGAAGCTGTGCTTAAACACATCAGCTGTAGACACACAGCCCATACCGGTCCCCCAAACAAAGTATGATGTGTTTAATAATACCTTGCTAAAGGTGAGCAAAACGCTGCAGCTGGTGTGGAAAACTCCATAGTCCTCGACTCCAGCACTTCCTTCCCTGGAATAAACTTCAAGCTATTTGGATTTGGTGTGTCCTGAGTTTGAATAAACATACATCTTACTGGAAATTAAAAAACAAACAAACAAACAAAACACAAACAAAAAAAAACAACAAAAAGAAAAAGAAGAAAAATAATGTAATCAGACTTAAGTAGCTTAAACAAAAGCCAAGGATCCCGATAGTTCAGTGAGCTCAGACCCAGGTATCGCTGCTCGAGAGCAAACAGCAGCCAGAGCAGCAACAGGGTTTTAAAACACAATGCAATGGGTTCCATGAAAGCCTCCAGACTGACACGAAGACAGATAAGCACAGGCATGTTATCTCACAGGAAACAAGATCAATGGAACCTTTGCATCTTTTGCTAAGTTTTATTTACTAAAAAGCATTCTACTGCTACAGCATCGAACTGCATGAGGCCAGTACCACCCTCGCTTTCTTCTCAAGGCCAAGAGATTAAATATTAATTTCTCTGTTGCATTTAGTTGGGGTTTTATTTTTATTTTATTATCCTCAAATGCTGGGAACTCCCTCTCGCAGCATTGTCACTTCCTGTTCAAACTGTAATCAGTTTTACTAACCCTCTCTTGAAAATACACATAATTTATGGGGTATTGTTTTTATTTCATTTTTCAGCACTATTAAAAAAAAAGAAAACCAAGCATAACAGTATTTACAATGAACCACACGCTGCTTATACGATTTTCAACAGAGTGAAAAATTACTGTAAGCTATCACTTCTCCTCCAGAAATCGAACTGACCAAACAATTCAAAATAAAATTATTTACAGTTCACTGGTAAAGATGTTTAAAAGATACAATTTTTACTGAGCTTCCTTTTGAGGCAAGTCTTTCTTTCACTAGAAGAGGGTAAAAAAACCTGATCTTGACTAAAATGTAATACTCTGTGTTTAATGGTGTACATTTAATAGTGTATTTTTCTGCAGACAGGTCCACACAGCATATGCCCGATGTCCCAGTGAAGCTGAACATCAGTTAAGGACAGCTTCCTGCCTCCTAATTCTTTTCCTAGTTCTCCTTCTTTCTAACTCTCCCTGCACACCAAATAACAAAATGACATAAAAACATTCAGGAAAAAAAAAAAAAGCATTTTACAACCAAAAATCTCTAGGAACTAATATTTATAAATAAATTATACTTGAGAAACAAGCTCACATAACTTCAAAACATATGCAATAGGGGGAGTTAAAGCAGCAAAAAGGAGCTGACATTTTCATTTTCCCAAACTGCCCATTTTCCCTGGACTCCCTAGTATTAGATGGCAAATCCCGCTATTTATAAATTGTCCAATTGTTACTGCTTGTATCTCTCACTGTAACAACCCATTTGACTTGAATATACACAATGGCAAAGTATGCACATACCCCATTTTATTTTCATTTTTCTTGTTGTTTATTTTAAAGGGAAAAAGACTTCCCACGGAAGTACTTAGTCTTAACGTGAAAACAATAATCCCGACAGAGCAGCAACTAGTCAGCTTTATCCACGGGGATGGAAGAACTACTCATCTTCGAGATCCAGGTGGCATCCAAAATCCCATCCAGTGTAATGGCGTAATTAACAAATAACCAACAGGGGATTTGGATGGTGTAAATTGAGTGCACTCTGCCAATTTTTTGAAACCAATGGGTTACTACCAGCTATCGCCCGTTGCTCATTTAGCACCTCTAACACCCTAGAACACTAACGGCTGTGTCAGCTCCCAGAAAAGGTGCCCATGTGGGTACCTACTGTACTTCAAAAACTGCCTTCTGCAGTTGGAAGATCTGCCTTCCTAAGAGCAGGTTTTTCAATCATTAATCAACCCGGAGAGTTCTTTGCACAGTTGTGGAAAAACCCATTTGGAATTTATTATTCAGTAGTTGGTAACTGGCTGTATTCACATCAAACACAGACACCGGTTCTTTCAAGCCTCTGAGGAAGGACCTGCACACCCGCTCGCTGCTCCGCTCTGCCATCTGCCAGGGTAAGAAGAAGACAGCGAGCAGAGGCCCACTTTAGCAGGACACCTGCAGAAGCAGATAAAATACTAAGTCGACTGGTCAGAGCCTGCCTGTTGATTTGAACTGAAACAGGAAAAACAATCCAGATAAGATTGGACTTCTCTGAAATCAAAATTAAAAAGAAACTTCTGCCTGAGCAGACTCATTTAAATAAGATTTCCATTTATGACTAATTCCATGCAACAGCACCTGCATATTTTTTTTGCCTTAGTCCCTTTCTGCTACAGCATTGGAAAGCAGTTGCTAAATCCCTCAGGCAGGTGCAAAATCACAATGTTTTTCTGTAGTGCAAGTTTCACAGATTTATTTTTTTCTTTTCTGAGCATTACAGCCTACCAAAAAAGTGGTAGGTGCAACAAACTCAATCTTAAAACACTGCTTTTTCAGGGTAATATCAAGTTGCAGATAGTATTAATGGAGAATGTCACTGATGCACTATACATTGATGCGTGTTCAAGAGGGGGAAAATTAAAAAAAGAAAATATTGCAGCTTTAAGAATGAAAAGCTTTGCTTTCATCCTTGCTAGGTTCCATCTGGACGGTTAGCAATTTTATCTGGCAGAGCTCAGAAGCTAAAGCAGGACAGAAGGCAAAACAAAATCTTTCACAAGGGATACATTTACACTAAGAAATAAAATTAAGAAACGCAGAAAACCCAAATAATATTTCGCACCAACAAAGCCCCTTATAAGTCTTGGCAGCTGAATGACACAGACAAAACATGTATCATCAAGCACATAGTGAGCCATCCACATCTTCTCCCCAAGCTCCAAACGTCCAAGTGCACTAGCACTTCATTAAAAAACACCCCAGAAATGCTACCACACTCAGATTAGACTGTCATTATTACCAAAAGACATAAAAACTCATAATGCACTCATCTATTAATTTTTAACCAGTATTTACCTGCATTATGCCATACTGCAGATGGAAGAAATGATTTCTTTGGCGCAAGTTGATGGAAAGACTGTTGAGTTGTCAAATTATGATCTTTTAACATCGCACGGCAGAACCTAGAGAAAAATAATTTTACTAACAATTTCCAAATTACAAGTTTGCACTACCCCACGGAAAGAATATTTCACATGCTTCTAGTGACCCCAAACTCAGCAAGACACTCACTTGCCTCAAACCTCTCTGGTAACACAGCAAGCTCCCAGGCTAGATCACAAAACCTCCCCCACTTTTTCCCCTTCCCAGTGCTTCCTCTCTCCCATTTCATAAAAAACCAGACATAACTCTCCAATTTTTGCGACCTAAAAAATTAATCTAGATTCCTTCAAGGTCACTAAAGACAGGCTAATTCTCTTATTTACCAAGAAGAGGATAAATCACCCTAAGGGAGCCTTTTGTCTTCCCTTGGACAGTAGCACCTAGAAAACTAGCTTAGACTAAATACCTGATTTTCAGAAGGTTACAGCCAGCTGCGATTAATCCAATCCCAAGCACCTGAGGCCAAATCATGGCCAGAATTTACTCCTCTACTCTGTGGGCTTACCTGCTCAAAGGTAAGGCTCTCCTGTATGACTCTCTTAGGAGATACAAGACAGGCTAAGAAGGTAACGCAATAGCTACTCTTACACAAACAATCCTCATAAGAAAAAAATACCAGGACAACATTTGGATAAAAGATAAAAACTCTACTAGCTGTATGTACCAAGCCATCCCTCACTCCTGCCCACCTCTCTGTATTTTTTGCCTTTGGGAAATAAAGAAACTCAGCATATTCCCATAGAAGTACTGTTCCAGAATTAAACCAAACCAGTTAAAAAGAGACCCTGCCCCATACTGGCCACATAACTCGCACTAGCAATTGGAACAGGGGTGGTGTCACCAGCTCAATTGAAGCTAAGAGCGGGGAGAGCAGAGGGGAAACAAGAAAAAAACCACATTAATAGAATAAGCAAGGCAGAGTGATGGAGTAACAAGCCTAACTTTCAAAAGTGTAAATACTCGCTTGCACATCTGATTCCCATAGCTGTATGCACAGCCACAGCATCCAGGGATTCCAAAGTGAAAATCAGAGAATGTAACCAAAACCCTCCTCCTGTCACAGCACAAATAAATGTTACAGAGGATTCGTTACTTTCTGGTTTCCCTCCTCCTTATCAGAGGAGCAAAAGCAGATAAACTAAATAAATTTTATCTGCAGGGGCTCTTACTGAGAGAGGGGCTGGTTCTCTCAGGGCGGGCGTAACTCAGAGGAAGCACCACACCGGGGCCCAGATTCCTCAAAGCACGGGAACAGGGCAAAACGAAACAGCCCTCCCCACTGCAAGAGAGGGAGACACAAAGGTCTCACTCCTGTTATTTGCTTATTTTTTGGTCTTGACAGCGGCTACAGAACCCACAATGGGGTGCGGGAGCAAGGTCCTCCAAGAGAAAAGTTCTCCTTGGTCTTTAGCTTTGGGGAATAATGATAATAGTCCATTTTTTAGTCCACCATGCAGTCCTTTGAATTCCCCTTATTGCATAGCTTTTAGCAACCAGGGTGGGAGAATTCCCCCTTATTGCTTCAATCTGAGCACAGGGGTGGGGGAGCAGTTCACTGCCCTCACTGCGTGATCCTGTGCCCGTGGGTTTTGGGGGGAAATTACTCCTTGTTGCACGATCCCGAGCACATGGAGGGGGAATTGCCCCTCATGGAATGATCCTGGGCACCTGTGGGAGGGAATTACCCCCCGCTGCACTGCCCTGAGCCCCCCATGCCGGGGGGAATCCCCCCTCACGACTCACACCCCCCCGCGCCAACACTCCCTCAGCGGAAGGCCCTCAGACCGGCGCCTCGGGGGCAATTAACGCCTCGCTGTTGTAGTAAGAGTTGGGGGAAGAAACAGCCTCCCGCTGCCCGTCCGTAACGAGGAGAAGGAAGAAACAACTCCACCCTCGTCCGCCCTGCCGCTGCGGGGAAGGAAGCGGGAAGGGCGCAGAAGGCTCCGCCGCGGCCCGGCAGGTCGCGGTGCCCCTCGCTGCGACACGGCCGCCCCCTCCTACCCCCTCAGCCGCGCGGGGAAAGGGCGAGAGGAGGATCCCTCCGGGAAAAAGCCGGGCTCCCCCGCCTCGGGGCCGGAGGCAGCGAGGGGCCGAGGGAGCCCCGCGGTCACCTACCGGCCGCCCAGCCCCGCAGCCGCCCCGAGCCACCGCGCGGCCGCCATCTTGGCGCTCCTCAGGGCCGCCCCGATCCCGCCCCGGCTGAGGCGCGGCCGCGGCCCCTGGCGGCGGCGGGAACCACCCTCCACGGTTAATTTTTTAAATAGCTACTTTTTTTTTTCTTTTTCTCACCATTGCGGCACGTTCTAGGGCGATGAGGCCCCACTGTGCGTGCCTCGGCTGATGGCGTCGCTTTATCACCCTCTGGTTACCACAGGTAGGGCTCAAGAAACAGCTCCCTCAGAATTACGTTTTCCTGTATTGTGCTGAAACATAACCAATTTACTTTTCAGTAATTTTACTTTTCAGTTAAGCCTCTTCTGACTCTCTTCTTCCCCCCCCCCCCCAAGTGTCATAAGCCATCAGAAACTGCAAATTTAGCCCAGTAACCTTCCAGAGATGGGGGCTGCGGAGGAGGTTAGAGGTGATGGGTTTTGAGCACAATTCCTTTGAGGTGGAAGCTCTTGATTTTGCAGATGGCAGCCGACACTCAGGGCTGTTGTACGAGGAACAGGAAGAGGAAGAGTCACCCTGGGGAGGAAGGAGACAATTTCGCAACTTCAAGATGAAGAATTGTGGTTCATGGCTGGCCCACAGCTGCCTTTTCCCTCCTTAGATTATAGTCCTGCCAGTTTTGGGCCAGAAAGTCACTTAGGCCAATCATACCTGTTTATTCAGAGAATCACAAAATGACTAATGTTGGAAGGGACCTTAAAGCCCATCCAGTGCCACCCCCTGCCCTGGGCAGGGACACCTCCCACCAGCCCAGGTTGCTCCAAGCCCCCTCCAACCTGCCCTTGAACCCCTCCAGGGATGGGGCAGCCACAGCTTCTCGGGCCAACCTGGGCCAGGCTCTCACCACCCTCACACCAAACAAGTTCTTCCCCACATCTCAGCTCAGTCTCCCATTTTCCAGTGTAATACCCTTCCCCCACCTCCTATGGCTCCCCTTCCTCATCCAGAGTCCCTCCCCAGCTTTCCTGGAGCCCCTTGAGGGACTGGAAGGGGCTCCAAGGTCTCCCTGGAGCTTTCTCTTCTCCAGGCTGAACCCCCCCAACTCTCTCAGCCCCCCCTCCCAGCAGAGGGGCTCCAGCCCTCCCACCATCTCCAGGGCCTCTTCTGGCCCCGCTCCAACAGCTCCGTGTCCTTCTGCTGTTGGTGGCCCCAGAGCTGGAGGCAGCACTGGGGGGTGTCTCCCCTGAGCAGAGCAGAGGGGCAGAATTCCCCCCTGGCCCTGCTGACCACGCTGCTGGGGATGCAGCCCAGGGTGTGGGGGGTTTCTGGGCTGCCAGAGCATGTTGCCAGCTCATGTTGAGCTTCTCACCCCCCAACACCCCCAAGTCCTTCTCCTCAGGGCTGCTCTCCAGCCATTCTCTGCCCAGCCTGGATTTGTGCTCGGGATTACCCTAACAATTACTCTCTTGCATTAACTCATATAACCTAAAAATCCAACCAAGTTCTTTAAACATTGTTCCAGCCCTTCCCTTGCTGGATTGGCTGTACCTTGGCAGGCAGCTGTGCTCACAGAAAGCACGTTTTCCCTGGGCTGTGCCAAAACATATTCTTGGAGACCGCTGCGTCCCCCCGATGTGTGCACAGCTCAGCTGGTCATGGACCGTTTTGCTCACGTAGGGCAGACCCTCTCCGGGGACAGGTTTCATTCTGCACCTCCTCTCCAGCAGCAGCAGCTCCGGGGTTTGCAGGGGGGAGCTCCATAGCACCCCACTGTCTTGTAGCATCGTCCCAGGCATGAAGGTTTCTTTCCAGTAAACTGGAATCCACTGCTTAAAGCCTCTGCTGAAAGCAGTGAGATCAGTTTGACTTTACAACTGCCAGATAGAACAGGGACAGAGCAAGTTCAGTACCTTGGTAGGAAGAACTCATTAAAAACCAGATTCTTTGTATCCAGCAAAAATATTTTGCGTGGGCAGGGGAGAAAGAAATGCACAGCAGAGAAGATGTATTGTAATCAGATACAGTTTTAATAAAATGTACATAAGTTTACAACTCAAACATTTCTTCATAATGATTAACACAGATGATCACACCTGGAGTGCAGAACTTGACTCCACCAGATCTACAAGTCAGAGGTACTTCCGAGCCCGCAACAACAGCGCAGTGCCAACGGAACACTGCTCTTGGGACATGAGTCACAGATTGTTTGTCACAGTTAGTGGAGACCACGGACACTTCCAGGTCTGGCTTCCCGCTCCACGCAGAAACGAGGGAGTTTCTTTCCCTGCCAGACTCGCGTGTAGTGATGCTCTGCCAGCTGCATCCTACATGGGAGCCCCCGGCCCCGAACGCGCACCCTGCCCTCCCCACCCCCTTGAGCATTTCTCCCTTTGGAGAGGAAGGATTGGGGAACAGTGGATCACCATTATCCCTCTAACTTCACAGGAGAGAATTTCTAGGGGTGTGTGACAGTATTTACCCTACCTACAATGGAAACTACAGGCCGGGGCTTATTTTCAGAAAGACTAACACAGCTGATCAGGTCTCAGGAATGTGTTTCAGAACTGGAACAAGGTTTCACTGTCAAGATACTACTGTAAAAATGCTTTGGAGTCTCTCGGTGTACTGAAAGGCCTTGATTTAACACCATGAGGGGGGAAAAAAAAAATCCACAAAAAATTCAACTCCCCAACACAAGAGTCTTTGGTGGAAGCTGAGTTAAAGTAACCGATTACCACTTTGGAGTGATTGAGAGTTCAGCGATTAAACAGATCTTGCTTGGTCTTGCTTAAGTCCCGCTGAAGACGTGCTTCAGGTGCTGTCTGTCATGATTGTTACACGGGTTTGCTGTTACGAGCGTAATATCACTTACGTGCTCCATGCATAGTGTGCATTACAGATCGAGTGTGCGCTGGCTTCAAGAGACTAAGACTGTAAACTTAACGCCACGTGTGACTAGTGCTGAGCTGGCTGGAAGGGAGGGGAGAGGAAATATGGGGAAAGTCCCAAAAATACTGCAGCAGGCTGCGGAAAGTGCAGGTTAAGACCACGGCGGCTGGTCCCGTTACGTGCGCTGTACAAACGTCGGGGCAGTGAGGCACAGAGAGCCAAGCCAGCTGGGTTGGTTTGGTTGGTTGGGTGGGTGGGGTTTTTTGCATGCAGAAACTCTGATTAAAATCACTTTGAAGACAGACTTTAAGTGCATTCACACTGAAGCTGGCAATGGGTAAGAACCAGTCCCTTTCCCAGCACGACTCTCAGATTGTCCCAGGACGGCAGTGAAAACTGCAGCCTCCGGCCACGCGCGAGGAGCCAGGGCAGGTCAGAGAATTTACTACAGCTTTAAAAAAAGATGAAACCAACAGCTCTGTTCAGAAAACAAAATGCTGCATTGAGGCCATACCAGTCTTATTTCATTAACATCACTGGTTGTGTGGCAAAGAAAACAATTAGCATTATTCTTCCACATTCATTAAAACCAGTAAGCTTCAGAGGCTACGGAAATGGAATTTCCACTTGCAATTCATCAGGCTGAAGCTGCAGTAGTGGCAGTGCAGGATTAGGAGGAATATGGGCTGGAAATGAGAAGGATATCAGACTAACAGGCATTGAAATTCAGTTCTCTGACCGTAACCAAAAACCCACGACTATAGGTCACACGCAGAGATACAAACAAGCTGCCTCCGTCCCCCAGAGGAGATTTAAAACCATTTAAGCACTGGGTGTACGCTGGCAGGATCCTTAGCTTCTGGGGCAGGGTTAGCTTGCTCTGTGTGTAAAGTGCTTGAAGAACGTAAGAGCTGCCAAAACACTAGCTGGAAATTCAGCCTGACCTGACCCAAATGAGGGCTGTAAGGGAGCCCCCACGCCTCGCTGCACCTCGGTGCGCTTCCCCTTTCTCCCTGGGCCGGCGGTGCAGGACAGCGAGGTCTGGCCAGCCCCGTCTCGCCGGCACCAACACACACGCAGGAGCCTCTGCTCCGAGCGTGACGGGGAACGTGCTAACGCTTCTCCAGCATCAGCCAAGTGAGACCTGGATGTGGCATCAAAAGAAGCTTCACAGAATTATCCAAAAACAATTTTTCAAGTAAAAATTCAGGCACAGAAGGAGAACCTGAATCCAGTTAGCAGAGGTAATGCCTCGAACCCACATCTTATTTATCCTGCTTGCTCCAGCAAAGCATCTCCCTGGTCCACAGGTTCATCCCTGCACCACTAAGGCCTGACCTCCCCTCCAGCAGCTTCCTGAACTTGAGAATTGACCAACTTGAGGTGAATCCCGGCTCCCAGCGGCACAGCGTGGCCACGGCACAGGCTGCCTGTTGGAACAAACCTGGGCCCTCACTCTCCTCAGTATCCCTTGAATTCACAGTTTGCTGTCGCAGCCGTTCTCAGCATCTCTCACCGATCCCACCCAGCAACAACCGACTCGGGGCGGGGGGGGTGGGGTGGTGGGAGGGAGTATAGATTTAAAACAAAAACAACCACCACCTTTTGGGTATATATTTAAACAAAAAACTCAACGACAATGGAACACAATAAACAACAGCCCCAGCTTGGATGATGAAACGTCTCAAGGAAAACCCAGCAATTTCTTTACAGTACTTCTGTTTTCAAGAGGTGGTGAGATGGAGGGAAAAAACCAAACCCTAACGCACCAGTATGCACCAGTATTACTCAACTCTGAGCGTTAAGGTGCCCAGCTCCACACCACCCGACCTCACCTGGGCTGTGCAAGCCAACGTGGCCTCCCTGCTTTCCAGCATTCTCCCGTCCCTCCCCAGGGCTTTAAGACCTCAGTCCAAGCTTCTCCCTCTCCCTCCCAGGCAGTCCCCATGCCGAGCACGGCCAGCAGAACTTCTGGCTCATCTCGTGCAACTGGGGATACTTTTGAGGGGAAGAGAATTCCAGGAGGGGAAATGCAGAGCAGGAGGCAACTCCTGCGTGAGGTGCGTGGGTCGTCAGCTCCCAGCACCCGCGGCTCTTCCATCCTCCCTCCCTTTACGCTGCTGGGCTTAAAAGTCACCAGCGAGTCAGAGTTCGGCTTTGTTGAAGAAGTCTTCACGTGAGTCTTTAATATGCCTGTTGCATTCCTTTAATGCTTATTATTTGGACACCAGAAAAAGCTAGGTACTGGAGGTGGTGTGAGCTTTTTCCCCCCCCAAAACTAGACTGAAGTCTGTTTTCAGCTGCAGAAGCTCTCCCGGCTGTGGCTCCAGCGGGTCCAGGGGAGTTACGGCTGGTCCAGCCCTCTCAGCGTGACCGAACTCGCGGGACTTTCTCTCCCAGCACAAACCCCTCAGAAAACAGGCAGGGCAGGAAGGTGCCCTACATCCCACCAGTCCTGATCTCAGCAACCTGCCCGTTGCTCCAATACTTCCCCTTTGGGCAACCTGCCCAAAGACCTCAAAGCCACTCGTGGGACACCCCCAAAGGCAAAATATGTCCTTTACCCTCAGCGCGACGCTCCAGCTGACACGATAATGAACAAACTCCCGAGGGAAACGGCCACCACAAGGCTTTTCAGACTTGGCAGGTGGAGTCAATGGGGATTTTTTTCCATAGATGTCAAGTCCTTAAAAATAAAGCCACTAATTTTTTTTTTCTTGGGAGACAACCTGCAGCAGCAGCAGCTGTTAGGAGGAAGGATCGCTGCATCCATGACTGGGAGTCCCTGTAACTGGGTATTTCAAAAGCCACACTTACAAGTAGCCTTTGCGGGCCAGAAATAGCAGATCCAGAACAACTCATGCAACCAGGCATTTTGCAAAATTAAGATGCGAGGTTTCATCCTTATCTCTGTCTTATATTAGCGAAAAGAGAGGGGAACAAAGTCTGCTTTGTTTCTGCCCAGTTGCCAGCCTGGGAGACTCTTCCTCCAAACACTATACTGGGATTCACTACTTCAATGACTGAACAAGCGATAAGAAATTGTCTTTCTGTTTGGGAATAGGGTAGAAAACACAGTATTTTTGAAGCTGAACAAATGTTATCAAGGGAGTGTGAATGGATTTTGTTTAGGTTTATCCTTAATCAATAAGAAAATAGAATTTACAAATATAGAGTCAAATTCTCTGCCAGTATAAATCAGTCTAACCGGACTTCAGCCAATGCTGCATTACACCAAATGACGTACACAGACCAGAACATCTATTGAGTTATTTGCATAATAAACTTTTCCATAAGGCATATTTTTAATACTGTAAAAAAGAGCGTCTCTCTCTTTGACAACACCACAAGCAAATTTCTGAGTCCTACACTTTGGCATAAACCAGACAGGAAACATGGATGGAAAACTGAAAGCTTTGCCTGATTATTCCATTTTTCCGAACAGCAACAATAACAGCCTGACAGATCGCTTTGCTGAAGCTCACGCATCTGAGAGTTTACAAGAGAAGTGACTGAGGTCCTTTCACCGGCCCCTCCGGGCTCCAGCACAGCCCCGGGGCAGAACCACCTCCACGTGTTACACGCCACAGAGACGTCGCACGTGCGATGCCACAGCTCCGCTCACGTCAGCGCTGCACAAACCTGGCACCAGACGTCGCCCACTCGGCTCTCACCCCGACCGCACAGCACCAGAACCGCCCGGAGCCTCGGCTGCCAGGTTTGCCATCACTGCCAAGCAGCAGGAACCTTGCTCTCTTCCCCAAGCCCCCGCTGATAGGAAAGAAATCGCAATAACCCTTTAACCTGTGAAATCACTTCCTTTCCAGAGCACTAGCAAGTCCCGCTTGACTTGCTCTGTAATTAATAAACCTTTTAATTCATCTTATAACGCATTTCCCCAGCCAGGATCAGAAAATATGGAATATTACTGGTTTGGAAAAGCATGTAAAAAATATATGGGGGGGGAAGACAGTGAGAGGAGGAAGGTAAGAAGCAACTGAAAAGGATATGAAGATCCTGAGAGCCAGGCATTCAGACTAACTAACATAACTTAAAATGGTTCAACTATATATCACTGCAAATAGAGTTCTGACCAAAAAATAATAATTATTTTTTTTATATATATATTGCTATGTCATTCATTTCAACTAAGAGGTTCAAGGTCCCGGGAGAGGCAGTCCTACGGGAAGCACACCTCCCAGCTCACAGCAGATTAAGGCTTTTGCTTCCCCGCTTTGGAAGGGAAGGGCGCTGAAGCAAACGGATCCGCGCCGGGCAGCTCTGTAGTCCTGGAAGACAGAGGGGCAACAGAGACAGATCCTGCTATCGCCTGTCTGTTGGTCTGAGAAACCACTTTGTAAGCAGCTATGGGCTTGACTTCGAGACCCTGCCCATCTTCTGGACTGTAGTGACGGGAATATTTTGATAAGGACTGCGGACGGAAAGGCTGGTTAACTACGGAGCCCAGCACTGCTTCCTGGGGCAGCGTGTGTCCTCCTTGGCTTCTCTCACTGGCAACACCAGCCTGCTCTGCCAGCACACCCTTAGAAGGGATGTTCTCCTGGGTCTCCATGGCTCTTATGGAGGAGGGATGAATATTGCTTGGCTGAGTAAACGCGGCAGAAGGATACTGAGATTTTGCCAAAGCTGTGGACCCATGCACTGCTGAATCCAGAGTTGGGAACATCGGGTTTGCTCTGTGCTGGACATCGCTTCCTTGACTTAGGAAAATGGGTGGTGTGAATGGTTCCTTAGACACACTATGGGAAGTCAACTCTTCCATGCTTTTCTTTTTAGTGAAAGGTGCTCTCAGAAATACATCTGCTTCTTCTGGATGTCTGTGAGCCACACTGCCCTTGGAGATAAAAGGAGCTTTGGTAAAGACATCCACCTCATCAGGCACTTTTCTTGAGCTTCGGAAAGGAGCCGTGGCAAAAACATCTGGTTCATTAAAAACCTCCCCGGTGTGTGACTGGAAAGCAGGGAACAGCGTCTCCCCCGCTCTGCTCTGGGAAGACTGGGAGTGGGGATCTTCTTTGGAGGCCTCATGTCTTTCCCCGGGTGCAGACTGCACGATCCCCGTGCACAACTTGTAGGTCTCCTCCTCCTCTTCCGAATCCATCAGCAAAGGCCTGGACCCGCTGCAATCCAAAATATCTCCTTCGTGGTCTGTCCCCTCTCCTTCACTGCTGTAGAAGGAGCTGTTGCTTGAAGGCCCATCTCTCGTTAAGTAGTCTGACTCTGAATTCTGCTGCGTTTTCAGTATCTCAGGCTGACCCTTGTACAAAGCAAGTCCATCATTGCCAGAAGGTCCTTTAGGGAGTTCAAGAGCTACAGCTGGGAAAAGGGACGGATCCCTCTGCAGACCTAAAAATGCAAGAGAAGAGTGTTACTCGAGAAGCTCCAGCTCCTTAGTCATAATAAGAATGAAAGGTACTTATTACACAAGAAACATCATGCTGTCAGATATAAACCACCATCACGCATGGAAAATGGGAAGGAGAGGGAGGGCAAATAAAAGAAAATAAAAATGCCAGGGGAATATTTACAGCACACGAACTGACACACAACTTGGCACTGCCTCACAGCTCAGGGACACCACAAGTACCAGTTCTGAGAAAGAGATGGAAGATGTTTGACACACGAATGGGCACACCCAACACTCTCTCAGCACCATTCCACAAGGTTTTCTCTGCCACCCACCACGACGACACCATCGGAAGGGTTTTCTCTTGATAACGCTGCTGCCTGGAGTGAGGCTCCAGCAAGCAGACAGGTTTTGCCATTGCATCCTGCACTGTTGCTTACTGACTGCCCTACAAGCAGACAGAGAGCTCAGCACAGCCTCCGAGAGCCATCCCACGGGTACATGGAATTACACTTGGGAACGTAAAATACCCAGGGATGCCCTACAATCTGCTACAATAACACACATGTTTCAAAGAATGAAGGTCAGCCCTCAGCTTTTAATGAATCCTGGCAACTATAGCAGCATTATTTTAAACCACTGCAAGACAAATGATTTTTAAAAATCCATACCATGATTTCAAATCAAAGTTCCAACAAAATTATAACAATCTGGCTTGCTTCTGTGTTAGTGTAACAAGACAGCGCGAGGAGAGGATGCTGTCCTGCTCCTCTCCAGTTACAAGAGCCCAAGATAGGGTTGGTTTTGCCTTACAACTCACACAGACAGAACAGAAGATCTCTTACCTTCAAAGAGCTATTGGCAGCTTAGGAGTATGTCATTGGACTCGTGTTAGCAAGAGGATAGGAAAAAAGGCACATAAAAACTAAGCAGTATGAACTGCAGGAAGAAGGAGGGTAAGGAGGTGGTTTCGTACCCACCAAGCGATGGACTAACCAACCCCCCCTGCTGCGACAACACAGCCCCGTGGCATCCAGACTCTGCCCGGGGTGACCATGCCCATTTGCACGCCCGTTCTCCATCAAGGCTGCAGACATCGGTGAGTTAACCCATTCCCAGTCACTTCTCGCAATTAAAGACACAGTAGTCGTTCATTAGGCATCAAAATCAGTATTTATTGGGAAACTATTCACTTCGATACATTACACTGCTAAATAAAGACAGTGTAGATATGCAAACATTTTATAAGTTACTCTACAAAAATACTATCTATCTTTCCTGAAGCCTATGTTGTCAGCAATGGTTTAACCTTAGATGCTAATCTCAGATTACAGGACCAGTACGACTATGGTGGTGGTTTCTTCCAGGCTGGTTACGTATTTACCACGTATTATTGTGAGGTTTTGAGAATACAGGCTGAAGCAGAGCAAGACCGACTGCCACATCACGCAAATGCCCCTGAATTACCCAGCCCTCACTGAAATGCAGCGTCCAGGAAAACCAGGAAAGGAAAAAGGCATTTATCACGGTGAACATTATGCCAGTGCAAACCAATGACCCACTTCTCACAAGAACAGCGCAAACAAGTCATTTGCTGGGAATTTTCTTTTCAAAGAGTTACTTGCATTAGTAAGTGTCTATGTTGGTGTAAGCGATGACACTTAGGACAGAGTAAGAGAAGGGGAGACAGGATATAAGCCCGTTTGCTCAGGCCAGGAGCAGCATGCTTCTCTCAGCTTGCAGGCATTGTACGATAGGCAGAATCCTCCACTGCCAAAAAAAATTACTCTTTCCAACGCTTTCTTGCTCTCTCTGCCCATCACAAGCACCAAACATGCTTGGAAGCAGTTTTCTCCCTTGCTAAGGGACACACAGGAGTTATGAATTACTCTGGGAGGGAAAAATGAAGCGATGCTTAGGTAGGAACTTCCAGCCTTCAGTCAGGAGCTGGTTTCGCTCAGAGGTGCTGGGCAATACAGCCAGAAGGGGAGGGGGGGCCCTGATCATTTGGAAACATCAGACAAGGGCCCAGCGGTATGAAACCACGGCGGGTTACCCGAGACGGGTGTGGATTTACTGAGAAGAGAGGAGCATCACCGACACTGCCATGCCCTAGTGCTCTCACGTTGAAGGAGGAAGACCTGCCTTCCAGACACCAGCCACAGTAACTCTCTCGGGCACCTTTTCTTTCCCCTGTTCCTGGGTTCCCTGTTTGGTTCCGTTCGCAGAAAGCAAGGGGACAGTCCCAGGCGGAGCTGTAGCAGCACCACTACAAGGCAGACATCATCTCACCAGCATTTTCCTCTAGCTAACATCTGGGTGGGTGTCTAACTAGACAGTGGCTTTGACTCTCCTCTCATGGTTGCTAGTCTTGTATGTCAAAAAAGGTCTGAGCTACAGGTAGACACTGAAATGTGCAATCGAACCAAAAAACCCCAAACTCCTTTGTGTAGAGGTCAGGTTAGAGCTAGCGAGAGAGGGTCAGTGCAGCCCCATAAACAGCCTTAGCTACAGGCTCTGGAGGGGATCATTCGGGAGGCTCATGCTGCATCGCTTCCAGGAGGATGGAAGACTCAAGGTGGCCAGTGCCGATGGATGCTTCAGCAGGTCAGGGATCAGAGACCAGCAAGAATGAAGCGCTCGAGGGACCACTGCACATGGAAAGGCAGTTCTGTTGTGTTACAGTAAAGGAGAGAAAGGGTCACTCCATGGGCTGGTGACAGCACAAGAGTAAAGAACAAATAAATCTCGTCAAACTAAGAGAGCACCTTTTTGCTTGGAGCCCTGTTCCTTCTCTGTGATGACCCAGCTCCCGTTCACGCCAGGGGCACTCTGTGCCTGAAAAGATACAGGCAGATGGTTTGTGTGAATCAACACACAAAGTACCCACAACCCCTGGTGCAAAAAGAGATGCCTCTTCCGCAGAGGCAGCGTTTCTAACATCTGCCCATGCCAAGAGGGACACTGTCAAGGGGCAGCTGCCTCTGGTCCCCTCCTCCTCCAGACTCCTGGGATCCGTGTGTTACTTCACAGGGAAGCATCCTTTACATTTTCAATGAATGCTCAGGTTTTAACACACGCACACTAACAGCTGCAAGCTTTACAGCATAACATCTTTAGAGAAGCTTGAGCTCGTAGATAAGGTTTCTCCCTACCCCTGCACAACATTTGTGTATTATTGTTATTCCAGGGTGAGATACACATACTAAAGAAACAATTCCTAAGCTATACTCAGGCTCCCTCTCTGCAGGGAGGACCTTCACAATAAAAACATCCCTGGGTACCCCAGGAACACACCCTGTGGGTATTCAGAGAGCAACCTGAACACAAGACCGTTTACCCCTGCGTTACAGCACTGACACACACAGTTCCCCCATCTTTTAAGAAAACCAGTGCACCGAAGTGGCAAAGCACTGAAGTAACTGTCAGGAAAGCTAGAAAAGATTTAACTCTCCCTGTTACAGGGGGCTGCAAGGAGGCAGAGCAGTCACCAAGATGATGATCTCATTCCTGGAGCAGAGCCCAAAACAAGGCCGTCAGGGCAGACAGAGGCACTCCCAGAGTCTACAGCTGCTCTCCCACTGAATAACTCTGATTTCACAAACCCAGAATCGGGAAGGTCTCAACACGTGGTAACAGAGAACACAATTACTACTATGCAAGATTATTAGTTTGGCATTTAAAAAGGGTCAAAACACTTCTCATTCCTTCATTCTTGAAACAGCAAAGTTGTTTCCTTGTATTCCAATTCCTAGAAGCAATACCATTAACACCACTAGAGAAGCACCCCCCAGTCAGTGCTCTCAGGGAGGAGGTACCGAAGCAAAGGCCAGCATCGCCGTCACTATGTCACTGGGCAACAGCCTGGACAGCAGAATTCAGCGTTTCTGCCCAAAGGCACTGCACAGCGGCAGCTCTGGGAGCAGGTCTTCAGATCCAGAAGATCAGGAATTTGATGTTCTAGTTGTGCCACACTCGTACAGCCATTCGCACTGAGCAAAGTGAGATGGGGCAGGTGTTCAACGCACCAACCACACACCACGTTCCGGCAGTTTCTGAACAAGACTGAGCAGCTGGGGACGAAGAGCATCCTTTGGTTTTCCCCTCAGTTGTACTGTGCACAAGCCAAGTGTTACGTATGCAAGACATTTTTAAGAGGCAGTCTGTGACCTTCTAGGAAAAACATAAGGCGAGTTTCTAGGGGTTAAACTCCCTCCTGTGGAGGGCAAGAGCACAAGTCTCACATCAGTAATGTCCTTACAACAACCCCAGCCAAGCGACCCACCCTTCCTCCTCAGGAACAGCCAGATCTGCTGCGTAGGCACGGCTGTCCCCAGAGCACAGCGTTTCAGTTACAGAAATAGACTACACAGGAACAAAGAATAAATACAAAGAAAACCTTCTTCCCCCTCATCCCTCAAGTCTACGTGTCCTGCTGGAGTGATGCAGTTTGTGTGTGCAGCGCCCACGCGCCTCAGCCAAGACAAGCCCCAGGAACTCATCTCACCCGAGCGTCGGTACCCGAGGTGACCGAGGAGCCCCACGGCTCAGAGCACTCCCCACGTCATTCGCGCTTCCCCCACACCCACGGCAGCTGCTCCCCAACTCTGCCCCATTCCCCGGAGAGTTCCCAAACCAGAAAATGTATTGGCTAAAAAGAAAATAACTTCCTCCACGCAGACACCAGTGCCGCACCCCATGTGCCTGATGCCATTTTCTGTAGCCAGAGGCCCCACGTGCTCCAAAACTTGCTGAACTCGGTCTTTGGTCTGAATCACACCTGAACTTTCATTGTAACAATGATTATTATTTTTTTTAAATCGATTTTTAAATAAGGTGGTTTTGGAAAGTCACTGGCAGCAATAACCTGCGAACTTTCAGGCCGAAGAATGCCATCATCATACAGTTACAGGAAACCCCTCTAAAAATAATCTAACTTACCAAGATTCACTCAAGTTGCCATGGACTCACATTAAATGGGCTGTGCAAGAACACAGAGGCTCCGTCACAGAGCCATAGTGCTAAGATTCTTCCACCCATCTCAGACTTCTCCAGCAGGTCACACAGTACCTGAGCCCTGGTCAAATCCCAAGAAGCCCCTGAAGACTTGGACAGCCCCAGTTCAGGAAGCTGCACCTTCTGGTTCTGGGGCAGATGCTCCCGACACAGCAGATATTGTCAGAAACAACACAAATTTGCTGATCTCTGGATTGTGGGTGCTCATCTGGTTAAAAGCTGAACGGGGGGGATTTCGAAAGGCAGGGGCAGTTCAAAACCCAAGCCCCCTCAGAGAAAGCAAGAACCACCACCCAAGTTCCCACTGTTCCATTTAACATCTTGCCACCTCAAAACCCAGAGTTTATTCTTGCATCCAAAGCACAAACTTGACTTGAGAGGAAATTGCTCTGTGCATGGTTGCATCTGTTTTACCCTCATCAGGAGGATCCATCAAAATAGTCAATGCCAAGAACACTACGACCAGCTCCAGCCTCTCAGGGCTGAAAGGCTCCTCCGTCATCCCCAGGTGAACAAAGAGCACGTACCAGGCAGAGGAGAACAGACCGCTCAGCTGGGATTTTGCTGAGTGTAGGTTTGTGTTCTGTTACTTAACACCACCCAGCCCCACGACCCTTAAAAGGGGACAGAAACATCTCCCATGGCTTCAAACAAGGCTCCAACCACCACTATACGCAAGAATCACTCTTACACCAGTTTGGGAAGGCTGGTACCAAACACCTCCCATGGGGACACGGGCTGAAAGTTCCATTTGTTCCTTCACAGCAGCAGCTTTCACACAAACTCCTCACGTCTTTAGCACACACCAACACTAACCTAATGCCTGTAGGACAGTCACATTTTTTGAACACCTTACAATTAATCCCAAATACCCACTCATTTCACCTCTCGCATTTCCCATTCATTCCGCAAATAAATGGCAAGTATTTTCTGATGAAGGAGCTCTAGATAATAGGCATCTCTGAAAATGTATTCTTCCACCGTATCGGATTTCCCACCCAGATCCATGAACAGCTACTTGAGAAAGCAATAAAATAAACATTCACATCTGCTTATTTAATAGCATTATTAACAACCCAGTGCATTTATAATTTTTTCCAGAACCCTTGAACAAGTGCCATTAGATTTAAAATCTTAAACATTCTTTAAAAGTACTTTAATTCACAGAAATCTTTGTTTCTAATATACAGTAGATGGTTACTTTTTAAAATCCATTCTCTTTTCATATAATCTCAGTATCTGACTATACAATAACTTTCTATCTATAGTGTCTTCATGTTTTCCAGTCCAGCTTGCCTGTGCTTTAAGAATATAAAACAAAAAAATAATAAAGTTCTATCCACAATTTTACTAAGGTCATTTCCATAGTTCTCATGTAAAGCTTCTCCTGGAAAGTGCAGTATACACATGTAATGATACAACACACTTAAGCAATACTTTTATTATTAAGTGTAGGTTTTAAAAGAAGAGCAATGTAGAGCAGACACAATCGATGGGAGATCTATTTACAGAATTTGTTAAACTAAGTGTTGGGGTGGGGGAAGAGCGGAGAGACCAGAGATAGGAAAGGAGGAATCACGAACTTTGATTTCTTTCCTTCTTAGCGAGAGGTCAGTACATACACATTTCAGTCGTTCATACTTTCGCACGTGGGAAACTGCACTTTTACTAATACAGCTACATACACATACACAAGGTTAGCAGTAAGCTATTAATTATTCCACTACAGAGGAATAGTCCTTCTGTTCAGAAAGGGCTTTCAAATACAAGATAGAAATTCCGGACTTCATGACCATAAGCCAATGAAAACAAGTTTAGCGTATCCAGCTAGTTGACAAACTAAGCATGTGAAGGGAAAAAGAAAAGGTAAAACCCATCACGTTGTAGCAGCACTTACTTCAAACCGTCTGAACCAAGTGCATGCTTGTTCCCCAGAGACTGAGGAGTGGAATAAAGTCCACAGGAATCTTTGTCTACTGAAACAAATGGTTCCATACTCAACTGGTTTGCACTATATGCAATTACAAGAGAAAACAGGGAACCCAGAACAGATACCAGATGCCTGACTAAAACCAGGATTAAAAATAGACAAACAACCGTAGGACAATTTGTTTCATACACAATTTACAGTAGGTTGGGGGGGATTTTCTTTTTTCCAGTAGAACACAGAAAAGTCACAGAAAATACATCTTCTGCTGCCACAATGCCCTTTTCATCCAAAAGAGGTCAACAAAATGCTAGTCACGGCCATACTCACATGTATTTGGTTCAAAACCTTGTTATATTTTACTTAGGGTCATTTTTGCAGCTTTAACAATCTGTTCTGGTTTGGTTTGTTTTTTTTTTTCTTTTTCTTTTTCCCCCTCCCCAGGGAAGCGCAGTTCATTCACAAGCAGGACTGTTAAACAGCAAACCATGAGCTGGGGGCAGTCCGGGAAAATCTCTTCATCTGCACCATCACCAGAGGTACTGGGCAAGACTACTGCAGAGGAACTCGGGGCTTCCTCCTCCTCTGAAGCACATCCTGGCAAATCTAGAAACATGGGCTGCCCTAACCCGGCTTCTGCAGGAGAGGGACGACCCTACCCACTTCACCTGCCCCTTCATTAGAAAACAGGAACAAAACAAAAAAACCAAACCCAAAACCACAGAGATTGAAACACAGTTGTTCACGCACTAGTCTAAGGAGGGAGGAGTCTGTTGCACGCAGGGATCATACAGCAGCTATGATTATCTACTTCATGTACAGTTAGGCTTTCCATGGCGCTATGTGCACATCTCAGCGGTGCTCCCTTTAGACACAGGCTAGCAAAGACGGTGCAGAAGGAACCACAATGGGTTTTTACCAGCTTTAGAGAGGACTACCTGGAGAACCGAGACAGACTCTTTCCCAGCACATGGGAAGACAGGGAGAAAGGTGGGTGACTGTCTCCTGTTGGCAGATTGGTTTTTCTTTTAATTAAGGAAAAAGAAAAAAAAGGAAAAAAAGCAGCCCAAAAGAACCACAACGGAAGATAACTCTTCTGGAAATGAAAATGGAGGATTAGGTACGTTACAGAAACTGCGTCTGCTACTGTGTCACTGCTACAGGTCTATGAGCTGATCCACCAGCAGTAAAGACCTGGCTATGTTGGGAAGACTGGACTCAGAGCTTCCACTGTTGTTTCTAGAATGCCCACCTGAAAGTGTGAGAGATAGGAATTCAGTATTGAACAGGACACACACACACGACAGTTTCAGATGTTCAAGAGCAAGCAAGCAAGAAAAAAGTCAAAGCAAAACAGAAAATTTGCTCAAGCTTTTCTCATCGTGGCAGCAACAACATTCCCCTGCTCGCTCCTCCACCCGCCCCCCCCACACCCAGCTCGCTGGCTCTGCCTGGAAAAACATCGCAGCGGCCAACAAATCTGTACAGAACATTTCTTTTTCCCAAGTTTCTCATCCAAGCTGCAGAATTCTGTCCTTGCTAAAGGATCTACAGAGGGATTACAAGAACTCCCACAGCCTCATAGAAAGGACTAAGTTTTAGGTATCGTAAACTAGTTAGTGCTTTAAGAGCATCTTTGAGTTGCCAGCTCCTTCAAGGAGAGCTGAGCTGTCACGTGTTTTTCTCTAATTGGTACTTTCATATTGAAGGAAAGATGCTCCTCCTTATTCAAGGGAGCCTGTTTTGGCCCAACTTCCTGACTTTCAGCAGGAGCAGAGTTTCTAACGTCTGAGCGCTTTCTCACGCGTGTCAGTCTCTGAGAGGCAGCACTAGATGCAGAGCCAGTACAGCACATTGCTGCTGTAAACAAAAAGGGGAGCTCGGGAAGTAAAAAAAAACACCTAAAAAAACTTCTACCATCAAACTAAAAAAAATAATAATAACCAAAACAAAACCAAAAGAAAGGCAGCCCTGGAGGATGTTTATAAACCTACACTCACACATGGGAAGTTGTAATCAAAACTTTTCAACAGCGTGACGGCAGATAGGAGACCTATTGACTGACTGCAAACCCCTACTTCTGTCCCTCCAAGAGCTACAAAATGCAGCACGATGCTTTTACAGAACCAGTGCTGCTGCTCAGCCCTAACCCTAACTCAGGACTCCACGTTAACGGGATGTAGGTGACAGGAATGCTGTGAAAGGAGAAACCTTCCAACCCCTGTCCTAAGGACTCTGACTTCTCCAAGTGCTTCAAAGGAGGTGGGTGCCGGACACCAAACTTCTCACTCAGCTCCCACAAGCACCTTTGAAAGACACGTTTCAGAGTCGGAAGGGAAAAAAAACTCACTTTCAGCAGGAGTCTCAGAGTTATAAAGGGTTATCATCATCTCTTCTTCTTGTGCCTCATGCCAAGTTCACTTAGAAGTCAAAGGACCTCCTACTGGCTTGAACAGTAAATAAGGACATTGGAGAAGGCAATTCTCCTTTGCACTGTAGCCACTTGTGCGCCCTGCCTGGCAGAAATTACTTCATGGGACCCAGAGAGGCTTCACGTCTACTATCTCTTTGGACATGCAATCTTCTCACAAAGAGAATGTAGAGAAATTTCAAGGTCAATGTAAATCAGAGAAAGACTAAGCTCACTGAATACTACAGTGACAGTATCTTACAGTTTACAATTTGAATGACTTCACATGTGCTGCAGCACCACTGCCCCACAACTCTTCCTTTTTCCTTCCCCTTTTCACCCCCGAATCCTGGCTTACCTTGTGAATTTTTGGATATCAACACTGGAATTGGGTCAAATTCATCTTCTGTCACTTTTTCAGAGCCCTCAGGAGCATCAAAGCCTGATATCAGGTTAGTATCTTCTGCAGCGGAAAGGAGAAACAGCAAAAGGAAAAGAAGCAAAGATAGCAGAGAAAGCTGGTTAGAATTGCTAAAAAAGTGTTAGAACATCTTTACGCTTTCAGAGACGGGGTTTAGTAGCAGGAGTTTCATTTAAAGGGTGAAATAAAGTTGGTAAGTCTTTGGTAAAGAAGGTAAGAAGTAAGAAAGTCAATTAAATACAAAAGTGGAGGGGGGATGGGGGGTGGAAACAAACCAAAAAGCGAGCCAAGTCATGAGATCCAGAATAAGATTCAGCCAATCTGAAGGCTTAACCATAGTTCAAAGCTGTGGTAAAAGCCTGGGGCTTAAGTTCCCAAGGACTGAAGGTGTTCTCTGTCAGCATCCAGGGGCTGTCAGATATTAGTACCGTTCGAGAGCGCGGTCTGGCTCTCCAGTGACCAGCTCTCAAGCACATGGAGAAGAAAAGGGCTGGGAAAAAATAACACAGAAGAAATTCCAGTCACCTACATGAGACAAAACCCCTGAGCTTTCACCGAGAGTAATAAAACCAGAAATGCAACATGAAGTCAGATTTTCAAGGAATTTAAGTGCCTGAAGACGTAACTGGATACCGAGAGCGATTTTTTGAAGGCCCCTAGAGCAGTTCTGTCACATAATTTCATTGATTTCAAACCACATCAACTGCACTTAGACACTTGGTGGGAGGCACTTTCAACAATCTCCACAGCAGATGAGACATTTATCTGTCTTATCAGGCAATCACATACCTTTAGGGACTTTCACACCCTCCCTGTGCATCACCATTTGTTACTTTAGACACCTAAAATATCTTTCAAAATCAGGTCCTCAATTACCACATGAAATATTTCTGAAAGCCCACCAAGGACATGTACAAGGAACAGGAACGTTCCTGTTTGACTCCTATCATGAATAACAGCTCTCTACCCAAAGCTGACAGAAGAGCTAACAGGTTTTGTGGGAGATGATGCAAGAAGCCACTTGTGCAAATACACCGTCCTCTGGAGGATCAGACCCAGAAAAACCCCCAGGATTTTTACAGAAGACTAGCCTATAAAAGGGTTAAAACCACAAAAACCTTTCATCTTAACAGAAAGTCTCATCTTGTCATCACTCTGTGTCTGGAATTATTTGTTTGTGGCTCTTCTCAACCTACCTGGGAGCTTTGCAAACAGGCTATTTCCATTTCAGCCCATTTATACACACAATTGCTCACAGCTCCATTTGCTCTACAAGAAGCTCCTGAAGGAGCACTGCTCAATTATGGACCATCTTTCTTAAGGAGAGAGAAAGGCTGGCAAGTGTCCCTGTTTGGGCAAAACTCCTTCAGAAGTGTTTGAGCTCACCTCAGTGACTACATATTCCCCATCAGGAGAAGAATTCTCCCCTCTCATGTGCACGCAGCTTGGGGCCATAGTCAGCAAATGCAGACTAAGGAATCCTGAAAGGCTGAGCAAAAATTCAGAGGCCAGAAAACAGCTCAGTAAAGGACAAGGGAAAGGATGCTATGGCATCCATGTGTCCAGGCCCAGACCATGGCTGCTCTTCCAAGCCCTCCTGGCCCCACTGATACCCTGCAGCTCCACAGGCTGGTTACACCCACGGACAGCAGCGTCTGCCCCACAGGGGCTTCACATCACCAAAGCCAGGACTGGCTAAACAAAGCAATTGAAAAGAAAAGCCTGAGCCAGACGTAGAGTTAACGGCCACAGCTGTAAAAGCAGGGTTTGAAAAGGTGGCAGAAATGAATGTTGGAAGATTTTAATATCTTGACCCCCCACCCCACCAACAGAAGTCTCATTTTCCTCATCAAACATGAGCCCTTCTCATTGCAAAGGGAGCAGCAGGGCAGCCTGGGAGAGCAGGAGTCTGTTAATTCATTTCCTCATTAAGTCACACCAACAACGTTTTGGCTTTGCTGTGTTCCAGACAGGGAGTAATAACTGCTCGACGTACATTTCAAGCCATTTACTCAAAATAAAGTGGTGTGGAAGTGTATTATAGCAATGAGCAATTACAACGACTGCTTGTTTAAACCCAAAAGCTCTATGAAAAACACAAACTCATTATGAAGTGCCATCAAGTGTAAAAATTGATTACAGACTGTTTTTACAGCCATTCCTCTGAGGAGAGATCGGTTTCTGTTGCTATAGGGATACTTACCAAACGAGCTAAGCAAAACCCATCATCAAGGGGCACCCAGCATTTGTGCTCCGGGCCTCTCTTCGAGGTAAGAAATAGCACAGGAATCCCGGGCTCCCCTCTCACCCGGGCGTCCGTGCACTACCCAGTGCTCACTACAGGCTTGGCTTAAGTGAGAGCCATCCACTAACATTTGGCAGTGTCCCCAAGGGACACATGAACCACTCACAACTGCTTTAACCCCCACTGGGGATGTGCAAGAGCAGAGCAGGAAACTTCCCGTGCGAGCTGCACTCCAGCCGATAGCTCTTTGGAACCCTCCAGCGCCACCGCTCCAGCCACCGGCACGGAGAGGGCCCTGATTTCAGCTGGATGCTCTGCAGCTTAGGGGGGAAATCATAAAAAAAAATAAAGCAACATCTGAGTTAGGACCAGCCTCACACGGTCCCCTCCTCTTGCTTGTCAGTAGAAAGAGAACAGAACTCTGATGACCGCACGGTATTTCCACAATCCCACTCAAGCTCAGGCACTGACACACTGCAAGGGCTGATCTGCAGCTCTTGGGAATCACCACACGTTTTCTGCTTCTGCTCCTCAGCTCTGTTTTTTTTGTGTTGTTATGAAATCATTCCATTTTCCAGTTGGATGTTGCACTTAGACTTTCATTCCTCTTTGCTGTGACACTGCAGTTTGACTCCAGAACCTTCCTCCTGATAACCTCTGGAAAGGACAAACGTTGTCCTCTAGATGAAGGAGCTCAGTCACACGCCTCCTTTCATTTCAAAAGCCCGTGACACCGGTAGGTGATTATCAAGCTCCCTTCCAGAATTAACGATGCAGCAGAAAGCCAGGTCTTGCATCCCATGTGCAAGAAGTGAGGCCGCGTGCACTCACTTCAGACCTGAAGGAGGGCTGTGTACAAAAGCCTGCCCTTTAAGCCGACTGTATCCCTTCTGCTCTATCCCCGGCTCACGGAAGGTGCCATCTGTCTTGGCAAACCTCATCTTCACAGGCAAGCTGAATACTTTTATCTATACTTTTCCCCTTAGTACTTCAACACTCATTCCAAGTTTCACCAGCTTGGGAAGAAAACAAAACAATGGCTTGGGGGGATAGAAAAAGTAAGACCACCAGAACAGAGGTCAGAGCATCTTGTGGTGTAAACCAGTATCAGCTCCACCCCGCGCTCGGTAACGACTGCGTCCCAGGACTGGTCAGGTGTTAGAGACAGGGGACAGTTTACCTTTGTGAGGTTGAGTTGCGAAAGCTACGGGAGCAAACTCATCCAAGAGGTCAGCAGCAGGGTTAGAAAGCAGAGAACAGTCAAGCAGAGAGTCTTCCCCAGTGAGAGAGTCTGAATCCAGGTCACCATCCAGCACGGCAGCGTTAAACAGGACACAAACACCATTAAGCTCATATTCTCACATTCCCCTTCCCATCCGCTTAATACACAACCAGAGCTTCGATGCAAAGCCAGCACAAAAGCTACCACTTTTCACACTGGAAAACATTCTTTACTGCTCTGCAGTGAGGGCAGAGGGATCCCCAACACCTTTAGCAACATCAAACACGTTCTCTGGGGCTGACTGCCCTCTGAAGCTGAGTGTGCAACAATGGAATCCCCCCCGAGAGACAGGTTAAAGCAGAGGGAGCGAAGGGGATGGTGGGGAGGGGAAGGGTCCCAGGGACTCTCTGGCACAACAAAGCGCGGTGCCTATTTCACAAGAGACCTCTGAAAAGAGGTCAAGCCCATCTCCTGCAGAAGTGGACAGGCAAAGGCCTTCACACTGAGGAGGGACACGAATTGCTTAAGACCACGGCCCAACGGAACAGACAAAAACCAGTGACTGCTCCAGATTTCAAAAGCACTTCACTGGAGCAATCCCCTGGCCCCCACAGGTGTGTAACGGTGGGCTGAGGGAGCACCGCACCGTTTCGCACAGGGAGGTGAGCAACAATGGCCTTCAAGGAACCACACAGCACCCACTTACAAGACACACAAGCCCAGCTTACACGGGTGGGAAAAGCAGCAGAGAAGCTTATGTTCAAGCAGACAGTGCTTTCCGATTTCCACAGCCCACACCGGCGCGATGCATCCCCCCCACCCCAGCACCCTCCTGCCTCACCAACCTGTTCTGTTGGAGGCAACCGACTCGGTCTGTGACACAAGGCGTTGGGGCAATGGAGCCTCGAGGCCCGGTATGAGACTCTCAACAGCTACGTCAGGTTTTCCTTTCCAAACGCACAAGATACCAGAGCAGAGAAGAAGCCAGAGGTTAGTTTGCAAGACACAGCACAAGCAGGAACTAAGGTGGCAGTTGTCTGAATCCTTTTGTGACCCTTTAATAGGTGTCAGCCACACTGGCAACAACAGGAGGCTGAACCTAGACCAATGCTAATTTAATCATAAGGGAAGACTGTAACACGTTAGTGTTTGCCAGGTTTGAGTTCTTCTGTGGTTTGGTTGGTCTTTTTTTGTTTGGTTGGGGTTTTTTTATAATTTATTTTAATTTCTGCAAGCCCAATTTGAAATCTCTGGAGGCTGGAATGGAAGGTCACTAACACCTGCCCTGCAGCAGGAGGCCCGGGGCTGGGCAAACGGCTACAAGCCTTTGCAAGAGCCTTTTCCAGCAAAAGGAAAACACTGACCTTTAAGGAGTCCTCTTGCATTAGAAGTAACAGATCATTAAAATACCTTCTGTGGAGCCCTTCCCATACGCTTGTAAAAAGCCAAGAGGTGGGATCTTTTTTTCCATCTTTAATGCCCAGCGGAGCAAGGACTGCAGTTTGGGAACTCATTGAAAACACCAGTCCCCAGTGTCGTCTCATGTTGATGTTCATTACGTGGATACAAAAATGAGATGTTTACAAAGGCTGGATAGAAAGATTTGGTTTTATACAAAGCATAGAGGGGAGGTGGAGAGACACGGAAAGTAACTGTCAGTCACACCAGCCAGGTGTAACGCCCAGCTGGGTCTCCAACTCAAAGACCAGTAATGACCAAGAAATTAGAGAATAAGGATGCACTCAAACGCTCGGACCAAAAATGGACCAATTGGTAAACCTGGGAGATTAATGAATGTCTTTGCATAGCAGTGTGTGTATCTGTGATTTGCAGGATCATTGTCTAAGAATATTCAGACAACTGCCAAAAATTGTAAAAGGGAGAAGAAGAAAAAGTGACTTATTTCCTACCTTTTTATTCAAAGCTACAAGGTTGCAACCAGCGAGCCAGGGGACCCTGGTGGGACCCAAAACCACCACAGCAGCTGATTGCAACTCACTGCAGCCTGCAATTATTAGTCTTTAGTACATTTGGCAAAATATGATTCTGCAACACTCCGAGATCTTCATACTGTCCGGAGCCTGTTGCATCTGGACTCCGGGCAGCCCAGGAGGGTTATTCTCAGCATATGCCCCAGGTCAAAGGCAATGCCATCCTGCTGAGGGTCAGTGGAGAGCAGGCAGGCTCAGTGCCTGGGCCAGGGTTACAGACAAAGTCTTTAGCAGAAGCGGAGGGATTTTTTGCATCTTCACCTTCAGTCAGCAATTAACTTTCTTCTACCAAGACCAGAACACACAAGGCACAACCGTGCCATGTTATTGTGCCAAATCTTTAAGCCTAGATTTTAAATGCAAATACCTGGTCTTCACTGCTCAGATGCTGGTCTCATGGGGAAAAGGCAAATTTGTCTCAGCATAATCCATAACTTCCCACATCATTGCATTTCACAAACATCAGTGGCTGTTCTGAGAGCCCAGGGCAGGGGGAAACACGCAGAGTTACCATGCGGGACAAGACATGCCATGTAAGACAGAGGGAGGAGGTGCCCTGAGTTTATTTTTACCATTCACAGCGTCTGATGTGCTACCGAAGGGGTCAGCAAGAGGCAGGATATCAGGGAGCAGAAGCGCAGTCTCAGGAGATTTGAGTCCCTCAATCAGTTTTTCTGGGTTAAGCAGTAAAAGGAGGAAGGCAGGCAACACAGAAAAGGCAAAAAAAAAAATACAAGAAAAGACAACATTAATCAGGTGCTTAGTTCAGTGGCTCAGTTCAGTGTGTCAGCCTCAGAAAAGCACCTGCACAGTTTTGTGTGCAAGTAACACTATCACTGAGCGATTTGAGGGCAGCTATTCACCAGCTGGCCATGGTCATCCGAGACAATCGAGGGCATCCTCACCCACTGTGAGCTGCTCTCCCTGAGGAGCCACTGGAAAACAGCCTGCAGTTCTGTCACTCCTACCCAAAGCACAAAAGCTTAATGTGACCCACTGAAAAAATAAAATTTAAAGAAAGGAAGAGAGAGAGAGGGAAAGGAAGAGAGAGAGAGGGAAAGGAAGAGAGAGAGAGGGAAAGGAAGAGAGAGAGAGGGAAAGGAAGAGAGAGAGAGGGAAAGGAAGAGAGAGAGAGGGAAAGGAAGAGAGAGAGAGGGAAAGGAAGAGAGAGAGAGGGAAAGGAAGAGAGAGAGGGAAAGGAAGACCTGCAGTTTTTCCCTTCTCACCTTCCTATGTCGGGGAGCTCTTTCTTGGTCTTTGTACAATGAGAAGAAACAGAAGAGATGACCAGAAGGCCAAGATGCTAGAGCTTGGTAAGCACCACCTATTCATTTGCTTAAGAATGGAATACTTGCAGTCCTTGAGAGCTTAAGCAAAACCAGCAATCACTGAGACACTGCAGCCATCTGAACTTGCCCTTGGGTTAAACAGCTGTCTAGTTACCAATTAACTATTTCAACTCTCAGGTTTCAAATCAGGGATGTCATTCTCAGCAGTACGACTCCTCTAGTTCCCACTATCCTTCATAAAGAAATTTAGCTAGTCTGGGCAAAAAGTTATCTCAATTATTAATCTGGTGGATGAGTGATTTTGCAATCATACTAACTAGGTTTTCAATAATGAACTTAATTATTTAGTTTTCACCAGGGTTTCTTCACAGAACAAGAAGATAAGGAACATTTTCAGGATTTGCTAGAAGTAACCACCTTCAGTAGAACACCACAGATAAAATTTGCTCTGCATGGACAAATCCGGCCATTTCAACTTGTCAAAATGACTGCATTTATAATCTATCACTGGAATGAGTTGTGCCTCTGCCATAGTTGCACTTTACGAAACATTTACATCTAGATTTTATGTTTTGAGTTCAAAGGCTGGTGTTATTATTTATTATCCAAAGAAAACGTGACCATAACTGCACAGAAGCACAGGCTCTGGAATACTGCTGTATAAAAGACTTATCATGCTGAGAAAGCCGAAGAAAAGCTGAAGCTGCACTGTTACATATACAGCAATAATACTGATCTTTTTTATTGCCCTATATAAATAATGAAATAGCCTAGCAGCTTTGGAGCTACTCATTCAAAGCAGGACAAATTCTACTCCCCACGAAAAACTCCACAAGCCAACACACAAAAGCAACCAGGTGGGGGAAGGAAACCTAAAAAGCAACCCAGGAGGCAGCTGTTCTGTCATCAAAGGCCTGAAGAAGGTCAACTGGAAGAAAAAACCTGAGGGAAAGAGCAGCCTTGAAGGTATTGAAACCTTCTCACCCCCACGAGGAATACTCAGTTTTAAAGGTCGGATTTGCCAAAGCAAACATCCCCCTGACAGCAGAGGCACCACCTGGGCTTCTCAGCTGCACAGAGAGGGGCTTTTTCCGAGGCTGGGAGCAGGGGCTTGGCAACAAAAAGAGGCCTTAACAATATCAAAAGTGGGGTAAGAAGGATGGAACCAAGTACAGCACATTGGGAAACATAACACAACACAGGAGAGACCTGAGGACAAGAGGCCGGGGAACATGCTCAGGTCCTTTGCCCAAAGGGAAGCAGTAAGATACCAGGGAACCACCCAGAGTACAGCTGCCAAAACCAGCGTTTGAAGTCAATTAATCCAAGGTAGCAAGGCACGGGACACAACTGGGGGAAAAATTATGGATTGACTCAAAGCTGGACAGTTTCAGATGGGATTGGGAGTTTGTAAGCTGTGAAGTGACATGTATGTACATGGGGAATGTATGCCCATTTTAGAGATTCAGGCCTAAGATACTCACACAGAATCACAGAATGATATGGGGTTGGAAGGGACCTCTGGAGATCACCCAGTCCAACCCCCTGACAGGGCCCCTGACAGGCCACCCAGAGCAGGTCCCACAGGAACGTGTCTGGGGGGGTTTGAATGTCTCCAGAGAAGGAGACTCCACCACCTCCCTGGGCAGCCTCTTCCAGCGCTCTGCCACCCTCACAGGAAAGAAACTCTTCCTCATGTTTACACGGAACTTACATTCAAGTTTGTGCCCATTTCCCCTTGTCCTGTCCCTGGGCTCCACTGAAAAAACACTGCCCCCATCCTCCTGACACCCACCCTTGAAGTATTTATAAGCATTGATCAGATCCCCCCTCAGCCTTCTCTTTTCCAGACTAAGAAGACCCAAGTCCCTCAGCCTCTCCTCGTAAGAGAGATGCTCCAGCCCCTCATCATCTTTGTAGCCTCTGCTGTCCCCTCTCCAGCAGTTGCCTACTACTTTCAGAGCAGGCTCCTACAGAAGGTCAGCTCTTCTCAAGGCTCTTGCATCCACCCAGATCTTCAAACCAATATATACAAACCAATATATACAGTAATCATTCCTTTTATGATCCCATTTCCAAGTGTCGTCTTGAAGTCTCTCTCCTTCAGCCCTACCTTTCCAAAGGGTTTTCTCCATTTCCATTACTGCAGATTTTCCATTTAACACAGTGGAGCTGCCCCTTGCTCAGGTACTAGAAAGTTGCCTATTTAGCTCAGCCACACTTTTAAACACTCAGAAATCATGAGAAAAACCATGGTGGTGTTCTCCCTACAAGTTCGTTTTCCCTCCTGTCCCCTGGGCTCAGCTGGTTTTATGCAAAGATTTACATTGTCAGTGCCTTATTTCGTTACTTGTCTCCTGAGATCTCCTTCTTTCCTTCCCTGTTGGTGCTGATGTGCCAATGCTCCTACAGGTACCCACTGCATCTCTTAGGGCAGGAGTAAAAGGAACTTTATCCCTTTTGAGTGAGGCTGAAAAGTTCAACAAAACCAAGGTGGTGTCAGGATGAATGGGAAAGAGATGCCAAAAGTAACAAAAATGAGATGCATCAGCCTGGTTTGCCTCAGCTGTTCATCTCCGTTGTGTTGCATCTTGTACTAGGAATGAGAGAAAGTAAAGGAACAGCAGGACAGCGGTGGGAAATCCATGTTCAACGAGGAGCAATAAAATGGTTAGTGAAAGCCCTAGCTCTACACCACCTCTACCAGAGTTAGGTTTGGTCTCTTTAGCACAACATGCTTAATAAAGACACACATGTGTGCTAAAGGAAGTTTTTCTGAGTCCACATTAGAGTCCAAGAACACTCCATGCCTTCAGAGTGGGAAATAAACCCTGCTCTTAAGCCTCTGCTTCACCACAGCTTCAGTGATGGAAGCAGTAACAAGGAGGGCATCCTCTGCACACCAGGCTGCTTCCCTGCGCACGAGCATCAGGCAGCTGCAGGGTAACTATATCCAGACCTAGAAAGGAAAAACAGTCTCTTCTCATGATAGTGAACTGCATTTTGGGTCCTGCTACCCAGGGAACTCTCTAGCAGAAGTTTAATTTGAATTCCCAAGAGAAAAGCTGCTTCTCCTGCAAGTGGAGCCATGGCCGAGATGGTGAGGAGCCAGCAATGCTAACTGATTTAATGAGTAAGAAATCCAGCAGTACAAGGAGAGGAGGAACTGGGATAAGTAGTCTTGTTCCTGTCACCTGTACAAACACAACAAAGTGAGCATCATCGCAGAACAGACTCCACCAATAAAGCAAGAGGCACAGAGGATGTATCTGCCATTTGCAGAAAGAGATGAAGGCTCCAGCCTCGGGCATGGACACCTCTACAACCCCCTCTTCCCACCTGCCATCCCCTTCACAAAGATCTTTTACTGGAGGAAAACCAAGAAAGAGGTTTTGCCACTACAGCACCAGTTTCTTTTGACTCTCCAGGCACATGGGCACACAAGCAGAAGGTGCATTTTAGAAGTGGTCATGATGGCAGAGAAGATCAGTTATACACCAACGGGACAAGAAATAAACACACAGAAACCTTCTCTGTGCTGCAGTTTCAGGGCCCATTGCAGCTAATTTTGTGCATGTACAGAGTCGAGACCGGAGCGTGGCATGACAGAGCACATTCTGTATCAATCACCAAGCAATTAAATTCAGGATTATATGGCATCAGAGGTCCTTCTGCTTCAAACCCAATAGATGTATCCAGGTTATCCACATGCAGACACAAGCCTGAGGATAAACAAGGTTTAGAACATGTAACCCAATATAAAGATATTTTATATTGTACAGCTCCTGAAGGGCTCTCAGGAAGGGCTTTTATCAAACTAAAGCTGGGAAACATGTGCATTAATTGATAACTGTGCTCTGCCCCAGACGGTCTACTGAAAATCTGCCAGATGCTTTCCAGGTCACAGGGAAAGTTTAATTCAGGTTCAATGATGTGATCCTTGAGATTTCATTCTCTGCCGGGTTTTCTCCTTTGCCCATTTTCAGTGCTGACAAGAGGCAGCACGTTCGCTATGGCTCTGCGTCAGCTAATGAGGATGCTGGCTAAATGAGGTTCATTAGCAAGTCTTAAGAAGGTGTCCAAGCTTAAAATCACACGTGGGAATTAAAAAGTGCCCGATCAACCCATTCCAGAGCTAAAGTTCAGCCACATGCTGCAGCCTTTAGACAAGTGTTTCGCATTCTTCCTAAATTCCCAGTTCCTCACAGTAAGAAGTTACTGATTGTTTCCCATCACAGTCAGAGTAAGCAAAACATGGTGCAGAAAAAGCAAAGCAGGAGCCTACAGCTCTCAGAGGCAGCCCCAGATGGCAGTCGTTGGTAGCTTCAGAGACTGGAAAACCAAATCACTTCCTCCAGGAAGGAAAGCAAAAGCCTTTCCTCTGATTTGCACCAACATAAGAAGGAAGTAACGCCATTTAGCATCAGCAGAATTAACTACAGATTTATATCGTGGGACAAGAAAGCAAGATCAGTCATGCGTAGATTGAGGAGCACAACTTCGAACAATCCAGTGAGAAAACTTTGACCTTTTTCTTCAGATCCCTTCTTTTCCAACACATGCACAAATGTGATTTTTGAGACTTATAATTAATTTGCGCAGACTTTGCATGTGCGGCACCCCCACTGCCAAAGACCACAAGTTGGCATGCTGCAGTCAGACCTGGCCATACGCTTGTTAGGCAGCAAAGTATACGCAGAAAGCATTTTAAGAAGGACTCAGATTATGAAAAAAATATAAATCAAGAGACAAGAAGGCAAATGGGGTTTTAGTTAGAGCAGGCTATTAGAAAGAATAAAAAGATTCCTGAGAAACTTGCAAGTTAAAAGGGGAATGAAGGGCCAAAATCTGTCACAGGTCGGTAACACACTGAACAACCAAGATGCAACATCTCAAAGCCCAAGGAGTCCACCAGGCAGGCACCGCACACGGGACGGACGGTACTCACTCGTCTACTGCGGAGGAATAGCAAAAAGAAAGACAACTCAATAGAGCACACAGCAGAGTTCTTTTCTTCGGATGCCAACTGAGAAAGAAAGACAAGGTTGTAAAAATCCTGCCAAGTCAAGTGTGCTGCGAGTGGGAGGGCACGTTCCCGAGGCAGGTAGGGATTAGTCACACAGGAAGATTCCTGCCTATCGATCAGTCGAGTATTAAAGACTAAAGGAAGCCTTGCACATTATTCAGCAAGGGAGGACTTTGACTAAACAAGGGAAGGCACTGGGCTTTCATTTTCCTAATGGAGCTTCTGTCAAATGGAATTATTTCTTATACAGCACAAATAGAAAGAGGGAAAAAACCCCCAGCAATTAGCATGCTTTAAATACACACGCATGTGACACTGGAAACACCATACAGAACAGTACGACAACATTTAACAGTGGCTCCTTAAGAGATCAAAATCAAACAATTTTAGTTTCACTTTCAAGATCTCAAATATTTGTCAAATAAAACGCCTTCAGATCAAACTCAAAACCCAGAGGGAAACAACATTAGACACTATTTACACTCATTTAACTGAGATTCCAGTGGTCCAATGGCTTTGTTGCTCCAAATCATCACACCACCATATTGCACTCCCACTTAATGATATGGCAATTAATTCATCTAGTTACCAGATGAGTTCCCAGCTCAAGATGTAGACTCAAATCATTAGTACACACCGACGTGTGTGCATGTCTGCAGTTATTGCATCTCATGTGCCATCTTGGTAGAAATATAAGTTCTCATTAGAAATGCAGTTTTTCTTTTCCAGTGGTGATAAACCCCCTGACATAGGGCACACATTATCTTAGAATTTATGGGCCTGGGGTAGAGAGAATTATGCTGATTAAAAACATTTCATCAAGCATTTTGTGCCAAAAAATAAAAGAGCCCTCCTACGTTTGCAATAGGGGCCCTGTTAAAGCAGCTGAACTTGTGTGTTTTGACAAAGGATGTCAACGGTTTGAGTCCCAGCTCATGTTTCCAGCTGCTAGAAACTGCCAGCTTCAGCAATCTGATCTCAGCTCCTCATTTCCAGTTCTTCAAACATTGCAATAGCCTGAGCCTCACCTCCAGCTCCCTGCAGAGACAGCCTGGAAACCCAGCTCCTAAAGGGGCACGCATTAGAGCACAACGAGAAAAATCCAGTTTTACTTAAACTCATATTTTTGAAGCCAATTACGTTTTGAGCAGGAGAGTGGCTATCAGGGACACCCATTTTTGACAGTTGGCTTGAGGAACAGGCCATGGGTGTGGAAGCATTTTGTTCTGAAATCGCACTGCAAGATCCCCGCTTCCTCAGCCCTGATAAGCATCCTCTCAGGTTAACAAAAACACACAGGTCCATGAGTATTTGAAGGAAATAAAGGCAAAAAAATAACCCTTAAAGTGCTATTTATAAGCTTTGGAGAACTCCAACATGGCAATGACTCTCTAATAAACAATGCCATTTGCCTTTGCATCAAAAATGAGAATCCAGCGTGTGCCCAGATGGTTCAGGAGTGCTCTCCCTGCCTGTGTTTCCTTCCCCAGCTACGGCTGCCGGCTGCGTGTTTATTCCTTAGCTGTGCCCACCATGGAATTTCTCTTCTGGCCAAGACAATGTCGCAGAGGCCGCTTGGTGTTGCTGCTGTTCTTCAAACAAATAACTACATTAAAGACACATTTGTCTCTCAGCCGCAGCTGAGATGCTCAATTATTGTAGGGAGTAAATGGCTGTGTACATTCGCAAAGAACAATCCACTCTCTTTTGAAAGGGGGTACAAAAAGATTGACTCATTACGCCGAGACAGCATTGTACTGGGTACTGATGGAGAGGCCACCAGCACCACCACCACCCTGCACACAGGACCCAGCCCCGTGAATCGGCATGGTGTGATCTGAGGGGCAGTTTGTTCTCCATCCAGCCACAGGGAGGAGCGGAGCGTCTCCTTCTGGGCTCTCACACCTCACAGAATCTTCATGTTTGGAAGGGACCTTTGAGATCGAGTCCAACCATACAAACACGCAAAAAAAAACCCCCAAAAACCAAAAAACCCAAAATCACAAAACACCACCCAACCCAACAATCCCAGGCACTAGAGCATGCCCTGAAGTGCCATGTCTACACCTTTCTTAAATCCCTCCAGGGATGGTGACTCCACCACCTCCCTGGACAGGCTGTTCCAGTGCCTGACCACTCTCTCAAGAAAGTAATCAATCCCAATATCTAATCTAAACCTTCCCTGCCCCAACTTCAGACCTTTTCCTCTGGTCCTGTCATTATTCCCTTGGGAGAAGAGGCCAACCCCCACCTCTCTGCACCCTCCTTTCAGGGAGTTGTAGAGGGCAAGGAGGTCTTCCCTCAGCCTTCTCTGCTCCAAACTAAACATGCCCAGTTCCCTCAGCCTCTCCTCGTGTGACTTGTTCTCTGGACCCCTCCCCAGCTTGGTGGCTCTCCTCTGGACACGCTCCAACCCTTCAATGTCCTTCTTGTAGTGAGGGGCCCAGAACTGAACACAGCCCTCGAGGTGAGGCCTCACCTACCCGGGGAGGTGGTCAGCCTCACTCACTGCTGTTGTTCAAAACTTCTCCTTGCTCGCTGGGCTGCCGAGGACCCCCACACCCACCCCCGCTTCTGCAGGTAGGACTGGACAGCACAGGGTACCCAGGAAAACATTTATCTGGAACCAGTAAAAGAAGACCTTCCCCTCACTCCACAAACCAGTCCTCAAACAATTGGAAAGGGATTTTTTGGCAGTATCTCAGAGGGCATTTCACTGGGTCCACCCTTCACTTTCTCAAGAACATTTTTATCTGAGCAGATGCATCCAGAGTAAAGAACCTACCCTGACACTAACAGCTGCCTGAAGAGGACAGGTGACTACGTCAAGACAGCACTTGAGCATTTCAGTGGCAGCGGTTAAAGAGGGACATGGGCTTAAGCAGGAGTATCCACATGCTCTGGGTCAAACCTCTCATTAAATACTTCTGCAGAGCGGGTTTTCAGGATTGAGTCCAAAGTCCATTCATGCCAACAGAAATGAAGTCAAAAGAAACAAAACCTACTGCACATAACGAGCATGAGAACACTAGACTTGGGACTATTCATGGAGCGAAGCCTCAACAACAAAGGGAAGAATCTGCCTTGAAGTTTCACAACATAATTTCAGGTCTCTGGAATACCCTGTGCAAAACTTCCCATGCTCCTACAAGCTAAATTTGCACTGATAGACAAGAAGTAGCCATACGTAGCAGAAAAATCACTATTCTGATCAAATACTCCATTATGACTAATCAGCAGTGAAGCCTGCAATAAGCTTATTAAGAAGAACTTGGCTCGCTTTCCTACACATGCACAAGGAAAAATGTTTTCAGTATGAATATTTAATTCTCCCTTATTTTAACAGATGTTTTGCCATATTTCTACATCCCTCTTGCAGGCTCCTCTTACTGGTTACAATTCCATTAAGAATTGCGGCCATTACGCACTGGAGAAGGAAGAATATACTGGAAACCATTCTACTTTCACTTGATTGTCCAGAGCTGGTATTTCTGTCTTCTATAGTGTGCTACGTCACCTCTTCTCCAGAAGCACTTACTGAGAAGGTTATTAACCACAACAAATGAATGACACCCTCCTCGAAGATACCATGCATCTGCGGCACCGTGATCCACGGAAACAGGAGAGTCTGCTGGACTTGCTGTCCGAGGTTTGTCTTTACACATTGACCCGACTGCACAGAACCAAAAGTGTGATCTAACCCTACAGAGAGTGGGGGGACTCAAAGCCACATCTGTCAGATGTCACTCCACAGCAGTGTGATCCTCCACTTGAACATAGTTAGGCTGTCTGGGGATGCCCCCTATGGCTATTTGTCATGTGTTATGCATCGCAGAATCACAGAATGATATAGGGTTGGAAGGGACCTCTGGAGATCACCCAGTCCAAACCCCCTGCCAAAGCAGGTCCATGCAGAGCAGGTCCCACAGGAATGTGTCCAGGTCAATTTGAATGTCTCCAGAGAAGGAGACTCCACCACCTCCCTGGGCAGCCTCTTCCAGGACTCTGCCACCCTCACAGGAAAGAAGTTCCTCCTCATGTTTAGGTGGAACTTCCCATGTTCAAGTTTGTGCCCGTTTCCTCTTGTCCTGTCACTGGGCACCACTGAAAAAGGACTGGGCCCCATCCTCCTGACACCCACCCTTTAAGTATTTATAGGTGTTGATCAGATTCCCCCTCAGCCTTCTCTTCTCCCAACTAAAAAGACCCAAGTCCCTCAGCTTTTCCTCATAAGAGAGATGCTCCAGCCTCTCATCACCTTTTTAGCCCTCTCCAGCAGCTCCCTGTCCTTCCGGAACTGGGGAGCCCAGAACTGGTCCCAGTGCTCCAGCTGGGGCCTCCCCAGGGCAGAGCAGAGGGGCAGGATGACCTCCCTTCACCTGCTGGCCACATTCCTCTTGATGTCCCCCAGGATGCCATTGGCCTTCTTGGCCACAAGGGCACCTTGTGGTCAGAAATCTATCACAAGAATCTGTGATAGAAAGGTTCATCTGTCCTGAGCACGCAGGAGAAAGGTGGGAAAGCCCAAGGAGGTCTCTGGCCAACACTCTGCCCCCTCAGGTGCCGGCACAAGGAAGGAGTTTGTGGCTTAAGCACCAAAAGCAGCTGAGCTTCGCGCCAGCCCCTGAGCTCCCGCAGGCTCCGAGCGCCGACAGAACCGGCTCTGTGCCACGAACGGGGAAATGCCAAATCAAAGCTTCACTTATGCCCGCACTGAAAGCCCTCCTGAACAACACTGCTCTTGTCACCAAGAGGTAAAGGCTCAGGCTTTCACACTTCTGAAAGGGCCACGCACGCTCCCAGGCTATAAAAAGACAGATGTAAAATGTTTTTGAAGCAATGAGATTCACTATCAGGGTTTTCTCAGAAATAAATATATTCCAAGCAGAAAGTAAATATTTAACAAGCCTTCAAAGAAATTCAGCTGCTTCTGCAGCTTGGATACGTGAACTGGAGATGCTGATGTACTACGAGAATAAAGCCAATTCCAGCTCTACTGATCCAAGGGGCACACCTAAGGAGTGCCTTTCGCATGCGAGTCAGCACCTCCCTCATGCCCAGGATCTCTGTGAGGATGCTTCTGCACAGGTAGTGCAGACACAGGAGAACAAAGATGACTTTCTTCTGCACAACAGACGCACAGATCGAAAAGCTGAGTCCACAGCCCTGATTTTTATCTTTTCTGTTGAATCTACAAGCACAGACAACCCCTCTCGGTTTTCAAAGCTAAGGGTAAGTCCGTATCTCTGGTGCTAGAAAACAGTCATAAGCTCCTGGCCTCAAATTTTATGGCCTCAAAACCAAACCTAAATCAGAGATGGCTTCCTGCAGGTTCCTGCAAAGGGAACAAAGCTACATCTCCTGCATGCCCTTGCCCCCAGCTTTGGTCCCATGGAAGGGGATCCACTGGACTCAACATGACCAGCCACCCGCAGGCGGAGGGAACAGCAGAAGAAGGTTCAGCACCTGCCTGCAAAGACACGCAGTTGGTCAGGGACAGATTTGTGAGATGAGCAACCTGGCACCACACGAACTGCAGTCAACTGCTGCTGCGGTAACGTGCCAAGGGCAAGGGCTGAAAGGCGATTTCTCCGCAGCGGTTTCTGTATTATAACAAATTTCAGGTCTCCCGCAGCTCAGGCTGCGGCTGCCGCTTCTTACAGTTGTGCTGTATCAAAATGCAGGAGACAATAAGGAAAACAGCCGCCAACCACCTTGGTGCACACCTGCACGCGTTGAGCACGCCAGCAGAGAACTAACTAGTAGTTTGGGCTGACAGACTTCAAGTCAGGAAAACCAGCCCTTCCCATAGCATTTTTTTTTTTTTTTTTTTTGAGGAGGAAGAGAAGAACGTGCAGTTATCTGCCTTCTGTAGGTTCTTTTCTAACTACAGCTGGGCAGGTCAGCTCCTGGCAAGCGCTCACACAGGCAGAGCGTGTAGGTTCTGCCTCTTTGCTCAAACTGCAGCGTTTATGAGTAAAATGCCTTTTGAACCAAAACACATTTCTCATGCTCTTTGAGCATCTTCCAGAAGGAAATAAATTCCACACAGTTATGAAAAAAGATATCTATTTTTTTCCTGAATTGCTTAACTTTCCATGGAGAGATGCCATCTTTACAAGTCCAACATTATGACACTTGGGTCCCCTACTGTCAAACCACCAGCGATCTACAGCCTGAGCTGAGGACCAGGGCAAGAGCTGTAACAGGCACTTGTCCTCTGGGGCGAGCTGACACGAAGGGACCTGTCACACACTTTCACCAGAGGGCTTAGAGAAACTCAAAGATAAAAACATTCCCATATTCCAAATCCCACTGATTTGCAAATAAGCTCTTAAGCACTTATATAATCTTGTGCTAAAAAGTGTTGGCTGCTGCAGTCAGAAATGTGCACACAGGAAAGACTTTTAAATCGTACTGCAAAGTAAACAGAAATAGCTACCGACTGCACTAGGAAATTTTGCCAAATCAGAAAAGGTTACATGTTAACTCGTGCCTCACATGAAGCAGGCATTTGCAATAGAACTTGGAAACCAAAGAAACACTGACTCTAAGGGAAAAGAAATATTAAAAATAATAAAACCTACAATTTCAAGGTTGGAGACCAATCTGAAAATGGCTTAGGTCAGAACAGGTAATTATGCAGTGATTATTTTGGCTTTGAATGCTGAACCTTTAAACACACCAACATTGTTGGCATTAGAAACGATACCATAACCCTGGGGTCTGCCATTAAAATGAAGGGCTCTTGTGCTCAGCACCACCCCCGGCACCAAAGGCACTCAATGGCAGGGCGCTACATGTCATCACTACCACTGAGCTCAGCAGAGCCCGTCAGCGCCCAGCACCATTTCAGGTGTGCCTGGAAACAGAACTGGAAGACAGAGTTCAAAACAAGTACCAACAAGAATCTGTCCTTTCCCCCCCCCCCCATAAACTCGGTTGTGGTTACCTGGCGTGTCGGATAACGGGAGAGGAATGAAAGGATCAGGCACAGTCAGAAGAGGAGGGCTACTGTCCAGACTCAGAATGTCTTTCGTTTTTTCAGCTGGTAACCAGGAAGAGAAAAGGCACAGTGAAACAGAGAGGAGAGGAAAGCAGAAAGCATCCAGCGAAATCTCAGCACAGACACAGCTCAACATTTGAGAGCCAAAGCCAAGGCCTGACAAGAACACACACACGCTCAGAACAAGTTTATGTTGCTAGTGAAAAGAAAACCTACAACTATTACCATGTAGCTCTCCAACACAATTTAACACACAGATCTCAAAACATTCCTTGAAAGGGGAGTACTATTATCTTGCTTTACAGCGGCACAAAAGGTGAAAGGCCTTAACAAAGGAAGGCAGCAAGCCAGCCCCCACGTGGGGCCTCTTTGTCTGAAATAAAAGGTACAGCATCGTGCATCAGACAGGCTTAGGCGGGCTCATATCTAGAGGGAAAGAAAAGAAAAGGGCTAGAAGTGCTCAGCTTAGTGCCAGCACTGAACTTCCAAGACACCTTCCTATGCCAAAGAGGACAGGAGAGTCAAGGGGCACATTTTAAAGACAACTACTGAAAGAACTGAATATGCTCCAGCGTCCAGAAAGCCCAGAACATGCAGATGCTTCTCAGGCTTTACAGAAGGTACATTATAGCGGAATTTGGAGCTGCTGCTACTCAACATTACTCCACAAAGGCTGATGGAACATCATAAACTGTCCACAGGGCACCAAACAGCTGGACAAACTCAGAAAGCAACTCCCTAGAGCTCTCTTCCATCATGGACTCCAACTCCTTCATTCTAAGGTAAGAGCCAACAATACCGAGCTCACTTATAAGCTCCTCTAAATCTCTTCTTATAAATAGAAATAAGCATAAATGGATTTGTCACTTCTTGCCCCACAAAGGATTCTTCAATCTTTTCTGAGGACTCCTCTCACCAATGGTTGGTGCTTCAGCGAGGAAGCATCAAACAGTTGCATTTGTCACCAGTAACAACGGCTGCGTAAGACGGGGGAGAGGATTACTTGCATTTTGGGCTCCTGGAAGCAGTTTCCCAGCACTACGCTTGGCAGCTCTTTCCTCTATTTGGTGAGAACCAATGCTGAAGAACTAGAGACAAGCAGCAGCACTCACTGAGTTCTTTCAGCACAGATGGGGCTGCTCTCAGCAAAACCTTAGTACCCAAGTACCAAAGGAGACAACCAGACAAGATCACACATGCAGAGGCCTCTACAAAAAACCTCCTTAGACCAGCCAAGGACTCCTGGCCTCTGCACCCAGCACAAAACACCTTGCCTTCACATTTAACGTGTCAATTATGAGACCAACTGTGCTCTCGTCTGAGGATTTTCCCTGCTCTCTCCTGTCTCTGCTGCTCTCCTCATTCAGCGGTGGAGACTTCATTATCCCTGCTCCTCTCCTTCTCCACACAGCCTAGCAACTGCAGGCAAGGAACATCCTCCAGCAAGTCTGATCAGTGCTTCCCAGTCCAATTCCCTTATTGCATGCTACATAATTTACTTCCAATTATGAGCTGCACAGAACTTCAACGTGTTAAGAAGCTTTCTTGTGAACTTAAGGGGGTCACTTAGTTTCTTCTCTCACCGAAAGCCTCCTCTGCCTGTAGACGGTGCCTCCTGTCTCTACTACCTGCCTGTGACAAGTACACGTGCCTTCCCTTCTTCCCTGAAGGGCCAAGCCCATCCCACAGTCAGTGCCAAGACCCAGCTCAATTTCTACCAATTTTAACCTTCCTTTTAAAGAGGCCATGACAGAATTGCCATTTTTCTGCAGTGCTGTCCGGGGATGTCCAGGATGTATTCACAAACTCACCTGATCCAGCAGTGAAGGAAGAGCCACCAAACGCATCTGCCTGGGCCGCAGATGAAGCCGGCTGGAAACCTGGAATCAAGTTCTCTGTGGAACTGCCCATCTTTTCTGAAGCTTTCCCTGAAATGCCAGACACAGGTTTAGGGGAAAGACTTCCACTCTGAAGGTCGCTTACTTACCTAGATTTTTAGGACACTATTTCAGTAAGCGGCTTAAGCCCCTTCCTGCAAATCAGAACTTGCAGATGAAGCAGAGTTTAAACTGTAGCTTCTACAACCAACTGATGAAGGCCACTTCAAAAGCAGTTAGTACCTTTGAGGATCATGCTCATTTAATTGCAATTGCTCAGCAAAGAGGACAGGGACTGAGAAGGGAAGCTGGGAGGATTTAGCTCTTAGAGGTACAGAGGACCATGATAACACAGGATCACCCCAGCAGCATCTGCCCGAGAGCATCATCATTCCACACCACCTTCCATTTTGAGAGCAGAGTGGTACTAAACCATTGGAATGAACCTACCGTCACCCAGCTTTGCAAAGTCCTTGTTCAGCAGCTCCTCAGCTGTGAGCTTGGAGAAGTTATCATCATCAAAGGGATTCCACGTGGAGACATCGGGCGGGTTATAGACATTCTGCTGGGAGGTCCTTGGGGAACCCGAGGGTGTGGTGGAAGCAGATCTGGATGTGATCATCCCAACCAAACAACAGTCATTAATAACCCATCCGAAATCCTTTGGCCAGCACTAAGAGCTGGTCCAAGCTCCTGCATTATAATTACTTCCTACTTAAAAAACTCAGCACAAATTATTGCATTGCATGCCCAGAAAGCTGGGACCAATTAGCCTCACCTACTCATAATCTAGTTGAGCATCCTGGTGTCAGGAATTAAAACAAGCATCCTAAGCATCCCATTTGAAACAACCTTCTGCAGTGCCCAGGTGGAGGCCTCCTGCCTGTAGGCACTGTAAAAGTGCCCTGGCAAGTACTCCTGGGGAAGCGCTGATGCTCAGCAGTGAGCATGAAGAGTGCACCAGGGCTACCGGTGAACATCTGCAGTGACACCAGCCTTTGTAACCCAGAGGAAGACCCTATTTGCTTTGCTTTTGGGGAGCATGGAAGCACTCAGGAGGACTTCTGCCCTTGGGGAAGTTTTTCCAGCAACCTTCTGCCAAGTCCTAAACTGTGGTCTTGGGAAGGCACAGAGACCTCAGAGTTTGCCGCCTACCTTCATTTCAGAGCTCCTCCTAGGAAATCTCCAAAGAGCCTGATCTACCCCCTCCTCCCTCTATTCCCTTTGACACCAAGAGAGCAGTCACTTACTTGGACTTGTTGAGACTGGCCTCAGCAGCAGCTGCCTGCAGGAGCTGGGTAGACTTGCTGGCTGGAACCCCAAAAACCGCACTGTGGGTCACGTCACTCAGAATCCTCCGGTGTCCCGCACGCTGCGTCTTGGGGGAGGACGGAGGGGTGAGAGAGCCCAACTTCTGCCCCTGCACAGCTGTGGGGGGAGTGGTTTGAGGTTTTTGCTGTTGCCTCATTTGTGCCTGCACGTGGGAGAGAAAGTAAAATGATACATCCCTGTTCGTGAACAAGAGTCATGATGAAAAAATTACTATATTCTGGGGGATCTGACCTTCAAGTTATGGACTGGGGATAGTCTGAAGGGGAAAAAAACAAACAAACTAATTACGTGCAGGGGGAATTTGCTGCATTTCAGGATTAGTACATATGTACAAGCACAGACCTTCTCCCCTTTCTACAGTGCGGCTCCGGAGGCAAAGCCTCTATTAGCGCTTGTCGTTAAAGGCCAGCTGGTCTCAGAAACTTGCTCATGGGTAAAGAGGCTGAGATCCAGGGCAGAGGCAAAAAAAAGAAAAAAAAAAACAGATCATAGTGTGCAGGACTCTTGTCATACGGACACATGGAGTGGGGGTAAGGTGAAGAGCAGAGACTCTTCCAGTTGATAAAATGTGATTGGGGTCAAATCCCTAAAGGGGCACAGATCTTCTGTGGAAATCTTGTGCAAGAAGATTTTTCAGCTTTCTTTAGGGGGAAGGGAAGGAGGAAAGCCAGGACCAGAGGAACAGCAGTTGTCATTAAAACCTGGAGGAGAAAACCAGGTACATTCAGTTTAGGTGCAAGCCAAGATAGCCCAGCTACAAACCCTCCGGAAACTTCAAGGGGTTTCCTCAAACTGATCTTATTTTTCCATTGCCTCAGTCTTGTGTTAAACTCCTAAACCCATAAATATTTGAAATACTGTTTTGTAGTGCTAAACAACAGCGTCACTTCTGATTATGTGATTCTTTCAAAATCTGTCTGTCCATGAGACATCACGGTTGGATTTAAAGCAGGAAAATCAGGATGCAAAGAGCAGAGAGCTGTGTGTGTCACCTCCACTGCCTGGCCATGAGCTCCCTGTTCCCCACCCCCCGTCATCCCAGGCTGTTTTCAACCAAGGAAGACAGATTGTCCTGCTGGATAACAGAGTGACCATGAGCCAGCAGTGGGCCCTTGTGGCCACGGAGGCCAGTGGCATCAGAAGAGTGTGACCAGGAGGTGAAGAGAGGTCATGCTGCCCCTCTGCTCTGCCCTGGGGAGGCCCCACCTGGAGCACTGGGACCAGTTCTGGGCTTCCCAGTTCCAGAAGGACAGGGAACTGCTGGAGAGGGGACAGCAAAGCGAGACAAAGATGATGAGGGGCCTGAAGCATCTCTCTTACAAGGAAAGGCTGAGGGACTTGGGTCTTTTTAGTCTGGAGAAGAGAAGGCTGAGGGGGGGATCTGATCAATGCTTATAAATACTTCAAGGGTGGGTGTCAGGAGGATGGGGCCGGTCTTTTTTCAGTGGTGCCCAGGGACAGGACAAGAGGAAATGGGCACAAACTTGAATATAAGAAGTTCTACCTAAACATGAGAAGGAACTTCTTGACTTTGAGGGCAGCAGAGCCCTGGCAGAGGCTGCCCAGAGAGGTGGTGGGGTCTCCTTCTCTGGAGACATTCAAATGGCCCCTGGACATGTTCCTGTGGGACCTGCTCTGGCAGGGGGTTGGACTGGGTGATCTCCAGAGGTCCCTTCCAACCCCATATCATTCTGTGATTCTGTGGTTAAAGACTTGCAGAGACCTAAGAGGGCAATGAGAAGAAAGCTACATCTGCAGTGTGGCGCTTGAGTACAGCAGGGCAAGGCAGACAAGCGGGCAGCTGTCTTGCTTTTCATCTGGTATTTTCAGGCAGACTAATTCACTGCGGCTGGGAAGCAAACGGACCTGGCTGCTTCTGCTGCACCCACCTTAGGTCTCGCTATATAGGTCACTGCAGAACACTACATTTGGTGCCGAGAAATAAAAGGGCAGTACCAAAATCTCCACAGAAATGAATGCAGGGCTTATTAGGCAAAAATCTTGCATTGTGAAAGGTTTTGACAGGTCCTGGCTTGGTATCTTCTGCTCAGAGACTTTGCTCTGCAGAGACCACATCTCACTATCATTTTTTACATAAGCCGGTGACTGCTTTTCTGCTCCTGACTGCTGCAGGAGCCAAAGAGTGTCCAGACATGTCCATTCGAATCAGGTCTTCCGCAGGGATAAGGCTAATTTTCAATCCAGCTGATTTAATAAAATTAAGACTGTTTTTGTGCTAGTGAGTCACAGCAAAGCTCTTTAGAGATGCACTTCACCACTACATTTCAGGCATTTCTCCTCCAAAAGGAACAGGGCAATAACAGGTGCCATCCAAGACCTGTGTGCACGTATCGATGATCTCCCACCAATTTCAATGAACTGACTTGCCCCAGGTCATTCAGTAAATCAATAACAAGACCAGGAACACAACAGCTCCAAGCTGTCACCAACCTTAACAATCAGCTTAGTGCTGAAAATTAATATAAAAGCAAAGGGGGTGAATGTGACAGAGCCTTGAGACACACCAAAGAGTAAAGCAAACAACGCTTCCCCAGCATTGCTCAGGTCACTGGCTTATGGAGTTTATTAGTCAAATTCCTAATGTCACTTCAAAGGAAGCGTGCTCAAGAGATGAATTACGTCCCGAATAACCAGCAACTCATGAACAAGGAAGCACAAACTGACCCTTAGTTGGAGGCAAATATTGTGTACCTGAAGTGGTTTGTTATCAGACACTGTTTGCTTTGCACACGTGCAGCCTGGGACAGCAAAGTAACGGGCAGCCTCCTCTTGCTTGGTGCCTGCACACACTTTCTTTCCAACACAACAGCTATAGTCAGGGACATCCCTTTGTGCTCTCAAAAACAAGCAAGAGCCGATGGGATTGTGCAGGAATGAAAGCAAAGGGCACAGCTTCTTCCCACATGTACTGCACCGACGCTTCGGCAACAGGGATCCTGCCCTTGGCACAGCTCCTCTGCCTCGAACACCGCGGACAGTCTGCCAGAGCCACCAAGCTGGGGAGGGGTCCAGAGAACAAGTCACACGAGGAGAGGCTGAGGGAACTGGGCATGTTGAGTTTGGAGAAGAGGAGGCTGAGGGGAGACCTCCTTGCCCTCTACAACTCCCTGAAAGGAGGGTGCAGAGAGGTGGGGGTTGGCCTCTTCTCTCAAGGGAATAACGACAGGAGCAGAGGAAATGGTCTGAAGTTGGGGCAGGGGAGGTTTAGATTAGATATTGGGAAGACTTACTTTACTGAGAGGGTGCTCAGGCACTGGAACAGCCTGCCCAGGGAGGTGGTGGAGTCACCATCCCTGGGGGTATTTAAGGAACGTGTAGACATGGCACTTCAGGGCATGCTCTAGTGCCTGGGTTTGTTGGGTTGTGTCTGTTTGTGGGTGGTTTGGTTTTTTTTGTTTTGTGTTAGTGGCTTTTTTTTTTGTGGTTGGACTTGATCTCAAAGGTCACTTCCAACCATGAAGATTCTGTGATTCTATTTCCCTGCTGCACTCTCCATGAAGGAAAGAGCATTTGTTTTAGGCGCATGTTCAGATGATTAGTCAAGTGGATGTTTTATTTATTTATTTTTAGATACGGTACTTTGAGAAGTTTCCTTTCCACAGTACTCATTAAAGAAAAAAGAAGTTATCCCAACGCCAGAAACAACTAGACTGCCTGCAGCCTCCTCTGCATCAGAGCCCTGAATAAAAGAGGGAAGTTTTCCAAACCAGCACCAACATGAAGTAGTTCTGTTGCCTGGTGCCCATCCTATTATGTTAAGTACAAATAACTTTTTAAAGAGTTTATCACACATCTTCTGAGGCACCTTATCAGGGGAGGGATAGAGAGAAGTTGCATTAAGCAGCTACTTATATCTTCTCATGTGATGCCGAGGGACGTGGTTTAGTGAAAACTTGGGAGTGCTGGGTTAATGGTTGGACTTGATGATCTTAAACATCTCTTCCAGCCAAAATGATTCTATGATTCCGTGATCTGCTTTCTGCTCATGATCTACTCATCTTCATTCTGTGGACCCAGAGCACAACTCCAGAGTACAGCAACCCATTGGAAAGGGCAGTTCAAACAACTGCACGTGTCTCTGAGACAGCAAGGTTAGTGCTGACATCCGCAACTCAGTAACGGGACGAGGGGTAACAGCTTTACACTGCAAGAGGGGAGATGGAGCTGAGATGTGGGGAAGAACTTGTTTGGTGTGAGGGTGGTGAGAGCCTGGCCCAGGTTGCCCAGAGAAGCTGTGGGTGCCCCATCCCTAGAGGGGTTCAAGGCCAGGTTGGAGGGGGCTTGGAGCAATCTGGTCTGGTGGGAGGTGTCCCTGCCCAGGGCAGGGGTGGAACTGGATGATCTTGAAGGTCCCTTCCAACCCAAACCACTCTATGAAGCACCGGGGCCAGCAGGCCATAGAGCATCTGTTACCTGGGCTCTGTGGGTCTGAGAAGCCAGTTGCCCTGCTGGGGTGGTCCTGGCATGAAGGACTTGGCAGGAGAGCACTTGCTGGAATTCCTAATCCCATGGCCCCGCTCCCTTCCCACAAGGCTCTTACCTGCTCCTGTGGCTGCGCTGGCTGAGCCGTGCTCGGCTGAGCCTGGGACGGCTGCGGCGGCGCTGGGGTTTGTTGCTTTTGCTGAACTGCTACTGCTGCTGTCTTCTGCTGCATTGCTGCCTGCTGGGCCATCATCTGCTGCTGCTGCTGTTGCTGCTGCTGGTAATAGTTCTGCATCATCTGCTGCTGCGCTGGCGCTCCTTGCTGCATCACTGGGAACTAGGAAACAAATCAGCTGTTGAGCCTCTTGCCATGCAGCTGGGACTGGGGTACCACAACCAGAACTCAGGGCCAGCCTCAGGAAGGGTCACAGCAAAGGAGTGGTAGAAAATGGCCTTCTGGTCTCATGTTAGATCCCTTCTGTGGTATATCTGCCCATACGGGGGCTCCCACAGCACAGACAATCCTCATGGTCCCAGTCTCCTTTCTCCATTTTATCAGTTCTAGACCTTTCGCCAGGATAGGAAGATTTACTGTCCCTTTGCTTCCACTGTTAAATACATTTATAGCAGCACAGATCTGCTAAAGCACCTCAGTTACATGCACAAGTCTGTCAGCTCGACACATCCCATCTAACACATCATGTGTTCACAGGGCTCCCCATCACCGCTGTCTACCACAAAACCAGACCTGAACCTTGGTGCTGAAAAGGTGTGCCAGGCTTCTTGGATCACAGAAAGCAGAAGAGGAATTGTACCCCTCTGCTCATCAGCTGAGCATTGACCTCAAGACCCTGAAACACTCAGGAGCTGTAAAATCTTAACCAGCACTGCTTATTTTAGTTTTGTCAAGTACAAACATATCTCAAGGCCTTCCACACTGACAGTTAAAAATGCCAGCCTTGCACAGCAAAAATTCTTGCTAGAGAACTGGAGGCACATTGGAAAATGCCTAAAAAATGCATCTACCCCCGCAAAAAGCAGAGGACTTGCCACAAACACAAAGAGAGGGCCTTGCAGGCCTCTAGCACAGGAAACATGCTACACACACAGTCACACACTTACCTGCTGAGCTTGCATCATCTGCTGCTGCTGCTGCTGGTAATACGCAGCCTGTTGCTGCTGCTGCTGCTGTTGCAGAAGCTGCTGCTTCAAGAAAAGCTGCTGTTGGTGCTGAGGCGTGGCTTGTGGCTGAGTAGAAGGGACCTGGGGCTGTGCCTGCGAGGTCTGCTGCGGAGCCGGCGCCTGCTTGGCTTGTGGCTGTGCCGGAGTCTGCTGAGGGGCTGCTTTTTGCTGGGGGACGCTGGCAGGGAGTGAAGGCTGCCCGCTGCCCAGGGCAGCAGGTCCTGCAACTGGGAGGAAAAAACACAAAATAGATCTGTTAGACCAACAGCCCTGAGGTACAGAGCGCTCGACGGGAGGGCACTGCACGGGGAACGCTGTTTCACCTTGTGGCTGAATGGCTGCTTGAGCAGTGGGTCTCTTCCTGGGCGTCAGGGCTGGCTGAATGGGTAAAATCCCAGGGTTGGGCTGTGTCTGTCCTGCTTTAGGTCTCTGGCGGGGTGCTATGGAAGTTTCTGTTGTAGGGATGGGATCTGTCAGCCTACAAAATAAGGTAAGGAATAAAAGGAAGAGCAGCAAGAACAGAGTCTTTGATAGCCAGAGAGTTGGTGCGTGCAACACACAGGAGGGGTTTAAAAACTCATCCATACTTTATCAGTCTCATACTGCTGAAGGTGAAACACTTGTGTGCATCCATACACACACGCTGGCTCTTCCCAGAAAACTGCAAGTACAGTAAAACTTAACGGATGCATCCACAGCAATTAACCCAGCTCTATCATTTTGACTTCTTTGCCAATTGTGGCATGTTCTCCCGTTGGACAGCTGGAACTTGTCAAAATCACTCAACTCATTCAAATATTTACTGCAACATATTGTTTAAATCCGCTTAAAGTGCTGGATGAGCAGATGAAGGACATAACAAATTAGCTTAAGAGCAGCTGGTACCTTTGGGCAGAGTTGTCTAAGTTGCCATCTTTAGAAGTGCCTTAACTTTAGTACATCTACCCCAGAATCAGGTCACTGGACCTCTTCTGATCTCTGCTCAGTATCTACTGAGCTCCAAAAATGCACAGCAACAGAGCCAAGAAGCCAGACACCACCCTGCCCTTCTGCAGATACATCTGCTTATTAGATATCAAGTTGTTCTACTTCGGCAAGGGTAACTGCACTCAATTATAACAACAAACAAAGCAGACTCCTGGGACTGACAGACAGAAGGACAGAAGTCCTATTTCAGAGTCTGGAGAAAACCGCTGGCTTTGGAGTGCCCGCTGCTATACTGCTCACTTCTTCACTGCAGTAGAATAAGGTACAACAGAGTTTACAAGTCTCCATTGCAGTATCATAAGCAGAGAAAGCAGCAGGAGGAGAAACACCATGGCAGTACAGTGGTTTCCCCACTAATTGGGTTCTTCAGATGGAGACTGCTTGGGCTTTCGTGTGTGTGTCCCCCGAAGAAATTACAGGACTCTTGCAGAAATCACAGCAATTTCCTACAGTAATTACTAGGTCGGGTTATCATCTGCCAAGGGTGAAACTCAAACAGCAGCAGTCCCCAGTGCGGTTTCTCAGCAGACTCACATTCTCTGGGCCCGTTCCAGGCCCGCTGCAGGAGAGCCGCAGTCCTTCCCTGCCTCGGCTCTCGGGTACTCCGGGTACTGCCCCCGGATGGATGACACAGTAAATTCATCCAAGTGCATGGACTTTAAGTGCTGCAGTCAAGCAGTGTCCTCAGTACAAAAAGCCTAGCTGTTGAGTCATGACAAGTATCACCCAAGTCCCACACCCTCCTCCTGCAGAAAAACTTCCCCTAATACCTGCATTTTCTGTCTTTCAGATCAATGGCTATTTATGCCATCCAAGCAGAAGCCTCAGGACTGCAGTGTTTGTCTCTATGTGTAAATGTAAGCCCAAAAGCTAAATATACCAAGCATCTTTCCTAATAAACAGCAGAAACACAACAGACAATAAAGAGAGAGGGCTGAGCATAACGCAGATGTGGTTACCTGGCCTTTGGCTGACTCTTCTTTGCAGCAGCTTCACTTGCTTTAACAGGGTCTGGGAGTTTAGCGGGGATCGGAGAGTTCTGCAGATCCCAAAAACATCACATTTTGTATTTTGAGAGCAGAAAACAAAGCCAGAGTAATATTTTTCAAAAGCACTTCAATGAAATGGGAAGACTAGGAGATGGCCAAAACAATTACACCTCATGCTGGACCAGGACAAAGTGCCCAATGTTCGTGTCATGAGGAGACAGCAGTTTGGGAGAGTCTTTACCAGGGAAAAAACAGTTCAGCTTTTTGACCGTTTACTACAGGTGGGATCTGAACACAAAGCTTCATAGCACAACCTGGGTATTTTTAAGACAACCTGGGGAGAACAGCAACAATACTTACTAATGCTGCTATAAAAAAATACAGGCCTAATAGTACCAAACCCATGTCTTTTTCATAAAGAACATGAAAAAAAGGTTTCTTTTTACCTGGCAGTAACAAAATAAAATGTCATAACACCACAAGAAAATATTGTCAACTCAGTTTTCAATTGAGGTCTATAAGGATACACTAAGAAAGGGCAGATGGTGGTGTGAGGCCTGGGGTAGTTGAGCTGTAAAGCCGGCTCGTCCCAGCCAGACGGCAGACACAAAACCACTACGTTTAAAACCAACTGCAGCACAAATTACACACGCTGTGATGGATGTGCCTGGAAATCAAATCGGTTTCACAAGCACGGCCTGATTTTCCATGTTCACATGCACAAGATCTCATGGTTGGCCTCACACTGGGAACTGGGTGAGGAGGTAAATCAGGGACAAACAGAAGCAAAGAAGGTATGAGACAAAACCCTGATTGCTGACCCTACCCCAAAGAAAAAAAAAATACAACCAAAAAACCAGACCTTCCTAATTAATTACAGAACTGGGGAACCACTGACAGACTACAGCAGAACGCCCATTATTCACCAGTTGTCACTCCTAAGGTCTCCTCCCACAAAGCCCTACATCAGCCCGCTCCTTTGCCACTCACCTGGACGTTCTGGACTGGGCACTCCTTCTTTGCCAGTTTGAATGCGAAGTAGGAGACCTGATAAATATCGGGTCTCTTATCAGGGTCTGGCTCAAGCATATACCCTATAAAAGACAGAGACACTAGCATCAGAGCAATGGAACAGAGAGACTCACATGAGGTGTTTGTGCCAGAGCTCCAGCTGGTACCACCAGGTGCCAACAGGGTGCCCTGCCTTTTCCAAACACCCAGTTGGTGCTCAGCAGGGCTGAGCTCATCATCGGGGGCAAGACAGAGTCAGGAGGGACCGGGAGGTATTTTCCAGTACAGCTACGAACAATTTGTAGCTGCTATCGATCAGAGGTCCTGGGGCAAGGAGGGAAAATGCAGCCTGCCCAGTCAGGGAACAGCACTGGTTTTGACTTCTGCATTTCCAAGTGAACCTGCAGGAAAAGAGCTCGATCCACCCCCGGTGTGTCAATGGGGCAGGGAGACAGGCCAGCCACACACACCGCTGCACATATAGCACCACAGCAGGAAAGAAAACACTCAGGCTGCTCTGCAAACACATCCAACTCTGTTAGTCAAGATTGTGGCTAGGAAATTAAAAAAAAAAAACAAAAACAAAAAAACAACAAAAAAAAAATCAAATGCTGTGCTGCAAACAAAAGAGCTGCCCCAGCGTTGCCAAGAGTAGTGGCACTGTACCCTTAATTACACATTCACTCTAGTCAGTGGGTTATTTATAAATCATTTCAGTTCTGTTTCTCAATTCACAGAAGACGAATTCTTATCGCCAGTCTAAGTCACTGTGGTTCTTTTCAGTTCCTTATCCAAATAGATTTATTAGTGGAGAAATACGTTTCTGCATAAATAGGCTTATTGTGCAAGTTTCTGTAGGACTCTTAAACCAAATGGTTGTCTGTTTTCCTGCCATTCCACAGAGTCCGCTACAGCCCAGCCAAACAGAAACCTCTTCATCATCACTTCTTTGGAAGAGTGATCTCCTAAGCTACTGAAAGATCACTTTATCCACCCCTATGTGCAAGCAAATCTCTAAAAAGAAGAGAAACACCAACCGCTTTACTGTAGGAGCAGGGATATAAGAACAAAACATGTCTATTATTTTAGTTCCGTGGAAGTAGATGATACCAGTGTCAGACACTCACGGATGAGGCAGTGCATGTCTTGCGAGTGCCGAGAATTATCCGGGATGGTGAAATTGCCATCACAGATTGCCACCTGACTCTCCCCGAACGGCAAGGTGAAGTAGCACAGCTTGTACAGCAAACAGCCCAGGGCCTGGGGAGAGAGAACAGGGCAAACCGATTCTGATTTAGCAAACAGAAGCCAAACAGGGAATGGTACAATTCAAATATCTCTGTGGGTAACAGGGAAAGGGCTCTGGCTTGTCCTACTAGAGGGGTCCCGCACGACATCAGGCCTGTGACTGACTCAAAAACACAGCTCTAGGGGAAGATAAATACATGAAAAGCTCTCCCTTTTAACACTGAGATACTGTAATCTGGGGGGTCGTGTGAGTATCATCATCAGTTCCCCCCGCCCCCAGCTCCACACAGCACTGCACCCAGCGTAACCCTCCACATCATTAAACAGGCAAAGCCTGCTTCCTCCACAGCTGGCAGGAGAAAGCAAAGTAATAGCAAAAATAAATGGTAACTATCATCCTTAATACATTTATTTTGACAAAAAAAATCCAAACTGTTTCCAAGCTTAATTTCAAACAGCCTTTCAACCATTATAAATATGTACCCGGGAGAGATATACAAATAAGTCTGCAGGCTGCCAGGTTATATCACCCTTCCATCTAGTTCTGTGCTGCTTTTGACAGCATGAACCACCACCTATTTCAAAAGAAAATACAATTTTTGCACAAAGGGCTAATTATGAAACACTTCCACCATCTCAGAGTGGAGAGGGGGAGACATTTCCTAATTCTAAGCAACTCAACATCAGCTTACATCTTTTGCCACAGGATTTCACAATTAAATTGCACTCCGGTTTAAGATAACCTCAATGAGATTTGAGGAAAGGGAGGTTACAAGCAGGACAAGCGCTGCAAGAGGCCCTGAAGTGGAGCCCCGCTGCGTACCCCCACACGCTCATCGGGAAGTGCTCAGCGGTCACTAGAACAGAATTCCTTCCCATGCCGGGAAGGAGAGTGCCCTTCCAGCCTTTGGGTCTCCGCCTTTCCACATTATCACAGGAAGGAGTGCGAATCCCAGGTTCTCCTCTAGCTGCCTTTGAGGCCCTGCGAGTCTTTTCATGCTGTTACAGCTGTGACCTTCTCTCTCCAGGTCCGGCACACCAAGGCGAGTGACCCAGCACTGGTACAGGGGGGACCTGGTTCTACAAACCCTCTGCTGAACTCGGCGATGCGGGAGCCCCACAGGAGCTTCTGCATCGCTGATGGCGAGCAGAGCTCAGAGGACAGAGGACTCTTCGCAGCAGATGTCACACCAGCAATTCTCCCTCTTGTATATGCAGATTTGGAGCTATCGAGAATACATTAAAACTCTCCTTATATTGCTTCTGCCTTGTTACTTCCTAGCTCGGGGCTTCATGAACCATACAAACGTGCTCCGAATTAGCATTTTAAACACATCCCATTCGCTGAGTTGCCACCACACTACAAACAGCACCGAGCTTTTTTCATCTTCATCCCAACTAAAGGGAAGCCTTCCATCCTACACCGGATTACACCGCAGTTGCATTTCACTCTCAATATGAGACACATGGCAAGATCCCACTGATCCTTAGAAACTGCAGTGCAAAAGCGTGGTCTGTGGCCAGGTTTGACTACTCCGAGCTGCGTGATGCTGACCAGGACAAGCACACTGTTATTCCTGTTGGAAGGTCTATTATCTGTTTTCTACTGAATTCTGAGCAATAACTTAGATTTTCCATGCTTGCAACACAACCCAGGCACAAGAAGTCACAATACTCTGAAGTTTCTGTTTTAACTGTTAAGATATGAGAAGAGGTTTGCACTGTTCAACCCTAGAATTTCATACATCTTTAAATTAAAACCACATGGGAGGCAGCATGCAAAGCAGCATGTTTTATCCCCAAGCCACCCTGCTCAGCAGTAACTCATCAGAAATGTCAAGGAGAGAAACTCTTTATTCGGAAACTGTCCAGTCTCTTATGGAAACTAGGTTAGCCCCAGCCAGAAAGTTCCCTTGTCATCATGGTAATGAAAGCAAGCTGCAGTCTGGTTGTAGCATGGTAAATGGTTCTGATACGTACCCATATGTCTGCTTTTGTAGTGATGAGTTTGCCACTATAGAGGTTGACCATTTCTGGTGCTCTATACGATAACGTAGTGTATCTGTAGCAGAAAGATCTATCAGTGAGTTTGAAATCAGATGCATTTTCATAACATCACATTTCCAAATAATTCAAAATTCACTCTTTTCTACTTCATTTCAGAAGACTATCTATTGGAAATAGTCTTCTAACAACAGCTACACACCTCTAACAATAAAATACTACACACTGCAAACTGCTCTGTGAAACCAAAGCGGTATCACAGGATGATACAGGGTTGTATCATTCTCTATTTATAGGTGTTGATCAGATCCCCCCTCAGCCTTCTCTTCTCCAGACCAGAAAGCCCCAAGTCCCTCAGCCTCTCCTCGTAAGAGAGATGCTCCAGGCCCCTCAGCATCTTTGTAGCCTCTGCTGACCCCTCTCCAGCAGTTCCCTGTCCTTCTGGAACTGGGGAGCCCAGAACTGGTCCCAGTGCTCCAGATGGGGTCTCCCCAGGGTAGAGCAGAGGGAGAGGACAACCTCCCAAGTAACCAAGATCCCTTTAAAAGCAAGCAATTTACTCACAAAACAGTACAGTCATTTTAAGAACAAGAACAGAAATATTCAAGGATTCAGAGCAGTAACAAGGTCAGTAGTCAAATGCCCTCCACAATGTCCTCACTGCTGGGGCTTTGGCCAATTGCATTACAAGATTTTAACCGGATACGTGGCTCCTAATAAATAGAGTTTACACCAGGACTCCTGCTCAGAGACACTGTCAACAAAGGAAAGGTTATTTCATATCTCAAACGATAGCCAGAATCTGCCTCATTGTAACAAATCACTACAAATAGAAAAACTGGAAAGTGGGGCACAGTTTAAGAGACTCTTATGATAAGATTTCTTATCAGTAGGTCTATGGTTTCTGCTGTGGAATCTCACATGCTATTTACCCTGAGCATAAGAAAGCATTGCTAAAGGCAAAGTTTTTGTAGGCTTGTTAATAAGTGTACAAAAAGGGCATTCCAAAGGGACTGCGCACTAACAACTTCACTCAAACAAGTCTAGGAAATCCATGCAGGTGTAACTGAATCCTAACAAAAAGGAGGCATTTTGCACCCATTTCTAACATGCTGTTTTCTGGCCAGAATATTGTAATAACAGAACTGGAAAGTTTGCAGCAGTGATGTTGTTAAAACTGCAGCAAAAGCAAGCACATGGAGCCTGCTCCACTCCTGATGTAGGTCCTACTGAATCATAGAATCGTCCAGGTTGGAAGGGACCTTTAAGATCATCCAGTCCAACCATCAACCGACATCACTAAACCATGTCTCTAAGCACCAAGTCTGCCTGTCTTTTAAGTACCTCCAGGGATGGTGCCTCAACCACTGCCCTGGAAAGCTCACTCCAAGGCTTGATAGCCCTTCCAGTGTCAAAATTGTTCCTAATATCCAATCTGAACCTCCCCTGGCACAACTTGAGGCCATTTCCTCTTGTCCCATCGCCTGTTCCTTGGGAGAAGAGACTGACCCCCCCTGGCTACACCCTCCTTTCAGGGAGTTGGAGAGAGCGAGAAGGTCTCCCCTCAGCCTCCTTTTCTCCAGGCTGAACACCCCCAGCTCCCTCAGCTGCTTTTCACAAGACTTGTGCTCCAGACCCCTCCACCAGCTCCGTTGCCCTTCTCTGGACCCGCTCCAGCAGAACTGTCAGCTACATCCCCTCGGTAAAAGCATCAAGGTGCACCTCATTGCTACCACTGCAGCTGGTCATGCACAGGGCAAGAGAAGGAGCCATTAAACACCTCAAGGTCCTTACATTTTCTGCGAAGAGCTGAGAAGTTAGGCCATGCATTCCCTTAGTCACTGCAAGGATTTATGACAAGTGGCTCGTGGAGGACAGGGGCTTTGTCATCTGCTGTATTGCAGCGCAAAGAAACCAAAGACAGATGAGGGTCAGAGACAGACTGACCCCATACAGAACACAGCACGTCACTACCTCAGCAAGGTGGGCAACTTCTCTGCATTAGTACACTCCATCTTTCAGGTCCAAAGCAATTACATGAAGCTCAATTTATTGTTTCACCTTCCCCCAGGTGCTTATTTACCTGCAGTAGACACTTCTATGCAGCAGCACCCAATCTGCTGCAACAGGCCTGAGGAAAATTTAGTCCCAACACAAGAAAAAAATTACCCTTCAAATACGTACTGTGTCCAAGTTGAAAAGGGAAAAGCACACTTACTTTTTGATCTCCTCCTCTACTGCATTCACCCCTTCTGTCTGAGGGTTCTGGAATTTGTTAGTAGCACTTCCAAAGTCACACAGGACATAGTGTCCACGGTCGTGCAGCAGGATGTTTTCAACCTACAAGCATCACAGACAAATACAGAATCGCTCAGACAAAGAAACATTCATTTTCTTTAGATGAGCCGGGGGTTTTAGTGCCTGAAGACATACAAGACACATCTGACATAAAAGCATAACATGACAGCAAAGAAAATGCGCATCAAAACTCTGTCATATCTCCTAAAATAGAAGTCAAATCATGGAAGTGTAGTTGTAATGCTGCAACCCTGCAACCTCCCCTTCCTCCTCCTGCAAGCACATCACCTTGCCTCTACTCAGGCTACCGTGTGCTTCGGGACAAGAACTGTGTCCCGGTGTCCTTAGTGCTCAACCTCCCTGAGCTGCCGTGACCAACAGTCTGGCAGCTGAATTTGGGACAGCTGATACAAGCTGCCCACAGCTTTATGAAGGGCTATAACCCCTCACTGTCTGGTGGGGCAGAGAGGCAGCAAACTGATGCCAGCACACGTGCTGCTATACTTGATGAAATTGCAATACATCTCCAGTTCTTTGCCTGCATTTTACCTGTCATTTAGGGTCTCATTCAAACAAGCCTCAGCTTATGCTCACACTTCAACTGCCTGTTATCAGAATATTTGGATACCCTGTACTCCCTAAACAGTGGTTCTATCAGCAGAGGTTCCTCCAGGCTGCTGAGATGACGACCCCTTTCTTTCAAATATTATTTGGTAGCTTGAATCAGAGAACTGAAACAAATGCCCAAACGCACACCTGGGATAGCTGAAAACAAATAAATAAATAAAATGAGCAGAATCACTGCCTTTCCCCTAAATACTCACACTTAATCATGAATTAACAAAAATCTAGCTTATGTCTACTTACAAAAGCTGTCTAAATGGTACACCACCGACATAAGATGTGGGAAAACCTGGGTTCAGTTCTTTGCTTTCGCAGAGCATCCCTGTATTCCAGTTCCTCACCTGTCCAGTGACATTAACAGCATGTTCTCTCAAGGGAATGCACCCAATTTTAAATGTATTTATCTTCACTGTCAAATGCTCAGATACAATAACGAGGTAAAACACACGGCTCATATATTTAAAAAAAAAATCACCACATAAGCATTCGCTAACAAAACCTTTGGAAGTAGATCTCCCCATTGAGGATGATCTTTACAAGAAGGAATAAAAAAAAAGGAGTCAGCATTTTAAGCATCAGAAAACACAGCCAAATTAGAGCAGCTGAGGAGGGAAATGCTGGCTTGAAACCAAGGGTTAAACACCACCCCTTCCCCCTCTGCTATCCATCTGCTTTGAATAAAGCATTGCACACAGATGTTCTCCCTCACAGATCAACACTGACAGCATTATTCCCTATTCCCTGCAAATATTCATCAAACATTTCCAGAAGAATCCTTCCTCTTTAGCTGGCTGAGCAGTCTGATGTGACTTCTCACTGAAACATCCTGCAAGTTATATTAAATCTCAACACCGGACTGTCCAGCAACCAGGCTTGTTCAGTAACTTCCAGAAAAAAAAAAAGAAAAAACCCAACCGAACAGCAAACCAAAGTACCGGAATTACTGCTGCCGACTGCCAGGCCAGAGGACACTGTCTTAAAAAGAGTATGGAGGTGCCTTCTTCCAAGTCAAACACTGAGAACACTGAACTCCAGCCTCCAGCCCTGCTGAGCACTTGCAGTCTCCGACATGCCCAACACTTAAAGTCACATGCAGACTCCAACCAAAAACATTTAAGGGAAACTATGAGTTGCCTTAAGTTGCATTACAGAACACAGCTAAGCCTCTGTCTCTGCTCTCCAAAACAAGTGCATTTTTCTGCTAAAAGCTTAAGTGGTAAAACACTGCATAGACACGTATTGAGGGATAAGGAATAAGGCTTTAACTAGCAAAATCAACACACGTTATCCTCTTGTGACAGCAACAGCATCCAAGGCCGGTATTTTTAAGTTCAGGTAGTGATTTGGGAGGGACGCAGGACCAAGGCACACTTTCTGCCTGCTTCCCAATGCCCCCAGGGCTCCTCAGAGACCTTTCAGCTTCCCCTCCTCCCCTGACAACATTCACCATTTACTTCAGAAAACTTGTATAGCATTTCATAGCAAAGAAATTAATGGAATGTGACATCTAAGAGGACGAACTGATTTTGGCACAGGCATATTCTTAACATGGTGGATACAAGGGTTTAACATTAGAGGACAATTTTACGTATCACCCTCTGAACACAGAGCCGTCCAAACAAATTCCAGGCAAAAGCTTGTTGCTGGCGTCACAGCAAGACTTGGCATTACAGAGGGTGATGGAAGGCAGAGAGGTAACAGCAGCACAGCACATCTTATCACAGCACAGAGAAGTGCAAAACTAGGAGGACTCCTGCTAAAATGACAGCAGAAGAAACCAAATCCTTAACGTGAGAGCACAAGCTTCTGGTTATTTCAGAAAATAGTGAAAGGGAAGGATAAAGATATCTTGATCAACAACATCCTCTGGGTTGACTGACAGTATTTTGCTGTATCCTGCTGTGTGACTGCTACAAGAAAAATCAGCTGCTCCTCTGCAAGCCAGTCCTCTGCTCCTGGGACCAGACAGGTTCAGACTAGCAGAGGTATGACAAGTATAAGTGGGAGACCTCCGAGCCACAGAAATCAAAGTTGGCTCTAAACTGGTGCTTTGAACAACACGAGTTATGGGATGTGAGACTAGAAAGACAAGGTTAAACGTAAAACAAGTTGCGCTAACAAGTGCCACTAGGTATAGGGCAGTTGTGTAAATTGTTATCGTCAGCCCTAGATAGATTTTTCCCCTCCCTCCACCTCACTAAACCCTGCTCCTCCCGGGTCTGGCAGTTCCAGTTTCACTGCATAGATTCCAACTTCAAAGCAGAGACTTCACAGCCAGGCTAAAAGAACAGGTAGCCATAAGAAGATTTTGCCATTTCTTCTTCACTGTTAAAAGGCCTAACCCAAAGATATAGGAAGTGTTTTTATTCTAGAGAAAACAGAACAAAAATAAACTTGTTAGGGAAAGCCCTGCAGCAGCAATGGCCTACAAATCCTGAGGGTGGGGAAAATAGCTGCAAGAACAAGTAAAGATAACCATGCAGGGCAAGCCTCCTGCCAGCAGGTCACACTGCCTCTGCAGGAACCAAACCAGGCCAGAGGTGGCACACGAGGGGCTTCCTAAGTTACAGGAAAAAGCAGTATCAATACAGGCCTGGTTTTGGGGAAGTCAATCAAAGCACATGAAATGTCACATCGCACCCTATGTAGTCCGTTGTTCTGCTGGAAGCACATGGGACAGACTGACACAGCTCCCAAGTGCCACCAGATCAGGAAAGAAAACCTTAATAAGCAAACCCCGAGACGACACGCCATCTTTTTCACGGCCTTTACCTGCAGTCAGATGCCCACTTTTTCCTACAGGCATGCTGCTTAAAAGGTGCTGTTGTCCCCAGCTGTTGGTCGCTTCCCACCAGTCGGGAGATTGTGCCCAACAGGATGTTGTTCTGCTTCAGGCAAAGCCTGTTGGGTTAACTCAAAAAAATCACACCCGCAGGCTGCCGAAGCCAATCCAGCTGCGTTTGTCTGAAAGGACTTAAAAGATTATTCACACGATCCCTTCTGCTGGCAGAGGTCTCTGGGCAGGAACCTCCAGCATCAGAGCAACATCAAAGAGCTGGAAGGTAAAAAAAAAAAAGCCTCCGGTCTCCATGCAGCTGTCTGCAAAGTCAACATCTGCCCACTCTTCAATGGGGTTATGTTCACCCCACCAGAACACCTACCCAATGGATGCCTTTTCTGACACTCAGAACTTGAACAAAACATTTCTGGACCTTAATTTTTCTTGGAATTGTTCTGGAATTGCAGCTCCCCCTTGGCACTTTTAAATTTGAACTCAAAGTCAAAACATATCTAAATCCTTCATTCTGTGTTAGTACTTAGATCTTCAATTGTGACCAGAGCTCCAGAGGTCACCTGGACAGAAATAATACAATATTCAACCGGGAACCATGTCTCAAAGCAGAGAAGAGCAAACTCTCTGACTTCAGGCAAAGCTTAACAACCAAGAGCCAAGCCTTGCAAACTTTACGGATCTAAGCACGCAGAGCGGCCAGACATCACACCCTGAGAGTCCACTTCAATTGCAGCTCCGTTTAGAGAGTAACACTAAAGATCAACTCACTAATCCAGCACAGATGTCCCAGAATTTATTCACATGCCACACAATGAATTTGTTCTTTATTAAAAACCCCAGGGATTCATCTAAAAAGGTAACAGCAGTAGTTAACATCAGTTGTAGAGGTTCCTGTTCCTAAGCCTCATCCTCTCACCCCAGTTTTCCTTGCTGCGCGATTCCCACGGACCTTAACAGCTTTAAATCCAGGCCTCAAATTTCAGCCTTCGGGAGAACCTCCATCCTCTACTGGATAAGGGAGGTAACATAGTGACAAGGGATGAGGAGAAGGCTGAAGTACTGAATGCCTTCTTTGCATCAGTCTTTAGTAGTAGGATAGGGGGTTCCCTAAATATCCAGACCCCTGAACTAGCAGGCAGCGGCGGGGGGCAGAGTGAAGCCCCTGTAATTCAAAGGGAGGTGGTGNAGGGAGGTGGTTGAGGCACCATCCCTGGAGGTGTTCAAAAGACGGGTTGATGTAGTGCTGGGAGGTATGGTTTAGCGATGGTTACTCCTTGTTTGTTGTGCGGGTGTCTATTTTTTGTCAGTTAGGTTGACGGTTGGACAAGATGATCTTTAAGGTCCCTTCCAACCTAGAAGATTCTATGATTCTATGATTCTATAAAACATGGTACAGTATACCAAACCCATGGTACAGCGTACCAAACCCTGAGGATTTTTTCCCCTGCACTACCCGGCTCTTGAGTCAACACAATTTTGGCCCTATGTGCCAACAACTGGCTCAAAATTGTGTTGTCTCCTACAAAACAATGGCCAGTGGCACAAAGCAAACATCTGCTGAGAGCCCTGAAAACAGAACCTGACCCACACAGCACATCTGAATTTCAAATGTACACAGGAACCTCTTTCTTGGCTGAATATATTATTCAGGCATTTTACAAGCTAGTTGAGAGGAAAGGGAACATCTTTTCATTTGTTTGTTTGTTTATAGGCATGGGATTTTTCAAAAGCTCCCCCCATGGCCTACCTCTGTTCCCAGCTAAGCACACACAGTTTTACAATGCACTTTCATGGTCAACAGAGAGTTAGAGGCCAGTTTCAAAAGCTTCTAAAGACTCCTGCCCCAAGGCCAACATCTCTGGAGGGACCCTTTTAATGTGGATCCAGGAAACAAGTTTACAACATGCTTTTTCTTAACTACCTTAAAACATCAGTAGTGTTTCAGGTGGTAGAAAGTCACTGAATAATTCATCAGATACGTCCTGGCACATCTCCTGCGCAAAAAGGAATTATTCACAAACATTTATGTTTTTTAAGTAGATCTGTAGATGGTAAACATATGGTAACCAGCAATGAGAGGCTCATTTCTTTTTTTATCTTCCAATAGAGAGAGGTATTTATGCCACTCTTCCTCATTACTAACAGCAGAAACACAGGACCAGTATACAGAGCCTGTCTGCCGCGGCGTGGGCAGCAAACAGACACATAAAGGAGGCCCACTCCCTGCTGTGCTACTGCAGTCCACAACTCACCTTCAAATCCCTGTGGATTATTGGTGTTTTACACTGATGCAACCTGGCTACGGCTTCGCAGGTGTCGCAGAAGATCTGTAGGACCTCATTCTCCGTGAAACCCGTCTGCAGGCGCTGGTTCATGAGGTTCACAACTTGACCTCCTGAGGAGAAACAGGCACCAAGGATCAGAGCAGGAACACAAGATGAGGTCCGGCCTGGTCTAAGCCCCAGTCCTACCAGACAGAACCTGCCTTCACAGGCCTATCACAGAGTGATATAGGGTTGGAAGGGACCTCTGGAGATCACCCACTCCAACTCCCTTCACAAAGCAGGTCCCACAGGAACGTGTCCAGGTCAATTTGAATGTCTCCAGAGAAGGAGACTCCACCACCTCCCTGGGCAGCCTCTTCCAGGGCTCTGCCACCCTCACAGGAAAGAAGTTCCTCCTCATGGTTAGGTGGAACTTCCCATGTTCAAGCGTGTACCCGTTACCCCTTGTCCTGTCACTGGGCACCACTAAAAAAAAGACTGGGCCCATCCTCCCTACACCTACCCTTTCAGTATTTATAGGTGTTGATCAGATCCTCCCTCAGCCTCCTCTTCTCCAGACTAAAAAGACCCGAGTCCCTCAGCCTTTCCTCGTAAGAGAGATGCTCCAGGCCCCTCAGCATCTTTGTAGCCTCCGCTAGACTCTCTCCAGCAGTTCCGTGTCCTTCTGGAACTGGGGAGCCCAGAACTGGTCCCAGTGCTCCAGATGGGGCCTCCCCAGGGCAGAGCAGAGAGGCAGCATGACCTCCCTCCACCTGCTGGTCCCACTCTTCCTGATGCCCCCCAGGATGCCATTGGCCTTCGTGGCCACAAAGGCCCATTGCTGCCTCATGGGTGTCCTATTGTCCACCAGGACCCCCAGGTCTGTCTCCTCAGAGCTGCTCTCCAGCAGGTCAGCCCCAGCCTGTCCTGGTGCAGGGGGTGACTCCTCCCCAGGTGCAGCACCCTGCACTTGCCCTTGTTGAAATTCATCAGGTTCCTCTCTGCCCAACTCTCCAGCCTGTCCAGGTCTCACTGGATGGTGGCACAGCCTCCTGGTGTGTCAGCCACCCCTCCCAGTTTGCCTTAGTCTGCTCCTCATCAAACTCCGGCCAAACTCCAGCGCACAGGGAGTTCACGAGTTCAAATTCAAAATTCGCACCAAGCCCTCCCCAGAGGCGTTTGCAATCTGCTTATTCATTTTGTTTCGTTCTCATTTCCTCACCTAAATCCCAAGGGGGGTTGCGTATCTGCCGGTAGATGTTTCGTCTCAGCTTGTCTTTGAGCAACACTTCAAGTGTGGCAAGTTTGCTCCTAAGGCCCACATTCACCTGGCCGTGTCCGCACTCAAACGCAATTCTGACTGAGCTGCAGCTTTTTCTTTCTTCTTCAAAATAAGATAATTTTGGCAGACTAGAGGAATAAAAGGCTGAATTTGGGGCACCCACAGTCCACAAAATAGTTTGCCATGTGTAAGTAAGAGGAGGGAGAAACGGAGACACTCCAAAAACCCATACACTACTAAGTGGCATGGCTGAAGCCAGACTGGCAAAAAAATTAAAAATCGATCTGTAACAAGGGAAACTCCAGACAAACAAAAGCAGGTTTTCATGAATGAGTCCTGAGTTTGCCTCAGCTTTGAGGTTTTCCTGCTGCCAAGGCCTTTCCAAAACAATCCATGCAGCGGTTCTTCCCCCCATCAAAACACCCTACATACACCGAGTAAAATCTTTCTGAACCTGTGGCAAAGCAAAACTGTGTCACTTCACGAGCATCAGAAAATTTTATTCTCGTGCTACAAAAGAAAAGTTCAGCTCAATAAATAGTGCAGCTGTGAACATTTCACACTCAAAGCTAGTGCAGTTCTGCACACAAATACACACTGACACAAACGGAAAGTAACAAGGGGAAATCCAGCACGTAACAGCAACTCCTCTGCTTCGCTCTGAGGGAGGGAGACAGAGGCAGAGCACCTGGCAAAAGCAAGGCACATGAGAAATACTACCTTACAGCTCTCCTCCTTTCAGATGGAAGGAAACACCTTAGAAAGACAGATTTTACTTCATCAGCCCAAAGCTTGGCCCAGAGGGGAGGCTCGTGCAGTGGGAGGGAGGGCTTTCTGAATTGCTACGGTTTGCTCTTCCCTCTGCAGTGGGGTCACCAACACAGAATAGGGACTGACTAGCACTGCCCGGCCTGTTTCTCACAACGCTCCTTGTGATATTCAGGTTTAAGCTTACAGAGACCTTACCTAATGATTCCCTCATCAAAACCACCCATAGGGTTCCTCCTTTTCCCAGCAACCAAACCCAGCACAAGCCAGACAAGATTCCTGCATCAACACAGAGCAGCAAAGAGGGCACAGCACCACAGAAAGCCATACCATAAATGTTTAGCATCTTGCTACAATGCACCTGGCTCCACTTAAAAGCCCAACAGTCCCAAGAATACCTATTTCCATCAGCTGCCACCATCTGAAACAGCCACAGACTTCCGAAGTCACCTGGCCAAAACGTTATTTTTGCTTAACGCTATTCCTGTGAGAGGCATTTGAGCATAGCACATGCATCATTTTCCAAACACCACATCCCAGCCACAAGAGATCAAAGGTTTGGAACAGCTGGAAAAGCCTGGAAGAACCTGTCTGGCTAGAGACAGCCAAGCAAAAAGGTCAGAGGTAAAAGGAATATTTTCTGGCTTCACATTATCCATTTCAAGCTTCTTCCAGAACAATCCTAAATCAGGCTGAAGTGGAAAAAGCTTGCAATATGACAAAGTGAAGAACAATTTCATTCCACACCCTGGCAGCTTTAGAAGAGCCACTTCTTGTGCGGAGCAGCCTGCAAAAAACAGCAATGTGTTCTCCTTCACAACGGAAAGGGTCTAGAACCACCATGGGCAGGGGTAAAGGTGGTACCAGTCCCATTAACAGGGTCAACATAGCCTTACATACCATCCACAGCACAGGAAGTACATGGAGCTGTTGGAACAGGTCCATAGGAGGCCACAAAGATGATCCAAGGGCTGTGAGGGGGGGCTGAGAGAGTTGGGGGGGGTTCAGCCTGGAGAAGAGAAGGCTCTGGGGAGACCTTCAAGCCCCTTCCAGTCCCTAAAGGGGCTCCAGAAAAGCTGGAGAGGGGCTCTTGATGAGGGAGGGAAGCCCTAGAAGGAAGGGGAAGGGTTTGACACTGAAAGATTGAGCTGAGATGTGGGGAAGAACTTCTTTGCTGTGAGGGTGGTGAGAGCCTGGCCCAGGCTGCCCTGAGAAGCTGTGGCTGCCCCATCCCTGGAGGGGTTCAAGGGCAGGTTGGAGGGGGCTTGGAGCAACCTGGGCTGGTGGGAGGTGTCCCTGCCCAGGGCCAGGGGTGGCACTGGATGGGCTTTAAAGTCCCTTCCAACCTAAACCATTCTGTGATTCTATGATCCACTTTTCCACACCTAGTTTTGGCTTTGCTTTGTTCAGAATGGTTCCTTGGTAGCCAAGGAAGCTCCAGGTGTAGGAGCAGGTTTTTTAAAGGAAGATATTGTGCAAGTTTCCTGTAAGCACCAAAACCAGACAAATCCACCAAGAACCAATACATTGAGCCCACACTCACCCCGACAGAAGTCCATTAGTATCAGCACTTCCCAGACATCACCGCTGCTCACTGAGTTTATACTGGAATCGATGTATCCAACAATGTTTTTGTGGCCAGATAGATCCCGCTGTAAGAAAAATAAATTCAAAGTATAAACCATTCATATAGAGTAAGCAACATTTTAATCTGGTTCCTCTACACTGAACAGCTTTCCTAGTTCTTCTCCTGTCTGGGCGCAAGCTTCTGTCATTTCGGATTAATTGTCACACAAAACCTGAACAAACCTGAGATCTGTCTCTACCTGATTTCCTTCCAGAAGGATTTGAGACAAACAGCAGAGAAACAGCCAACCTGATGAATTAACTTGTTCAAGGATCAGGCCAGGTTTCTGATGTTGCCTTAAATGGCCCAGGTCAAGCTCCCTGGAATTGCTTCTCCTTTACGTAGAGGGGAGAAGGCAGACGGTTCGTGGTGGCCATGCACAGTACGTGTTGTGCTGAATTTTATCCTCTCCTTCCACTCTTCTGTTGACAAACAGTATCTCAAATCTTTGCATGCTCAAAAAAACCCACTAAGGTAATAAAATAAATTTTACCCTTGCTTTTAGAAGTATCTTAAGTAACTCGATGGATTAAAGCACAAGTTCTCATATCAATGACTTATCCATGACACATGCTAAACCTGCAGGGAAAAGTATTTTCTTTGGGACTGCAGCTTCACACACGCTCCCACGTGTGACGACAGCCAGTCCAGTGCCATGTTCAGCTTCACGAGTAAAAGAAATCAAGATTCTGCTGTAACATTGTAAGGTTGCAAAAACTGCAGTGAAGTGTACTTCTTTATTGCACAAAAGCTGGGAAAGAAGAAAGTATTTCCTTTTAGGGAATATACTGGTTCTTCAAGACAAAGATTTGTGCTTCTGATAAGACTCAGTGCAGGAGCAAGTGGACCTGCTGAGTAAGAAGGAAAGTTCTCACTCTCACTTTCCAGGTCAGCCACACGTTTCAAGGAGGCACCAAAGCCACGGGGACAATGGAAAGCGCTGGCAAGTAAAACCCAAGTAAACAAGCTTTGTGAGGACAGCTAAAACCTTTGATGTAAGATCTGATCTCAACTTTTCCCATGTAGCATTAGCTATGGTGATGACAAAGCATGCCCAAAAGCTTCGCTGCGCTATCGCACAAACTCCAGAAGTTAACTTTAAAGGTATTAACCTAATTAAAAGCTTCTTCAAAAAGCACAGTCAGAATTGCTACAGGTAAGAGCTTCTAATACGAAGATCATCTACCCCACACCTGTACCTCATGTTGTAAATTAGCAGAATGAGGTTTTCCTTTCTTACCTCACAGTTGCTCTAAATATTCATTAATATCTTTCAATATGACTTCAAAAGTGGCACTTTCCACCTTCACCAGGCTCCAAGCAACACGAAACAAATCTATTTGGATGATCTCAATATTTTTTTTTTTTAAAACACCAAGTTTAAAATAGTTATTAAAAATAGCTATCCTACCACATAACTCCTTGTATCCAATATTCTAGAAAAACAACCCAGGGCTTATTATAAACGCTTCCCTGTTTCAAAAGCCCAAGAAGTAACTGCCCCACATTATACCCACAAAATACCATTTTTAATGTATCAACCACAGCAACACAGAGATAACCTGCACAGGCTGGAGAGCTGTGCAGAGAAGAACCTAATGAGGTTCAACAAGGCCAAGTTAGGGTCTTGCACCTGGGGAGGAAGAATGCCAGACAGCAATACAGGTTAGGGGTGGACCTGCTGGAAAACAGTTCTGAGGAGAAGGATCTGGGGGTCCTGGTAGATAGTAAACTATCCAGGAGCCAGCAATGTGCCCTTGTCACCAAGGGGGCCAATGGAATCCTGGGCTGTGTAGGGCAGAGTGTGGCCAGGAGGTGGAGGGAGGTCATTCTCCCCCTCTGCTCTGCACTGGGGAGGCCACAACTGGAATCCTGCATCCAGTTCTGGGCTCCCCAGTTCAAGAGAGACAGGGAACTGCTGGAGAGAGTCCAGTGTAGGGCAACAAAGATGATGAAGGGATTGGAGCATCTCCCTGATGAGGAAAGGCTGAGAGAGCTGGGACTCTTGAGCCTGGAGAAGAGAAGGCTGAGGGGACACCTTATTAATGCTTCCAAGTCTCTAAAGGGTGGGCTGAAGGAGGATGGAGCCGGACTCTTTTCAGTGGTTCCCAGTGACAGGACGAGGAGCAACGGGCACAAGCTGGAACATAGGAAGTTCCATTCAAATATGAAGGAGAACTTCTTTGGGGTGAGGGTGGCAGAGCCCTGGCAGAGGCTGCCCAGGGAGGGTGTGGAGTCCCCTTCTCTGGAGATCTTCAAGCCCCACCTGGATGCTCCTGAGTGATGTGCTCTGGGCAGCCCTGCTTTGGCAGGGGAGTTGGACTGGATGAGCTCTAGAGGTCCCTTCCAACTCTGACAATTCCGTGATTCTATGAACCTTCATCCCAATGCAAAAGATTTCAATCTCGGGATGAAGGTCTGCCATTCATGCACTGATTTGAGTTCAGAGACAGTTACATCAGAATCATCAGCCTTTTCTGATGGGGTGTAGAAGGCAGAAGACTGCAGCCCTGAACTGCAGATTGTTACCCCATGAAGCCAAACACCCCCAACCACAATCATCTCTTCAGCTCCTCCTTTTCCCATTAAGTCATGGGGTTGACATAGGAATCTTTTTCTCCTTTCATTTCCCTGAGACCCCCTTCTCTGCTTTTTCAGCCCCCGTATTTGTCTTGTCCACAGAAACCATTTAAATTTTAAATAATTCAATAGGAGATATTCACACAGCTGCATAACTCCAGGAGTTAGGGTTTCCAAAAGAGAGACAATTTTGCTAAGAAAACCCACAGTTCACAACATGATGCTACACAGATCACAGGCAGTAGGTGACCGGGCTCTCGCACCATTCCACTCCCAGTCTGGGGCCCCAGTATAAAGTGGTGACTTACCATGATTTGGATTTCTCTTTTGCAGACTTGCAAGTCGTACTCGTTATTGACGTACATACGCTTCAGGGCACATTTCATCCCATTGTTAGTCCTCACAAGAAACACTATCGCAAATCCACCTGCAGAAGACATAAAATCATTTTATTCGTTAAGAAATAAACTTCTTGGTCCCTGCTCCCAACCCTGTCCCTGCCTCCATCAGCCTTCAGAGCACAATGGGAAAAGGGGGGGCACTGAGCAGCTCCCAACAGAGCCATGGTGGGAGCACCCCTCACATGTCCTTTGCTCCGGAGCTTCCAACTCTGCCTGGACAGTTATTTCTGGGAACTAAAGGGAATTTAAGGGGGCAAATCTTTACTTAGTGGAAGCAAAGTTAACATTTAATGTGTCCTCAAAATCAAGCAATTACGCCGGTTACTTGCCCTGCCAGACAGCCCTTCATTGTTCCACAAATTTCCATTATGAAGAAGAAAGCTGAAGTATGAACAGCAACGTTGCCTTGGACAGAAATAAGAGCTACAGAACATCCACTGAATTACTAAAGGCCTAAACTTAGAAAGCTTACCAACTTTTGAAGCATCGAAGTTACATTGCAAAGCTGATTTGTGCAAGAAGCCGCAGAAGAAGCCCATCTCCCACACATGGTTTGATGTTAGTGCTTTCAAAAAAAGGACAGAACAAGAGGGGAAAAAGCCCCACCACAATTCACTTTGTGGTCATTGCTGTTAGTAAAGTCAGGACTCCCAGAACATACTTGACTTGTTGAAGATGAAAGACTAATCTCTGTTAGCAATGCATCAAAATACATGGGGTTTACATTTCTAGTCCTGGTCAGAAATAGGAAGTTGTTGAGACTGAAGGTATATATATATAGGCATCAAAGTTCGGCACCTGGCTCACAGAGATCAGAGTGGATAAGAACAGAGAGTTGCAAACCTCCACATAGCCAAGAAGTGCTCCACGATGGTAAAAAGGGGAGCGCAATGACACTGTTGATGTCACAACAAGCAGCACTTCATTTGCTCTCTGCTACTTGACATTACAGCAGATCTTTCTTTTATGCTTAAGGATTTCTAAAGAATCAGCCCAATAGTAAGTTACGATTCGGTGCTGCCAAAGTCCCACGACGCCAAAAGCTGTAGTTACACACCATAAAAAGCTAGTCACGTCCCAAAGAATTCTCATTTTAAAAGTCTGAGCCCTTTGGTGTATCTCATTCCTTACAGGCTGCCAGAAACCACAGGAACAAGAATACACAAACAGTTACATTTGACATGTTTGTACATAATTATTACTACTGGTTATTTGGCACCTAAATGAATTCCTCTCCATCATGCAAAATGTGACAAAACAGACACATTTAGGCAAAATTTAGTGTTAAAATAGGTAGCATTTGACAACCCCGGTCTTGCAACAACTGGTGCTTACAAGCTGTTAGGAAATCAAATCCCACAGCCAAAAGGCCCACTACAGCTTTTACTAAAACTGGGATTTATTGTTACTAAGAGAAGACTGAAAAAGAGCAAATGACCAGACAACACATCTGTGTTCAAAGTGTAAGTTTGTCAATAACACCAAGGTGTGTGGTGCAGTCGACACGGTGTAGGGAAGGGATGCCATTCAGAGGGATCTGGACAGGCTGGAGAGGTGGCCTGTGTGAACCTCATGAAGTTCAACCAGGACGAGCACAAGGGTCATGGCAGTCCCAGGCATAAATCCAGGCTGGGCAGAGAATGGCTGGAGAGCAGCCCTGAGGAGAAGGACTTGGGGGTGTTGGGGGGTGAGAAGCTCAACATGAGCTGGTAACATGCTCTGGCAGCCCAGAAACC